>MU277191.1:320645-428343 GCA_022160305.1 Artomyces pyxidatus
TGATGATAAATTCAGTGACTCTTCAAGTACAAGATTTTCCGAACTACACTGGTAATGACACGGACAGAAAACCGGCGCGATGTGACCCAGCATCAAGGCAAGCACTGGGAATAGTAGGCTATCGAGGAAGCAAGTCAATAGAGCGTCTCGCATGGACGAAATGTAACTCACCGTTTGACACAGTGCACTTGTACGGCGAGACGCTGGATGTGAATGGATACAGTTAATCAAAGCCGAACTATGCTGAAAATGCACGCACCAAGCCGTAGGGCCAGTGTAACTGCTTCCGCCGCACTGGCCGTACTCCGCGACAGTTCCTGGCGTTGACGGAGCGCTTGACGTCGGCGCGGCCGATGACACCTTCGAGCTAGATGGGGCAACCGAAGTAGTCTGACAAACGCGCGTCAGAGCGAAGCTCCAAGCGATGAAAGCGCAGAGACACTGACAGTGGGGCCGGAGGGGGCAGAGCCAGAGGAGCCGGAGCCGTACAGCGGAGGCCCAGGCATGGGGTAGGTCGTTTGCGTCTCGGCAGCCTGGCCGTATATGTCGATGGTCACTGTTTCACGGATCAGGATGGGATCTGTAAAAGAGGGTAGGATACGTACATCCGGGGTCGGTGGTGCTGTAACCACCTGGGAAGGTGACAAGTTCAGCTGCAGTAGGGGCCAGGGTGCCACCGCCGGTGATCTGGATCTGGGCACACTCGGGGTAGAATTGCTACAGAAACAAAACAGGTTAGTCGTTGAAATGGCTTGTGAAGGGTAAGACATGAACATACAGCAGGGAGAGAGTGCAGCGCGATGGTCTCGAAACGGATCAGGTAGTTGCCGGCAGGGACGGTGCTGGGGATTGTTGTCGTCCAGGACGAATTTTGTGCGATCATCAGGCCGTCGCCCCAGAATCCGTTGAACACCGTCCCATTGATTAGACCCGACTGGTCGATCTTGAACTAGAGAGATCATGGTCGTTAGATTCCATCCAATCGGCCCTGAAAGGACGTACCCATTTCAACGTGCTGGCGGTGACACCAGTGCAAGAGCCGCCGCAGTTAGCGAGATAAGTCAACTGGAAACACGAGGAGTCAATTTAGTGAAAGCAAAGGCACGAGCATAAGAATATGTACCATAGGTCCATACGCATGAGGCCAGACTTGGTTCCAGTACGCAGTGATGGGGGTGCCGGCAGCCACAGTGCCGGTCAGTTGAAGTGCACCTGCAGCACCGTTGTCATTGCACGCGATGGTAGGGTCCGTCGGACTCGTGATTGGATTGCTATAGAAGATGCCAGGTCAACACAACAGCCAGCGATGATGCAATGAGCTGCCTACTATGAGGACCAAGGACGCTGAATCGTGGTCTGCCCGGTAGCGGAGTTGTATGGCTGCCAGCCCCAGTACCACTGACCGCCCCATGAGTAGGAGAGCACGCCACCGTGTGCAAAGGCGGTGGGTAGTACGGCTGAAGTAGCAATAAGAAGAGTGGCGAGCGAGAGCATTGCTTAGGAGCGGGGAATGTACCAGGGCAGTTGCCTGGGGTAGTACACTGGATGACGCGCAGACTTTATACTGTCGACAGCTCCGTGGCTGCCGCGCTGTGCAACAACGGCACCCAAAATAAATGCCTCAAAGCCGAAGGAAGCTCAGGTCAGACAACGGCAGTAGAGAACAGTGCCGAGTTCCGCTGGTCATGCAACCCCGTAAAGGAGACGACAAGGGTAACATGGCGGCGTTGCAGACACCCCCTTGCAGGACGGAAGATCTTCGCGGGGGACAAGCTATCCCGAACCTCGAGTATCATCCGGTAGCGCGCCGAGGAACCCACCACGACGCGTCCCGTGGGTATGACGAGTATCCCCGCACATCACCTACGCGGACGTACTGGTCGTCTGCGGTCTTCGGTTATTGAGTGGAAAGTACACGTGAATCGCTGGAACGCTTTCATCCACATGCCCTCAAAAGGGTTGCGGTGAGAGAGTCCAGACAAACCCATATGACGCTTACCCCGGTCGTGGGGAAGACGATGTGGGGTTGAGTATCTCGGATGAGTGATTTCTCCGCACCGAGACCAGGAAAGACACTGACAGCCACCAAGGCGAGCCGAGCTATTCGTGGAGTTCAGGACACGTGTCGGCTAAGAATACTGTATGACGGAGCCGAGGTAGACGATGGCAGTTGGAGCGGGGTGTGCATCGCAGAACCGCTAATTTCTCCGTATTGCAGGTCAGGAGAGATTGCCGCCGGCTGGGTGGACGGAACATCCATCAACATCACAGCACGAGAGAATCCGGACAAGACTTCCTGGAAATATCAAAGGGCAGGGTGCCAATCAGAGGGAGCGGAGAGGATCGTATAATAAAAAGGATGATTCTCGGAAAGCAAAGAAGTTGCGTTGGTCTTCACGCGCACAGCGGCGTCGGACGTTTTTCCGAGACGCGACACGCTGAGCGCTGGGTAAGCTGTATGTCCTCGCACGGGTCTGGTGACGAAGGTACGTATGAGGTCGGCCAACAGATGTCAGTAGGTGCGTCAATGACATTGCAGGGCGGACCTCACGGTACCACGAAGAAGAACTTCGCCGACAGACAGGCAATCGAGTCGTACTCGGGACCTGACCCTGCTCGTGGAGCATTGGTCGTCCAGGGCTAATCTTGACGAGCTTTCCTGCAAGCTTCCGCAAGACCTAGGAGCTTGCGACATGGAAGAGCTATGGGTGCAAGTTCAAGAGGTTCAATTACGGCTGTATAGCCACACACGTACTTGCTGAACTTGGTACGATGCGGGTGGATGACTCAGCAGTGAGCACAATCCGACTCGAATTCAAGTCTCAACCGACCGAAGGTCTTCGACCAGGGTGCAAACATAAGAGGCCGGGCACCGAGCCATATTGTGACACGCGCATTCGACGCAGCGCAAGTATGATACACAACATAATCACCTATAGTACGCTCTCGGTTACAAACAACGCGGATGGTTCATGGAGTAAGTATGCACGAGTCCGAGGACACAAACGAAATAAAAACGAACAAACACAAACAGATAGCGGCCACCGATACAAACATTGGCTACGTTAACAGTTATCAAAGTGGTACGAGGAACGAACAATATAAAAATCCAACCAAAACGCCACGGGAGGACGGTGGGTGTAAATACCGCGACGACTGGCCGAAAGAAACACGGACACAGTATCACAAGTGGAGTGGAAAGAATTGGGCCAAGGAAGGAGCTAGACAGGATTCACAATTGACCAGATGGATGCGACTAATATGCGACGTTGACGCTCTCGCTGAGATGCTCGTCCGCAGGGTTGTACGTGAATCCACGGAATTGGTCTTGCACGGTCTCCGACAGGCGCGAATCCTGCACGACCGAATCTTGCGCAGCTTCCGACGTGAACTCCTGGTCAAAGTTCGCCACGTCGAGGACTGACTCGACGGATGGCTTGAACGGCGGCTGGATCTTCTTGTGGAGCAGACGATTCCAGTCGATGTGCCGCGCAAAGAAGGGATGTCGCTTGATTTCTTCACCGCCATTCGCGCCGAGGCGTCGCGATGGGTCACGTTGAAGAAGCGCCGCGATGACGCTCTGTGCCTCCGCGGGCATGTCGGCGGGGAAATGGAGTGGGTCGGAGAGAATACGCTGGTACATGACGTTGACGTTCTCGTCGTAGAAAGGTGGCAAGCCAGTCTGATATCGATCGTCAGATGCGGTAGGAGTCGTCATATACGGACAACGTACCATCATCTCGTACAAGAGCACACCGAGAGTCCACCAGTCCACAGTTTTCGTATACCCTTGCGACTCCAACAGCTCAGGAGCAATATACTCGGGTGTCCCGCAGAAAGCTGCATGGAAATTAAACTTTGATAAAGGCAGAAAGACAATGAATGCGGACTGTTTGTCTTGTCTGTCTCAGACATGTTCAACTTGCAAAGGCCGAAATCGCACAAAGCGATGTGACCTGTGTAATCCAGGAGAATGTTCTCTGGTTTCAGATCCCTAAGACAAAAAGTCAGTTACGATGACAATGCGCAGACAAAACACATGCCTGTATACGACGTTGAACATATGCAAGTGCTCGAGCGCGCAGAGTAGCTCGGCGGCGTAGAATCGACTACGATATTCGTCAAATTTGCCTTCGCGCTGCAAGTGATAGAACAGTTCTCCGCCATTAACTGGGAACCATGTTAGCGCAATTCCGTCCTTCTACACGCGAACTCACCAAAGGACATGACAAGATATAGCTTGTCCGGATTCTGGAAAGAGAACTTGAGAGGCACGATGAAGGGATTATTCACAAGCGCGAGCACTGTGCGCTCCGCCAAGATGTGCGTAATCTCGCCCGGGCGACTAGCGATGTTTGCTTTACGAATAGTCTTGAGTGCATAAATTCGCTGGGTGTCCTTCTTGCGGACCTGCATGACCTTGCCGAAAGAACCTTTGCCGATGACTTTAAGCAAGTCGAACGCGTCGATCGTGAGTGTCTCATGGCGCGCCGGCTTGTATGCGATCGTCAGGTGGAAGGAACCCGAACCGGCCACCGCGGAGTACCATTGGTCCGAGACGTGCTGAATAGCGAAGAGGTCAGTCGAGTAGACGCGGGGACGTGCCAAGAGTGATATGTAGTGTTCATTAGGAAGTGGGTATTCCACCCCACTTCATGTGCGCGAAGTGTCGGCGCGGCAAAATTGCATGGAGCAGAACAGAACACTCAACACCCTCTGCAGGGGCTGGCAGAGTTGAAAGTGGGGAAAGGAATAGAGCACGTACGTGGGCGTCGAGCACAGGCGTCAGATCCACGCGAGCCATCAAGAGATCATTCCCCATGTCATCTTGACCCTGCACGCATTGCGCTGTCCGTAGATACGCGGATACGGAGATGGTTGACGTGCGCGATACATCGCTGCAGACGCACGTTGTCAGCGTCGCCTGCGCGCACAAGCGAAATCAAGCACATACAAATCGGCGCGGTAATTCCAGATCGGATTGGACAGATCGCCACCAAGCGCGTCGATGAGGATTTCGTTCTTGTCGAACTCGAGAACAATGTAGGGAAGCCACCAGAAGCGCCTTCGCTGCATGCTCTCGCGGTTGGAGGAGGAGGTGCGCGCAGGAGGGCCAGCATCGAGCGCTTTTTGAATGACCTCGGGAATCTGGACACCAGGTGCGAGTGCGAGGCCGCGACCTGTGAAGTGTATAAGCTGTATGCAAGCGGTATGGATGAATGTGTCTCGAGATAGCGGGTGCGTCGCATCGGGGTGAGCGATGCGAGAGTCACGGAGAGATCACAACGAACAAAACCCTCGGAGGGTAATCCGTCCACGGTCCACTGCCCTCGATGCAACTCCCTCTCTGATCCCGGTTTCGTGGATACCCGTCGTCGAGTTCTGACAGCTCCCACTGCACCCGCGCGAGAGATGGATTGTTAAGGCGAAGGATCGCACCTGAGAAGATACGGATGGTGAGCGTTCCTGAGCGGAAGCTGGGCTGGACGTCGACATTGGAAGGCATTGGAGTTGTGGATCTGGAGGGGGGGATGGGTGTTACAGAGCGAGAGGAGATGCCGTGCTCCTTGGAGTCTTTGTTTTCTACGCGAAGAATATGTAAGCGCTGAGATTGGAGGCAGCGATATCACGGCGCGCTTACTCTTTGATGATCCAAGTTTCCAGGACATGTCTGAAGAAGTCTACTGACAGTCTAGGGGTTGGAAAGGGAAAGAGAATGGCAACAGCTGGTGATGGAGACCGTACACTGCGAAAGCAGCGCCAAAGGGGGTCCCAGTCACGCCGTCACGCCACGGCTACACCATCCTGCTGCCGCCTGCCCCTCGTCTCCCGCCACCACCTCCCGCTCGCATCTGCCAGTCTCTCTAGCTTGTCTTGTTGCTAGGCTGCAGTCTCCCTCTCCAACTAGGTTTATCACGACAGTTCCCAGATAGCTTTCTCGCTCGGGGCGTGACAAGCACTCAGGCGCAGCAGACGGGTGAACACGGGCATCGGACCACTCAGGCTCCCTCGGAGTCGGACCCTCTCCGGATGAGATGCCTTTCCCCCATGATTGTTTCCTTGGATATCAGCCCTATCTTCACCCGTCACTGCTGTCGATATGCCCCTCTGGGAGCTTGGGCCATTCTGGTCCCTGGAGCTCGAGCTGCGCGCCAAAGACTTGATGTTAGCATGTGGACTAGCTGGCGTTCGTCGGCGAGAACAGCGCGTGAGAACCCTATCCACTTCTCCATCTCGGCGAGATGCCAGGCCAAAAATGCAAATTTTACAGCCGTAGGCCCAACTGGACACCTCGGTCACTATACAAGTCGCAGGCTTGCCGATTGTGAGAGTTTTCACGCCAGGACTCAAGTACTCAACGAAGAAAGCCTCCTAACGCCAAGTGAGCGCTTCGTATATTACATCCGCCCCAGTCAGCGGTCGCCGGTCGATCACTGCTGTACTGATCCGAGTCACGATAAATTCTGACGCAGACATTTCACAGCTTCACGTCCAAGCGCACAACCGCATGTTATCTCCTTTGCTTAGCTGCGGAGACCTACAGGTTATGGTTGCTTGCTCAGATCTCAGACTACAGAAGAGATGCAAGTGATGAGCTGTCCCACCACTCCGCAAAAGCTTGAAACACCATTCCACGGAATGTCGTCCCTTCTCGATCGACAGGAGGCAGCGGTCAACCCCGCTTGAGACTCTGGTAACTTGAAGGAAGGTTATGGAAACTTGGGTCTTACTGTACGGTCAACTTCCTTCGGATCTCGTAAACCGCCTTCATTGTCCGCCGGCTGTGCTACACCCGAAGCTTCCATCTGTATATGCTGCGCCGGCAAGTGGACTTGCTAAGCTACTTGATTTCCCTGTGGTCGATCGTCTTCTACCTACCATCAGAAGAGAAGCCTATGGGCGCGACTTTCGAGCTCCGTCGCTCGCTACCATTGGCTCTTATTTTGAGCATCGGCAGTCGACACTCAACGCTACCCCAGGCTGAGTCTATTCGACAGTTGGAAGCCTGTTCAAAACGCGTTTCGGCAACGTGGCAACCACAGGCCTCTTCTCGCACTTACCCCTAGCTGTCGCCTGCTATCGCTGTTACCGTTACCTGTGACCAAGCCTACGGTCCTCTCTCCAGCCCATTGTTTTGTAATTAATCAAAATCAATATGCGATGACTGTGAATGAGAAACCAAACGACCTCCGACGAGCACCGCCCTACTCACTCGCGCTACCGTCCCCCCTCGCAGACACGGGTATCTAAGGTGCTTCCAGACGCCCAGCGGTCTGTTTTTGCACCACACTAATCAACTTCTCTTCATCCAGACGCGAGTGCGTTTCCTGCATCTTCTTGAACGTCTCGTAAGCGGCAGTACTCAAAGCCGAGGCCCTGCCCTGCCCACCTGGTCGCGTTCCGTGGCCGCCCTGCAGTTCCCGCACGCGGCGCGACGGCGTAGCTGATCGCGGCGGTGTGCGAGTATCCGTGCTGGCCACAGCCGGTCGTGGAGGTCCGCTAGAGTCCCTGCCGTCCGCGCGGGGTGTCTGCTTCGCAGGACGGCGGCGAGGGGTTCGGGGTGGTGGCATGGGACGGTCGGGGTCGGGAGGGTCGAAGCGGAGCAGTTGACTAAGCTCCCCCTCCATGCAGAGGAAAGCGTATGCGCGTCGGCAGTCGTCGCGGAAGCGGTGGGCCACGGCCGTGTTCACAGAGCCAGTGACATTCTGCGCCCGTGAGCTGTGCAGCAGATAGACATGGGAGACAGAATGCGACGTACCTTCGTCAAAATGAATGGGTCTGGGACACACACGTACTGCGTCTGCCAAGATGTGGGCTCCCCGTATGGCTTACCTTCCTTGTCGAGCTCTTGCTCCGCTTCGGCACTGAGCCCTACATCGGGATGAGACGCGGCGTCCTCATCCCCTTCTTCTGACACGGCGTCTGCCGATCGCTGTGCATCCTCAGGCTCCTCCGCCGGTGGGCTGACCGCGCTCGGAATTGTGGAGGCTGCTTTCGATTGAGCCGTGGCTGTCTCGGGGACGAGAGGCGGTCGACCGCTGAAGGGCACATTGTCAGGGAACCCGGCTACTTTTTTCTTCCCTAAAGGACGTTGTCTTTTCCCAACGCCCCCATCTCGAATGCTCATCAGACTGTCAGAGTACGTATGCTCATGGCCCCAATAACTAGGACAAAAGCGTCAGCGGAGATATGTCAGCGAGGGATAGTAAGAATTAGACACACTGAAACCAATCCATCAGCGCCTGCTCGACATTCAATTCATACGGCGGTCTCCAGTCTCTGACTTTCGTCCAACTGACGTCCACCGGACTCCTTTTGTTTCCCACTCGAGACCGTAGCCAGAAGACCGCATCGGAGGTGGGGGCGGCACCGTTAGGATGCTGCAAATTCGGTAGTAGAGATCGCGTCTGTCCATCGAAGGTATTAGCAATGCACGAATGGATAGTTTTCCTGAGCGACACATGCACACCTGTAGTAAGCCGATGGTCATCAATACGAGAGCATAACTACTGAATGAAGTTGGCTCTCCGGCAGGAGGGGATGGGCTGTTGTACCCCAACGGCTTCGCCCATTGCTTGATTGTCATGATCAGTGGTCGTAGAATGGGAAGGATGTCGCAATAGTGCTTGATGAGGGCGGTGTTCATCAGGCCTAGTTGGTCGTTGACGTTGATGTCGCACGATAAGCCTGTGGTCGGATCCATAAATTTTACTGCCACCATGATCAAACCGTAAGAACGAGAAATCATGGCATGGAAAGATGGGGGGTACCGATTGGCACGCTCGCTGATGCTATAGTGCGCAGTGTCCTGAAACCTGCCCGCCGGAGGGTGGTGGCGAGGTCACTGTAAGTTCTGATAAAGATCGAGACACCAGCCTGAAGTAAAGTGGCATACTAGACGTCATATAGTCCTGAAGCAGACTAGTCAGAAATGATCGTTCGCTGACCGTTAAACCTTACGTGGAAGCCGCTTGAGGTCGACTCGAGGATGAAATCCATCTAGCCTCTCGGGGTCCTAGACGGCTGTATTGGATACGACCACGGGAACAAAGGTATCGTGACTTACGATCACAACGAGGTCAAGGTCACTTCTTGCTGAATCAACACCATACTGGGTGCTTCCAAATATTTCAACGCGATATCGCATTCCGTACTGCCTTTGTATGGCAGCAGAAACCCGCGCCAAGGTAGTCGCCCGCAAATGTTGTATAGTGGGCGGAGGAACATTTAGCTATGTCGGAGATGCCATTAGAAAGAAGATAGCGTTGCGTCAGAGGTCACCCACGTGGTATTTCCGTTGCACTTCCTCCCCGAGGCGGGCGTTCGTCGAATACATACGTCTCTGAGCTAGACCCGCTGGAGGTCTGGGATAGGGCGATGGGGATCGTCGTCTTTCATCCGAGAGCACCATCAAAGCGTCTGGATGCAGGGTCGGAGTCCAATAAGGGCCGAATATACTGTAAAGCGGATAGCATGTAGACAGCAAGTTGGCGCTAACTTCGGACAGTCGGTGTACGTAGAGTAAGGTGGACCGATTGACGTTGAAACCGTGGTTCTGAAGACATGATGGTCAAATGCAAAGTGCCGTCATCTTGGGTAAGTACAAGTCATCGTAGGAAACGGAAGACTGACATGAGTTGGAACAAATAGGTCTGGTACGATGAGTTGGTGGCGAGTCCATGGTCGCGAGGCCTCGGAGAAAGACCGTAATCGGTCTCCGTACTTCTTGTCGATGATGTTCGGCTCATGGATGCGAACAATTGGTGTATGGCCATTCGGAGCGTCTTTGTGAAAAGCCTTTCCAGAGTACCATCTGTAGAATATATGAGCACAAAACACAGGCTGGAGAGAGCTAGCCATCTCACTTGAAGAACTGTAGCAGAACACTGGCGTGACTCTTCGCAGGCATTTCGTCGGGGTTGGATACATAAGAAATATCCAGTTCCACTGCTTCGATGTAATTCGATCGTCCTTTGTCCTGGAAAGGCATCCAAACCGTCGTCTCAACGACGCTCTCGTCGGGGAGGGTAGCGCCGGAGCTCGCGGTGACATAGGTTTCCTATAGATAGCTTCGTGAGGACGAGAATCCAGATATGGGGATGATTTCGAACCTGCAGCGACTTTATGAAAAGCGCAGAAACTACAAAAGGATTGAGGTCCTGAACTCCCCATGAGCGCATCCAGACGTAAATCAAGCCGATGGCCTCAGGGATGTAACGACCGATCTTCCCGTACGCTTTGAGAACGTTAACAGAATGCTGGATCGTGGGCCCCGGCAGCGACAATGTGAATGGGACTGGCGTACGTGCTTGGAGCACGACGGGATAGATGATCTCAGCTTCGAGGCGTCGGCGGTACGTGGGCCATGGCATGCTGGTGTCCTGCACTGCAGGCAAAACGTACGCGGGCTGTTCTATTTTTCCAGTGCCTGTTCGATGCATTGTGTCCGGAGATTCAATAACACCGTCATATCCCGCTTCCAGAAGTACAGATGCAACTGCACTGTTGCATGTGAGTCGCTAAGGAGCGCAACTAAGAGAATATGTTTTCACCTGGGCTTGTACATATCCGACAAGTTATCAAAGTTGGTCCCGGGAAGAAGGCCACGGGGGTGTTGTTTATCCTGCATTTGCAGTAAACATCATGGTGGCAGTGTTAAAATAGGTCAGAGTACTCACCACGATCATGAAGTCCATGGGCGCGACATCCAAATCTAACCCATACTGATGCATGCTCACATCCTCGACATCAAATCCATCACCCGCATGAGACCTTACGACCCTCCGCAGCTGCTCGCGCAGATCCTCGCGCGCTCTGGCTTTCTCTGGCGGGGTGGTGAACTCCTGCCGCGAAGACGCGTCGTCAGCGCAGCAGCACGCACGACTAGCGAACTATTGCCTCTTACATTCAACATAAACAAGCTGTCATTGGTAATTTGGCGGTGGAATCCTTGCATGGTGTCGTCTGGAGTGAGCGTGCGATGACTCTGGTTGTGCGCATTGGCGTGAGGAAAGGACAATGTGGTCTGCTGTGTCCGTCGCGGTGAGACTTTTGTTGCCCACCGTGGGACAAGTCGCATCAAACAACACGTTGTCCGATGTTTGCCAGTGGATCGAGTTGAACACGACCACGCTGCTCGAGGCAACGCCTTCGTTTATGGCAGTAGGGTGCAAGTGTTGGCTCGGACCGGAAGACGGACTTTACTTCCGAGATGTCGGCTTTTGCCGAATGATTATGTATCGCAGTTCCGCCAACGTCTCCATTGAACGAATTCTGGACAATGACATTGAATTTGAAACGAAATATGTATGGCCTACACAGACCCAACAGGAAATGGCTATTGTGACTTTATTTGTCTTTGCGTACAGTATATCCTAATTAAGAGTGACTGACATATACGCATAAATACTGTGGCAAAAGCAGCAAAGCAAACTGATCATAAATGCATGCAAGATGAGACCGTCCGAGCCACGAGTACCGCGATGTTGAGAATAGATGTCGTAAAATCAACCGTCCAAAGAACCATACGCGACAAACCGCCGACCCTTCTACATGATGACACACTCCTTATCATCTAGCTTCTGACTCTGGAATCCCATCTCCTGGAACGTTGCCGGCCCCTTGCCGGGCGGAGGCCGATCCACGACGTTGACAGTGACTTGCGTTGGAAGTGAGCCCTGCGGTTGCGGTTGCGGGACAGATCCACCCCCGCCTCCAGACGGCCGTGGCCTATGGCGTAGCGGCTGTGTCTGCTGCTGGCCGGGTGCTGGGGAGGCCCCCGGATCGTTCAAGCCGTATCGAGGCTGATTGGCAGGCGCGCGCTGTTGAGGATACGAACCCGGCCCCGGGCTGCCATGCGGAGGGAGCGACGGCGTGTGCTGTGGCTGGGGAATCGGGCGCGGCGAGGACGTGTATCCGTTCCCATAGCTGCCTTGAGGGGGAGGTCTCTGATCACCGGATGGCTGCCGAGCAGGATGTCCTGGACCAGGAAGATAACCCTGTTGCTGGGGTGGAGGAGGTCCAGACGGGTAAGGTTGTGACTGAGGCTGAGGCTGAGGCTGAGGCTGAGGCTGAGCCGGTGCGGGCCTCGGGCTCTCACTGGGACCGGGTTGTGGGAGGATGTTGCGCGGTGGTCGTTGTGCAAGCGAATTCTTGCGGACATTTGCAATGATCTGCTGTCGTCCTGCGGCAGGATGCGAGGGAAGCGACTGTGCGGGGCCCCGTGCATCTGACCGTTGCTTGGCTTGAGTGCGCTTGCGCACGACCGTCACGTTCGTTAGAGCATCGTGTTCCTGACGGGAAAGCCCAGTCGACTGGGCTAGGGCAGCTAGGCGCTCCGTAGCATCAGTGTTTCCATGTTGCGAGGCCTGAAGGGAAGAGAACGCCATTAGCATGCCGACGAAGATGAGAACGCTCCAACGAATCAAACTCACTCGGGTGTACCATTTTCGTGCGACCTCGAGATCCTTTGGCCCACCAACACCGACCTCCATATAGTAACCCATAGCAAACTCGGCGCTGGGCAATCCTTTACGCGCGGCCTTCTCGGCGAACGTAAACGCAAGGGCCTCGTCTTTGTCGAACGCGCCTTCTGCCCCGCACAAGAACCACTTGCTCAGGGCCATGTCCGCTTCGGATTCTCCCTGTTGACTCGCGAGCGAGTAGTACTGCACGCTGAGCAGGGCGTCGAAAGGGAACGGCGCCGCGGCAAACTCGTATGCGTGGCCGAGTTTGTACTGTGCAGGAGCGAAATGGAGATATGCGGCGCGTTCGAGGTGGCGGCGGGCCTCCGAGGGATTAAGAAGGTGCGAGGGAAGCGAGGCAGGTGCGAATTCTCCGAGGAGAAGTAATCCGAAGATGTATGGAGGTTGGGGGACTTCAACAGTCGCAAGCGTAGCCGCCCGCTGCAGGAGAGGGACCGCGATCTCCATATTGACTGGTAGACCGAGCTGGCCGAGAAGGTGCGCCATACCCATGCGCTATGGAATATGAGTAAACATAGTTACCATGGAGTGATATCACGTACATAGAGACAGCTCTCGTTGTTTTGCTTCACGCCCCGTTCAAAACAGTCCTTTGCGTGCATGAAATCGCCAAAGTTCTCGTAGTCGCGACCAAGCTTGAACCACGCGGTGTGGAAACCTGCACGCGCAGCCTTCTCATAATCACGGAACGCAGCACGCGGGTTCGCCTGCACAAACTGCGGGAATGCCCCACTCGCGGCCAACGTCGCACGGAGGTAGACAGCCTCTGCGATCGGCGGCTGTAGGTTGGACAGCTGCAGTAACATTGGCACGGCGATGTCGGCCATGCGCGCAAGTTCTGAATCGGTGATGTGCACGGGGCCAGGAGGGGCATCTTCGGCGGCCGGATACATCCGCTCGACAAGGGCAAGGATGTCACGACACCAGGCAATTCTGGACTGCGGGCTTGCAGTAGGGTTTTGAACACTCTGGAGGCCTGCCAGAAGCGAAGAAATCGTCGGAAGCGGGGCAGTGAGGGATGGAGGCTCCGAGGACCGAGGAGGCTCTGCGGGGCGAAGTGACATAGACGCCATGGCTGGAGTCAGGGAGTCTGAAGGGTTGCTCTGAGGCGGTGCAGGACGCGGTGAGGAGTATGAGGGACGAGAACTGTGCTGCGGGCGGGGAGAGGATGATGCCTGGGGAAGTGGTGGTAGTTGGTGTGGAGGAGAGGGATTCTGCGGGACGTTCCAAGGGCTCCACTGCGAACCAGCCGGCGGAGGAAGAGGTGTGTTACCACGCGAAGGCGTGGGGAAGGCAAACCCTCCAGGATTGGGATTCTGTCCACCAGGCGGAGGTCCGCCGTAGTCAGGACCAAGCGGAGGCGCGCCGTAGTTCGGACCCAGCGGAGGCGCGCTGTAGGTAGGTCCGGAAGGAGGTGCGGAGAAGTAGTCGCTTTGTGAGACCTGGCTGTCTAATGTACGCGCCATCTGGGCAAGATCAGTCCCTGCTGCATGAGATGGGCGTCATCGGACGCACCTCTGCAGGTAGATCGGGGTTCACTTTGTGCGGACGAGGCGCTACAAGCGGATCCTCGAAATGCGGCTGCGATGCCCGGTAATCCAGCTCGAGATCTGGTGATGGATGGAAATTGGGTGGAAGCGGAGGTACGGGCGGCGGCCTGGGAGCAGAAAAGTAGGATGATGGGTGGATGTCGACTGGGCGAGGGGGAATGGGCGGGTTGTCTGACATGACTGCGTTATAAATGTAAGGATCAAATGCGTGGATAGTTACGAATGGAATCAAGAGGAGGGAATATAAGTATGCTGCGAAGTGACGGCGTCGCTGCTGTGCTTGATAGAGTTCCCACGCTTGCGATACATCTACCCGAGCACCGCGCGCGACACCGGCACCGCTCCTTACCAGCTCTTGTTCGTAATACTCAAACACGAGCGGTGCGATGCACAGCACAATGACATTCCCCTCTCATACGACGGCCAGAGCTCGATTACGTCCCCGACATGCCCTCTACGGCCCTGCACGACCAACCACCCGCCCATGCAGGCCCATGCGCGCACGGGCAGGCTGTCCATGCCGCGCGCCGACAGCGCCCGACCTGGACTGTTGGTACGGACCGCATCGAACTGTCTGTCGAGCGTCAGCATTCACAACTGATGAATCGCTGTCGCGCAGCGAACTGACGTATTTCGGCGTCTCTCTCCTCGCGCCCACTTATTTCACGGCAACCATCATCGAGAAAAGTACTCTCGCGCTGTGCCCCACGACGATGCTAGTTCACCTTAACTTTGATGATCTGACCCCAATCGCGCCGTGAAACAGACTGCCGCATCTATGCAAGTCGCCTAGCTGGCTCCTGAGAGCGCTCGGTGTCAGGTTCTATTTCTGCTGCACGGAGCTTGTCCGTGCAGGTTGTATAATCGATAGTCTGGAAGTAGAATTCAGCTTGCTGAAACGTGACATGTTGCTTGAACAGGTAAGCAACCCAGTATTGTGTCGGTCAGTCGTGAAGGAACCGAAACGGAGACCTATCTAAGGAGGCTCTTACACCTCTCCCCTAACTGCGATCGCAGAAGAATCGCACACGGAGGATCCTCGTCGATCCTGTGTAAGCACAAAACGTGCTCTGATACAAGAGCCGACCAAAAACATACTGTTACAAGTATCCAACAGGTTGTCATGAAGCGTTCACTGGGAGAAGGAATGACAGGCCGCTTGGTGTGTGGGTTATCGTTGACGACAGGACCGGCACTTACGTGGTTGGCATTATGAACAGAGTTACATCTGGAGGCGCGAAGACTGACCGTGGCCTGATGCTCCGTCACTTCGATAGAGTTACACAGCGCTACACTTAGATGGTTTGCCTTGAGTGTGGAGCAACGTTGCAATCGCATGGTGCTGAATCTGATGACCTCTCACGAACAAGTGTTGCTGATCTGAATCTCTGATGGCCAATATCGAGTTCTTCCCAAGTTTGTCTTCCCTAGCAATTAATGGCGCGTCGCGTCCGACGCGGTCGCGTATCCATCACGTGCTACCATTGAGTTTACACGTGCTGGGAAACGAATTTGTCTTTGGTCAAGCCCTCTCAAATGCGCTGCTCTCCGGGGAGAGAAAATAGGACTTCGCTTTCGAATATATCAGAGGAGTTCAATTCTGTCCTTTGTTACCTGCACGGGGAGGTTGACATCTAGCGTTGACGTTGTCATCTGAATTTCCAAATTTGAGTACGGTATACTGTAGTCAGTATTACGTGATCAAGAATTAGCTCGCGCCTCACTCAGAGTCGCCGTGCGCGCCTCTCATCCTTCTACTATGTCGAACCAAGATCAAGAACTGAACGCCTACGACCTTCTGGGGGTGAAGATAGAGGCCACGGATGGTGAGATCAAGACGGCTTATCGTCAGCGCTCGCGCAAAGTCCACCCGGACAGAGTAAGCACGTTTGTAACTTTGTATCGGTTTTCGGACACATTAGCTTACAGCCGTTCTCCAGAATCGTGGTGATCCGGAGGCAGGTGCGTGACTCTGCCGTGTTTCTTCAAATACAATTCATCACATCTCCGCTTCCAGGTCGTAAGTTCCATGAGCTGAATCAAGCCTATGAGCTTCTGTTGGACCCCCTTCGCCGCCTCGCACTTGACGCGAAAATACGTGTTGTGGAAGCACGGAAGCAACGATTTGCGAAGTACGACAAGAAGCGCAGTCACATGCTTGACGAGTTGGAAGAGCGCGAAAACGCGTTCAAGAAGGCACGGACGGAGCGCGCCGCGGACGAACGTCAGCGTGCTCAGGAGGCAGAGAAGATAAAGGATGAGGGGCGGAGGATGCGGGAGGAGCGCGAGAAAGAGCTGCTGAGAAGAGAGGAAGAGGCAGAGAAAGTTACAGCAGCAGCGAGGGAAGAGTTGGAGCCTCCACCATTAGGTCAGTGTTGCATGCAGTCCGCCGAGCCATACATTCTTCTAACCGATCACTCTTGTCGGTGATAGGGCAACTTGACACCACTGTTCGCTTGAAGTATCCTTTGTCAGCACATCCAGACCTGACAACTGCCGAAAGCTTGAGTACGTTCCTCGCCTCGTTTGGTTTGACCGATACGTCTTCCATCGTGCTCTCCATGAAGCCTCCTAAGAAGGCGCCACACAAACCACCCAAACACGGGATTGCTCTCGTACCATTTACGCGCATTGGCGATGCGCATGCCGCAGTGTGCGCCAGTGGACGGGCAGATCGCGGGCTGACGGACATCGAGGTGACTTGGGCGGGTGGAAGCGAACCAGAGATCTTGGCTTGGTTGAAAAATATGGGAAAACTGGGAGGGCCACAAGAGAAGGCGGAGGAGACGGTGACAACGGAAAACTCAACGAAGGATGCTGGGATCTTACCTCAAACGTCACAATCGAAGTCCTCTTCGGGCGCGGACACACCGTTTTCTTCCTTCCCTGCATCTTTCGTAAGTCCATGTAGCTGGCTATTTGGTTCGGAACTGACATCTTTCACTCAGCCTGACGTATCGATATCGGCGCCGGCCGTGTCCAGTGGTGTCGATTATGAGACACTGACGCTCATGCGACTGCGGCAAGCGGAGCGAGAACGACTCGAGCGAGAAATTCTCGAGGCAGAGGCCAATGAGTCATAATATCTTTTCTCTACGACTTTTCTGATCTCCCTCTTACCTATCATCTGACAGAGACCTGACAATCATGTAATCGCATGTGTAGAATTTGGACTCCAGCATGCAAGCGACGCTTGTTACAACATTCCACCAAGATTTCCCCCCTGTCATCGCACAATATATTTTATCGACCGCCCTGGAAGACGAAGTCGGAGACATCCACTCCACAACCATTTGGTTGGATGGTCCTCTACTGAATCCCGAGATCAACCGCGCCCTACTTTTGTGCTCACAATGACGACTCACTTTCTGGAGCCTGCACTCGTGATTGTCAGTGACATCGTTCTTTCGTTCCCGGATGAGAATCGGATGGGAGGTAAGCAGGCTTCACCGGCGCGATGGAGTCGCAAATTGGGTAGTACGTAGAATCTAGATGCTCTGAGTACCCCAGGCCCTTGGCGTGTGGATAGCCTGAATAGTTTCATCTGGATTCTTCGGATGCTTCGAATCCAGCCTCCTCCACGGCACTCCGTCAATCACTGCATGCAAAGATGGCGCAGTACTCCTCTGAGTCTCGACGAGCCGCTCCAACCTGCTCCAAAGTACTCGAGCGTTCTCGACGGATCTTATCTATTACGTAAACGCAGAGGATCTAATCTTGTAATTTACTTCCCCACCGTCAGTCGTCATCCCCACCCTTGAAGTGAACCTACTCATCGCCGTCCACCTCCCCAGCCATGGAGGCAGAAGGAGACCACCACATGGACCAAGTCATCCCAGGGCTCTGGGTGGGCGATCTGCATAGCGCCAAGGATGCTCAAACGCTTAGCGCAAATAATATCCGCAGCGTCCTCACGGCGATGCGAGGCAAAGTGTCTATTCAGGAGGTGTGCTCTTGCTTATCTCTTTCATGAAGTGTCTGATTTCAGCCAGACATTCATGCGACATCAAATTTTACTCGACGACACAGACGATGCAGACATCCTACAGCATTTTATCCCTTCGATCACCTTCATCCAAGCCGAGTTGGACAAAGGTCGAGGCGTTCTGGTCCACTGCCATGCAGGAATGAGTGAGCATCTCTCTTATAACGTATATGCAGATGGGAATTCAATACGTCACAGGCCGAAGTGCCACGATCGCTGCTGCATATGTGATGTACTCCCAAAATCTCGATGTCTCTGGCGCCCTTGATCTGATTCGGCAAGTTCGACCGAGTATCCAGTGCGTCGCACATCCTTCTTCCCGCGGTGCTTTGGTCTCATAACTACAGACCAAACGAAGGATTCATGGCGCAGCTGGAGATCTTCCACGAGGCATCGTACAAAGTTTCTCGCCGTGACAAGGCAACGCGGATGTTCTACCTCGAACGAGCTGTTGAGGAAATTCTTAGTATGTTGAACGATGCTGTCATTCAATTCATTTGACTAAATTTATCGTAGACGGTGATGGGTCGGCTCCAGAGACTGACATGTTCGCAAAGTTTCCTCGTACGCCGACCGACTCTGCCCCTGCCACCCCGGGTGGGCCACGGAGACGTATTCGCTGCAAGATGTGTCGGTAAGTGAATCGATATCATGAATTATATGACGCTCATCATTTGCAGCACGGAGTTAGCCTCACGTGAGCATATGCTAGACCATGGCCAACTTGGTCCGCCAACTCCAGCCGTCGCGTTTTCTCCCGCAACTTCACGTCGACCCTCTATGCAGGAGGTACTCGCGCGACGTCCATCTGTTTCTGCGATATCTCGCCGTCCATCAACAGGCGCACAGTCACGTTCGCGACTCGGTTCTGCCACAGGACCGCATCGTCCCGCCATGCTGTCTCCAGCAGAGGGTGGAAGTGCTGTAATCGCAGGGCTCGCAGCTTCGTTATCGATGTCTGCGCTTGAAACCGATGATGCAGACGAAGGTGAAGGTGAGCGCAATCGTATGGGCGAGCGAACACGGACAAGAGTGTCGTCCGGGGGAAGTGAAGGGCGGTCGTGGAGACCTATGATCACGGAAGGGGGTTTCAGCGGCTTCGGATCTCTCCCTATGTCTGCTCTCGAGAGCGACGAAGAGGATGAAGATGGGGAAGAACCAACGAGGCTGAGATCCGCAACCCTCCCGACAGCTTCTGGTTCTCACACCAATGGTTCTATCCCCGCGGCCGTCAATGGCTCAGTGACCACTGACAAACCATCTCTTCCTGCACCTCTTGGTGTCATTGTCGCGTCTCCACTTCCCATCTCACCCACACCTTCGAATGGCCCTGGCTATTTTCCGCCCGGTCCCACATCTACTCTCTCTGAAACTATTCACGAAGATCCGACGGATCCTTCACCGATATCCACGGGTGGACCCCCACCTCCAGCACCATCCACTGCTAGTGCATTACAACATCCTGCGGACATCGCAGCCCAGCTTTACGCAAACCCTAAACTTGCAGCTTTACGTTCACCCACTGGGATGGGGATGACCCCTATATCTCCTCGCGGCGTAGTTGACAGGGCAAGTATCAGTCCGCCAATTCTGATGAACCCGAAATGTTCGGGATATTTCGTAGAACCCGTGCGTCCTGTTTCGTGTATTTTCGTCTCTGCGTACGCTCGGCTAACTGTTTATCTTCCCTATAGATGAAGTGGATGGAGTTCTTCCTCGAAACTGGGCAACTGTCTGGGAAGATCGTGTGTCCTAACAGGAAATGCGGTGCAAAGCTAGGGAACTACGACTGGGCTGGTGTATGTTGCAGCTGCAAGGAGTGGGTCGTACCTGTGCGTATCCCACTCTTTCTGCTCCTTATGCGCAGCTTCTAATTCGAATTCAGGGATTTTGCATTCATCGTTCAAAGGTAGATGAGATTGTCTGAACGACAACGCTCTCTTGCACTCGTTCCTAGTGTCCTATGGTTCGCTCGATTGTTGATGTTCCTCACGACGCGGATCAACACCCTTCATCTGATAAACCATATATCCGACCTATTTTTCTTCACAATCACCGCCGCCTGTATCATACATGCTATCTCATGCAACTCTCATGTATCGTCAGTCCAACTTGTCTCCGTTATCAATGTACTGTACGATTGTAAGTTCTGTCTCTCCCATTTAACCTGTCCAATGCGATCTCATGATTCTCTATGACCAGGCTCTCCGTGTTACCCTCTCATAATTGACGACGTCCTCGCATGTAGCACAGGTGTTCCGAGTAGACTCCGTACGGAAGTGATCCAATCCTACACATTCGCGCCTTTCTATGCCCCTTTCGCTCCGCGGTGTGACAATCCTCCGGCTCCGGAAACGTAAGTCAAGGAGGTCTGGGTATATAAGTAGAAGGTGGTGTAGACCTCTCGAACCCCTATCCCTCTGAGTCAACATGCCTACCGCCCAGCTTGACGTCTATGGAACACAGTTCTACTACGAAGACAGCGGCGCGCTCGACACATCGTATACCACGATCGTCATTGTCCACGGAACGGGTGTTCATGGAGGTAAGGAGCACCGCGTTCCATCCAGCTCTTGTACGGGATTCTGAACGCACATTCTTACAGCTATATTCCGTCCCATCATCCCATATGCCAAGGCCCACAATCTGCGCATCGTTCTCCTCAACCGTCGCGACTACCCTGGGTCGACGCCTCTTACGGATGCCGATCTTGCTGAGCTAACCGCCGCTCCCGAGAAGTTCATGCGCGCTCGCGCGATCGAGATCGCCGAATTCCTCGCGTGGTTTGTGCGCACACACAGCATCCCTCGCATCTCGAGTAAAGGTGGAAAGAGAGTCGGTGGGCTTGCGGTAGTGGGATGGTCCTCGGCGAACGCATTCATGATGGGCTTATTCGGAAACATCGACTCCATTCCGCAGGCCACACGTGACACTCTTGATCCGTACCTCCGCACGTACGTCCATTTTGGTGAGTACTAACGTTTGTTTAACCCATATATCATGCCTTTATTGTACTTTTATGGGGCAGATGGTCCGCGGTGGCCCCTCGGTCTTCGCACTGACGAGCTAGTGTCACTGCCGCCACAGCTCCTAGATACGACGGCTTCCGAAGACGAGCGCTTCGCGTTCTACAAGACCTGGATTTCCACCTACTATCAGCACCCTTACCTCACTGCTCCGTTCTACACTCGCTGCGCCGCCTCAGATCTTACGGATGGCATTCCGGAAAATCGTCCCCTCGATGCGATTCCGACGTTTGATCGCATGACGCCGGAGGATCAGGATGCCACTACTTCTCGATACGCACTGTTCCATTCGGAGATCTTGGTCCGGGTCGCGGATCCCCAGGTTCTGGCAGACAACCTGCAACGTACCTTGTATCATGGTGGAAAAGGCTCGAGCGGCTGGGATGGAATGACGGTGGTATTCCTGCACTGCATGGAGTCTATGTGGGAGATGATCAGTGCGTCGTGGACTGTGGAGGCGTGGTACAGCGCACGGCAGATGGGTGGAGACGTGCCGAAAGGCAGGAACCTCGAGTTTCGTCAGATGCAAGGGGCGAATCACCTTGTGAGTACTATTCTTCTCCGAGTCAGGTCGTCCCTCGAACTGACAATCTCTTGCACTGTAGCCAATGTGGGATCAACCAGAGAAATTGATGAAGGAGCTAGCTGAACTTGTGTGAACACTGTCATGCGTAGGATATTTCGTGTTGTTGCACTCTGTGAGTCCACTTCAACGTATGTTCTTCTCTGTAAACTCACAACCGTTCGGGACCCAGACTTCGTTTTCTTGCATGGGCATATCTCTATACAATCTCTTTCATAACGGATCTCAACTTTGGGCTGGCATCACACTTCTTTCGCGGTCTCGCCGACCACGTGAATATAAGCAACACGTTATACGTTTCACGGATCGGTGAATGTTTCAAATGAGCAGCGATATGGATTCCCTTACAATGTGGATATACCGACACAGAACGACTATCTTCTGTGTAAAGGTCTGCCACGGAGACTAGATATACCGGAACTTTCGAGAGTTGCCAAAGGTTGTACGGTCTGTCATACAATCATTTCCCTGATATACTCCATGCTTGGTGCTGACATGCCCTGGGCATAACAATTTCTCAACTCGGGTCTTTGCCCTCCGTATCCTGACTAACTTTCTCCCGGCAGAGGTAATTCTCCCCCCTCACTTCGCTAGGGTTGTTCGTGCATGACCATGCGCTCTAAATCATCAAACCGACTGGTCGCACACATGCAGGGTGTACCCCACATTCTGCGCGCGAAGGCGCAAATATTGTGGAAGGCCCAATCGAAGATTGATGCTCCGGGGATGAATGTATAGGGCTCTTTGGGAACGTCGACCCTGTTTCCAGCTGACAGCAGGTGACACAGGACTCACGTACGCCCTGCAGCCGTGCCTCTGCACATAAAGTTACTTCCTCGATACGTTTAGAATGTCATACATAACATGGACGAATTAGTTCGCGGGAGCTATAACATTGTACTAAATTGTTTCATAGTGCGATTTCGAGTAACCTCGCTGCGCCGACCAGTGGATCCCTGACAAGGGCTGCGCCGACCCACTTTATATATCTTCTAGCATTCATTGTATTTAGCCAGCTCCTTTGCGTCATCCGGGCTTCTCCCGCGGCACCGTTTCACAATCTGAATCTCGGAACTCATCGATGCCAATCGCTAACCACATCCTGATAAGACGTCCACGTTTCAACACTCGATCGCTCAGCGCTTTAAGAACACGGTACCACGACCTCACAGCGCACATGACTTCATTCGGAATTACTCATGCCACCCATGTATCGACGAGTATGTGTCAGTAACATCATGCCACTGGTTCTACAAGGGTCAAATGAAATCAAGGAAGGAAGTGAATGGGCAGCGATGGATATTGATAGAGTTTCATCGGGTGAAGGATGCAATTGCTCTATGGGCTTTGTGTGGATCCGTGGCTGCATCCGAGCTGAACAGGACCACCAGAGAAGTTGACAAAGCGTATCGTTGACCTATGTAGGAGCTCCATTCAAAGTGGGTGTGCAACGCGCACGCGCCGGTAAGCTGGTAAAGCATCGTTTGGTATCACTCTCTCTTCTTTACCTTCGTCGAGTGTCACATGGAGAGACATGGACCGGATTCCCCTACCGGCATAATTCGTTTCATGGATACGTCACGTAGTACATGGGGCTGGAATTTACGACTGTACACATTCCGCAAGGAGTTTCGTCAACCGCTCTGGTTGGTCCCACATAGGCTACAAGAAACAACCATCTTATCAATCCAAAGAATGACATTCAACCGCGGTCAGACTCACCATGTGATTGGCCTCTTTCATTAGGTGAAACTGCATCTTCCTCCCTCTGGTGTCGCCATCCCTTTGCTTGTTCTCGTACACCTCCTCGACCTCCCACATAGCGCTGGTTGTCTCCCAAAGACTCTCCGAGCACTGCAAGAACACCACCTTGACGCGCTTCCACTGCATCTCTTCCAACCCTTCCCCAAAAAGCGCCTTCCGCATATTTCTTTTCCAGACCCCCGGAAGCACATTTCGCACAAGCCCTTCCGATCCAAACAGTGCGAATCGAGCACTCACGCTTTCTTGTTCTTCCCGCGTCATGCGATCAAAAGTGGAAACCTTCTCAGGAGCAGGATTCGTCGCGATATCCGTCGTGAGGTCGGTGCTCGGATCGCGGTTGTAGGACGAGGTGGTGAGGTAGGGATGAGCGTAATACGGAGCAACCCATTCCTTGAAGGCATCGAAGCGTTCGTCTTCCGACATATGCAGAGTGTTGGCGAATCGCCGTGGGAAGCAATCGAGCCAAGCATAACCGAGTGTCCAGCGCGGACCATCTGCAGCAGATGCAATCGACAACAGATATAGACATCGCCATCCTATGGTACTCACCGAAATGAATGAAAGTGTGAAGATAAGGCTCCACAGCTTCTAACGTCTCCTGCGGGACGGCATCGAGATTGGCGAACATAGCCAAGAGCAGTCCGTTTGCAGAGGACCAGCCCACAACCGACAACCCGCCTCCTTGCTCGATGGACGGGATACGCTCCGTGCGTGCGAACCACGCGAGGAACTCAGCGACTTCGAGTCCTCGAGCGCGCAGAAACGCCGCCTGTGTCTCTGGGGTGGTGTTTGGGGGTCTGAGGAGGTCGAGCTCGTCATTGCTCAAGGCAGTGGAACCACGATAATCGCGACGATTGACAAGGACGACGCGGAGGTTGAGAGGCTTGGCATATTGGAGGATCGGATGGAATATAGCTAGGAGGGATGGTCTGTCAGGGCGTCACTGCACTCGCATGTGACTTACCGCCGTGAATACCAGTACCGTGAATGATGACGATAGTCTGGTATGAACCATCTCCTGGAGCTCCTGTGTCTTCGAAGAAAAGTTCAACGCCGCTTTTGTCTACGGGCGCGACAGGCATGGCGGTTGGTTGTGAATGTGAGCGGAGTACTCGCCGTGGGATCCTGGCGTGGGATCCTGGTGTGCTCACACTACGGGTATTTACGCCCGCTGAGAAATAGATTGCTCTCCCGTCATCCTTGCTTCCGCCCTTGCTTCCGTCTATACTATATAACGCATAGTTCACATGGCCTGGAAGAGCGGGCCGACACGGGACGACAAGGCAGTTGGAGGAATGACTGCGGTATGCGGGTGAGCGCAAATAGCGTAGAGAAACTCACAGTATCGATCACGAACGCCCTGCGCGCAAGTATTCCTGGCAAGTCTCGATGATGAGGGCTGACCAGACTACAATTCCGAAAAGGCGACTCTGACGAGTTGGTCTAGGTCTGCTTCTCACGGTTGAAACGATCACGTGACTGCATTTGTCGACGACGCGACGCGCCTCTCCGCGTCTCCTTTCACCACGAACACCACCACCGTCGCACTTCCTCCCCACTAGTCTCTCAGACATGTCGCAGTCGACCGAAACCAACGACACCGACGTTTTTACCGATGATCAGCCCGTCATCGTTGACGGCGACGTCTTGGAAGCCGCCAAGGAAAACATTCAACCACTCGCCTCTGGCCGCCGTGCCACTGCCCTCTCCGCCATCCTCTCCACCCCTCATGCACAGCGCGAATCAAAGCTCGCCTCAACACGCAACAGGCTGCGCATCAATGTTCAAGTCGCGCTTGAGGACGAGGACGATGACCCTTTAGAGGCGTACTGCCAGCTGGTGTACTGGACCGTGGAGAACTACCCTCAGGGTCACAGTGCGGAGTCCGGGTTGCTCGAACTGCTCGAAGAAGCCACGCGTGTTCTGAGAGACGACAGGGGTGGCGTGTGGAAATCAGACTTGCGCTACCTCAAGCTGTGGGTCCTTTATGCCAGCTATGTGGAAAAACCTGCCGTCATATACCGGTACCTTCTTGCAAACGACATCGGAACGACATCTGCCATGCTGTACGAGGAACACGCCGTTGTGTTGGAGCGCAATGGAAGGTTTGTTGCATACACATCTACGTACAGAAACTTACTGATGCTCTTTCGTCACAGGCGAACCGAGGCGGACGAGATGTATCTGCTCGGCATCCATCGCCAAGCGACGCCTGTAGAACGACTGCGCACGAAGCATCGCGAATTCCAAACCCGCATGATGCTCGCAGCTCCGCTGCCTGCGACTCCGCCTTCTCCGACAGCACCCTCCGCCGCGTCCACCTCCAAGCGCAGAGTCCTCGGAGACACTACGGCAAGCACATCGAAACCCAGCTCGCGTTCCTCGCGCTCCACTTCAGTCTCCGCTACTCCGCAGGCCCAAGAAGACGTCTTCGGCGCGAGCACGTCTGTGCGCCCTCGGCCGAACGCGCGCCTGCAGGTCTTCGTCGATCCGACAGGTGCCGAGGCGCAGGCAGCGGCTGACGCGTCAAGTACGCCATGGGACGAGCTCGGTACGCGCAAGGAAAGAATCAAAGAGAACGTACCAGAAGTCAGCAAAGCCGGCGGCACGACGCTGAAGCAGCCGGGGAAGCACCAACGCGTGGCATCTGCGTCGACGGGTTCGCGCATCGCGGTCTTCAGGGATCCAGTGCCGGAAGAAGCAGACATGCCGCCGCCGCCTGTGCCTAAGGGAAAGGCGAGGGAGAGGGACGCGGTACCAAAAACGCCGATGAGGGTTGGCTTTGTGCCGTTCAGGGATGAGGAGGCGGGTGATGCCCCTCGCACGCCGGGCTTCGCGCCATTTAGAGACGGAGAGGTGGGCCCTTCATTTAATGTCAACGGAATGAGTCAGTTGATCTCGATTCAATAGTCCACGGCGACCCCGTCTTCGTCATCTGGGACCAGCATTCCAGAGAGCGTCATGAAGGTGAAAAAGGTCGGCGGAAGAGGCCCGGCCATGTCTTCCGAGGCGGAGGCCTTGAGAAAAGACCCCTTCAAGAATTACCCTGACAGGCCCGCAGACTTGGACTGAGATGACTCTGTGTCCCCTCCTCCCTAGATCCAGTGTAGTGCTAACGTCTGTTTCGTGTCTTTGCCTGTGCTTGATGAAGAATCTTATCTTATCTACTGTGCCTCCCGATATGGACATGTCGTCTGCGGCGCAGCGTCGTCTGCAACAAATCTCCATCGCGCTCATCGTCGCTCTCCATCCAGCTCTTTGTACCACCAACTGTATACGCTTCCAAATCTCTAACTGTTACAACTCACCACACCAGCATCGAACCCGTCATGTCTTTCAAGAGGTCCGCGATCTACGCCCCGAACCCAGCGACCACACGAGGCGTATCCACGAAGCTGAGCGCGAGCAAGGAAAAGATCGTATACACCAACGGAAAGGCTGTCTTTGTGCGTTTCAGGCGCAATGAGACGCTTGCATATGCTGACGGCGCGTCTAGATACGCGATCTCGATGTGGGTCGCGCGCATGCGAGCGTCGACGATTGGCACTGATCGGTTTTGTGGATACACAGAATCCCGGGCTCAGCGTGGCTTACGCTGGCCATCTCCAGAACACGACAGTCGCGCGCATATCTCCGAGTGGATACTACTGCGCATCGGCCGACATCTCTGGCACTGGTGGGCACGCGATCTCCACCATCTGACCTTCGCTCTCTGACGCGCCGAGCCGCTCGCAGTTCGTGTGTGGGACACCGTGGGTGAGGATCAAGTTTTGAAGGGCGAGTACAAGGCGATCTCGGGCAGAATGTGCGTTCCGACCGCTCAGGCGCGTTTGTCAAGCTGACGTGCCGTCCAGAAACGACCTCGAATGGGACGGAGAGAGCAAACGCATCATCGCAGTCGGTGACGGCAAGGAGAAGTAGCGTCCCCACACACACGCATGACGCTCCTTGGCTCTGACGCTGTCACCCATCTAGGTTTGGGCATGCGTTCATGTTCGACAGCGGCACGTCGACGGGCGAGATCATCGGGCACTCCAAAGTACAGATCTTTTCACATCTGCCTTTGTCGCCGGGGCGCGCGCGTACGTACTGAACACTGTGACTGCATGCAGGCCATCAACGCCGTCGCGATACGCCACCAGCGGCCGTTCCGTGCGGCGACCGCCGCGGACGACAGCCTGATTGTGTTCCACCAAGGTACGTCAGCGTCGCTGCCTGCCACACGCCTGCGGCGCCCTCACATGCATACGAGGCGCACCGTACAAATACGACAAGGCAAGCGCCGTCTTTGTGGCGCGCCGGCGGCTGGCTGACGGGTGCCGCGATGCAGACGATCAAGACGCACACAAAGTTCGTGCAGGACGTGCGGTTTGCGGCGTCGGGCGACCATTTTGCCAGCGTCGGATCGGACGGGAAGATCTTTGTATATGACGGGAAGACGGGCGACACACTTGGCGACTTTGCAGAGGGGCACACCGGAAGCATCGTGAGTGGCAGACGCGCGGGGCCGCATGGCGCTGGCCGCTGATGTGTGTGTGCAGTACGCGGTAAGTTGGAGCCCCGACGGCAAGCAGATCTCGACGGCATCAGTGGACGCCACAGTGAAGCTCTGTGCGTGCCGCACCTCTTGTGAGATGAGGCGGCGGTACTGACCGGCGGCGCGGGCAGGGGACGTGGAGACGCGCAAGGCGACCTCAATCTACAAGCTCGGCGAGGGCGTCGAGCATCAACAAGTCGGGGCCGTCTGGAACGCGCCCGCCACGATCGTCTCGCTCTCCGTCTCGGGCGACCTGAACGTGTTCGACCCGCGCACCCCCGCGCGCCCCGCCAAGACCATCTACGTGCGCCCCTTCTGCTCGCATGCTGACCTGCCCGACGCATGCTCACCGCCGCGTCCCCACGCGCACAGGCGCCGCAGAAGCCGGTGACGGCGGCAGCGGCGGCATCGCCAGGAGGCACGTTCTTCGCAGGCACGGCGGACGGCCGGATCCTCGCGTACGACGCCGGCGGCGACGCGGCGTGCGTCGCGGGGGGCCACACGAACCTCGTCTCGGCGCTCGCGCCTGCGCCCGGCGGCAGCGTGTTCTCCGCGGGCTACGACGACCGCGTGCGCGAGCTCGACGGCGCCGCGTTCGCGTGCGTCCTGCCCCTCACGTCGCCCTTTTCTTTCCTGCACACTGACTACTGACACTGGCAGGGCGGCGGAGTTCGCGACGGCGGCGCAGCCGCGCGCGCTGGCGGTCGCGGGCGACGGGACGGTGTTCGTCGCGGAGGCGGGCGTGCTCGAGGCCGTGCGCGCGAACCAGAAGGTCGCGGAGCTGAAGCCCGCGGTGGCGCCCAGCGCGGTCGCCGCTGCAGGCGCGACCGTTGCGGTTGGATTCGAGGTGTGTGGTTGTTGTGTCTCAATGTCGACTGCAGGCGCGCTGACGCGGGGCGCAGGACCACAAGGTGCGGCTGTACAGCTGGGACGGTAAGGCGCTGGGCGAAGCGGGCGTGCTGGAGGGGAACAAGGGCACCGTCAGCGCGCTCGCGTTCTCGCCGGACGGCGCGCTGCTCGCCGCGGGAGATGTGAGTCGCCCCGCCCCGCCCGCGTGCCGCCGCTCTGCTCACCCGCGCACCCCCCTCGCAGTCGAGCGGCAAGATCGTCCTGTACGACGTCAAGGAGCGCAAGGTGCGTGCGACCTCCTGCCCCACAGACACGGGTCGCTAACCGGCTGCGCAGACGGTGACGACGCGCTGGTCGTTCCACACCGCGCGCGTGAACGCGCTGAGCTGGACGGCGGACGGCGCGCACTGCGCGTCGGGCGCGCTCGACACGCACGTGTACGTGTGGAGCGTCGCGCGCCCGATGAAGAACATCGCGCTGCGCAACGCCGTGCCCGGCGGCGTCAGCGCGGTGCTTTGGCGCGGCGCGCACACGCTCGTCGGCGCGGGCGCGGACGCCGCCGTCCGCGTCTGGGACGTCGCGTTCCATCAGGTGCGTCTGTCTTCCTCCCGGCCGGCGCTTGCTGACGCGTGGGCAGTGAGTGCTAGTCTGCTCTGTAGGGCGTGCGTACGCGGATGTGCTTGGCAGGAGTACTACTTAGTGGGCTACGAGTCTGCAATCTGGCTGGAATTATTGAGAGTGACGCCGCCGCCTGGACAACCTTCTTCCGCGCACCGTGATACAACATCTAGATACGAGGTGCATGCGTGCAGCCTCCGCGATCGCCGCACCGAATTGAATGGTAATATATTATCTGCGCGTATTCGGGAGCCCGGGACCGCTGCGCTGCCGTAAGCCGCAGCTCGTAGCACATGCTCGCGCAGCCCGGCGGCACGCCCTATTCGAACGACGCGACCTGCCGCATGCGGCGCGCGCCAATATTGCTGTGAGTCAGTGCGTCGGGCAGCGGTGTACCTGCGAGTCCTGGCAATCACGTCTCCTGCACTAGAAGCGCCTGTGATCCCAGTGTAATGTAAATTGCGCTGGTGCGGACGCGCGTTAGTGCAGGTCGCGTACGTGGGCTATCAGCAGCAGGCCCGCGTGCAGGGTCTCCGGCCGATCACCCGCCCCCCGACGACGCGCCATATTGCTCACCCGCGTATCGCACCCTGGCCTGCGCCCTATCTGCAGATCGGGGCGCCGTGGCCCCATTACTTAAATACCGATAATTTTAATAAATCATCAAACACCACACCAGCAACGCGCGAGCGAATTGGTGCGCGGCCGGGGCTGCTGGCTATCAGACTGTACGGCGGGGAGGAGCACACTTATCTCGATGTTTTCGGATCTGGGATCCCGCGCGCATCAGAGTGCCAGGAGGAAAACGGCGCACCGAGTGGCTCCGCCGCATCCTGTCATCAGAACGTCTAGTCCCTCATCGCGTCCGATCCCGCGCAGAAATTAGGCAAAAAAAAAAAGAACAAATTTGCCCCGAGGGCCATCGCCGATACAATGCGCCGTGCGCCCCTATAATATTCTGCATCCTCCGGCGTCCTCAATACATACATGGGTACTTGCGTGGTGCGCGTGCGCGCACGATTATAAAACAAATTGTGTAAACGTGATGTGGGGTCAGAGTGCATGTGAGTAGGCTACAGTTTAGTGTTCGGCCGTTGTCGCGCTCTAGATCGCGGAAGTAAAAAATTAGCACCAGGCAACGTGCATGAGGAGAGGGGGAAGGCACGCACGCCGTCGTCCTCGTCCTCGTCTGGGTCGTCCTGATCCGAGTCGTCGCCCTGTCCGACCCAGCGGATAGGGCGAGGGCGCGGGGGCGCGTTGGGGGCCTGCGCGGCGTTGGGAGGCAGAACGCCGTGAGTGCGCAGATGGCGCTTTGCGTTCGAGCGCACAGTGAAAGACTTTGCGCACGCGGCGATGGGGCACTTGAACGCTGCGACGCGTTGAGTCAGTGGGGATTGCGCACGGGAGACACAGGAGGGCGCGCGCACGTTTGTCGCCCGAGTGGGAGTTCATGTGAGTGCGCAGGCCGGAGGGGCGCGGGAATGCCTTTGCGCAGAGGGCGCAGGCATGCATCTTGACCTTGCCGGCGCGGCGTGCGGCTGCTGCTGGGGACGCAGCGGGCGGGGGTGTGCGCGGGGGCGGAGTGGGCGTCGGGGACGCGGTGTGGGAGTGGGGGGAGAGGGAGAGGGTGAAGTGGGAGGCGAGGCCGGCATAGGGCGCGTCGTCGGCGGTGGTGGTGAGATCTGCAAGGGCGAGCGGGAAGGGGTCATCTGCAACGCGGACGGGCTCGAGGGTGCTGAGATGGAAAGTGTGGAGGGCCGGAGGCGGGGATGTGGACTTGGGAGGGGGCCGTCTTGGTCTGGAGGGAGGGACGATGGGAGCCGGGGCGGGCGGTGTGGGATCGCGGGGAGGGGACGCAGCGGGAACGGTGGGGGAGGGGAGGTAGGAGGAGACGGGGGAGGGGTAGGCCGGGGGCGTCGGGCTGTAGGGGGCAGAGCTGCTGGAGCTGGAGCTTGCGTAGGAGGAGGGCGGGTAGACGGGTGCGGAGGCGGGGCGTTGGGTGGATGCGACGGCGGCTGCGTGGGCGTAGGAGGCAGCGAGGGCGTCTGCGGGAGTGGGGAAGGTCACGATGTTGTAGGAGGGGGCGGAGTAGGGCGGGGAATATGGCTGGAGGGGCGGGGCCCAGGCGTCGTAGTGATTCTGGGGGTCTGTGATGACGGTGCGCTGGGAGGACTCTGGGTAGAGGGCGGGGTCGTGGTAGTCGTGGGAGTACTGAAAGTCGTGCCAGTGCTGGGGGCAGTGGAAGGAGTCCTGGGAGCGAGCAGAGAACATGAGGGACGGGCAGGCATGGCGGGGCAGCGGTGGGCAGTCGTTAAGTACTCACCGGGCTTAGCTACGCTGAGCTGGGCCCAAGTTGGGCGACAACCATCGTTTGGCGCCCGCGATCGCACGTCCGGCAGCCCGGCGCAGACCGCCTCGCGTGTCAACACCACCACACAATGCGGATCCCTCTAGGAATACTGCCATTTCGGGCAGACACCGTGGCCCGCAGACGTCCCGCGTCCCCGACACGCTGCCAGTGGGTGCACCCACCGTGCCGCACACGCTCGCCACACCCTCCAGGGCCATCTCGTCACCAAGACATGTCCTGACATCTCCTGCAAAATCTCTCCATAAACCCAAGATCCATATCGATCTCTTACCCTCGCAGGGCCCCGGTACCTGCCCACCCTGCCATACCACCTGCCCCATTAGCCTCGCTAGCCTCGCTAGCCTCGCTAGCCCTTGATCCATCGCTCCCCGATCCGATCCCTTCCCGCTCACCACGTTCCAGCCCCCCGCAGCCACCACCACTGCCCACTTGTTTCGTTGTCCCCCGATCCCTCCTCCATCACCCCCGGCCCGACCCTCCCGTTGTCTCACCCGACCGCCAATGTAAATCCCCCCCGTTATCGCCTCAAAACTTTCGCTGCAAACTAGCGTTAAGGTTGCCTATCGGCCCGACCAACTCTCGCGGGCCCCTTGATGCAGATGCTCCTCGCCGTCAGAGGTACGCGCACCACCCGTCGTTTCAGCGGGCGCGTCGGCCGCCCCACGCTGCTCACCTCCGCTGGCAGTCTGACACCCCCACCCCATCACCCATGCCGTACTCACAGCGACGACCCTCCCAGTGCCCCCTCATAGCATGCTTTTTATCATCATTATCGCCTTGTCCCGCCCGCCCGTATCCCACGGCCCCGCCCATCACGGGTCTCCCGCCCGCCCGCACTCCGCAATCGATGCGCCAACCCCGCGTGCGCGTGCCCCCGTACTACTACTCGACCTCACCCCCGGCCCACCGCACACCACGCACATGCGCAGAACAGTAAACAAAAGCAACCCTATGCACCCATCGCAACCACCACTGCACGGCGGACGTGCCGTCGGCCCCGCGGACATGCGCGTATCTCGATGCACCATATACGTCGGTGCCCTCCCGGCATGGCTCCCGCCGTCCATTCAGTCTGCGGGCCTGCGCCCCAATTGCCTCGCTCGGACGTCCGCGCGCCGAGTCACAACAACGCTCGCCGACCCCGGCACTGTCGGGCGTGCATCAATTAGTGCAAGTACTCACAGGTACTCACGCGGGCGCCCGCGATATCCAGTTTCCAGTATAATACCCAGTGCTTCCAAAGTTAAACTCTATATATCATCGCCCAGGGCCCGTCCCGCCGTCGGTGCCCCAGATCAGATCCGCCTCGACACACCCCGCTCGCGCGGGTGCAGTAGCGGCCTGCCTAAATTTTCCTTGTTTTCTCTCCCCGAAATTCGAATGCAGTTAACGCCCTGCGCACCTAGGCCCTGCTGGCGGGCCAGAGCTCACGTCGTGGCGCGCGCGCAGCCCTGTAGGGCAGCTGCGCGCCTGACGGGCTGTCTAGCAGTGGACACAGACTACTCTGCGGGTCGGACGCGCGCCGCACACACGCCGACGCAGCCCGCCGTCCAAGTTCTCGAGGCCTCGCGTCGCATAAGCAGACGCCCGCGATGCGCCGCCCCGTGCCATGTCCATGTGCCTCTGCACGCCGCTTATCTGGCGTGCGCCCCGCAGACGCGCTGACGCACAAGTGAGACAGAAGCCCTGCGCGCGGGACGCGACCCGGGCCTGCTCCACGCAGGGCAGCCTGTGGTGATGCCATTTATTGAATTGAGGAGAATGCAATTGTGCTTGTATTGCGCTAGCGCCATCGCGCGCTGCAGAAGCTGCTGGGTATCAGCTGTGCAGGGCCTCAGTTCCCCGGGGCCGCGATCGAGATTGCGTTAGGCGTGCCCGCGAGCCGACTCGAAGACGCTCGAGCGCATGCCGGCACCGATCGGCGCGTGCCACACGACGCGTCGCGACGCGTCGTGCTTTCCCATCACGTGCCCTGCCCATGCTCGTCATCGACGCCGCCCCTATCGCCGTCGCCGCTCCTCTTCCTCGCCGCCGCCTTCCTCGACGACGACGCCCGCATGCCTCCCGATGCACACCCCCGCCCGGAGCACAGCGCCGAGCACGCACAGATCGGGGTCTATGACACAGGTCCGCATCTAAGCGCTGTCACGCCCACTTCTGCTGACATGACACATTCTTGCGTTTTGGCTTTCTGGTGCTGTGCTGCACTGGTGTGTATGTACAGGAATGTACTGCGACGACATGAAGACCGACGCGTCTGCCGCGCTCCCGCCCGCCCGCACCGTCGAGCGCCGCCGCGCCCACGCTGTCCGCCGCGCGCGCTTCGTGCTCCTCTCCATCGTGCGTGCTTCCGTTCCGCGCGCATACACTCGCATTGACCCGCCGGTGCACGCAGAGCGCGGCGACGGCGCTCGTCCTAAGCACGCTCACGCTCTCCTCGCTGCGCCTCTTCGACGCCCGCGCCCGTGCACACCTGCACGCCGCGCCGCAGCTCCACGCCCTCGTCGCGCTCCTCGCCAACGCGACGCGCCCGCTCCCCCCGTCCTCACCCTCACCCCCGCTGCCCGTGGTGTTCCCGGACGCAGCGGCGGAACTGCTCGACGCGCTCGCACAGCTCGCGGCGCGCACCCACGCGGGCGTGAGCGTGTGCTGGGCGCTCGGCATGTTTGTCGGCCTCGCGTGTGCGTGCGGCGCAGTGGGGGGTGCGGCGGCGCGCAGCGTGCGCTGCGGGCTCGCGGGCGCGGTCGTGCTGCTCTGGGGCGGGATCCTTGAGGTTGGCGTGCGCATGTACGTCGGGCGTTGAGGTGCGCTTGTAACTTATTCCATGCGCGTATTGTTAGAGGCACTGTAAGCTAGGTACTGTATGTTCGTTTACTGTTGAGATCCTCGAGGAGTTGCCGGATGGCTTCCTTCTGTCGTGAGATTCATTGGCGTTATGGGAGGGCGCGCATCGGCTTGGCTCAGTTATATGAACGGCAATGTGCGGACTTTGGCGAGCAGGCGTTGTCCTCTCTCCGCGGCGTCGACAGTGCCGCCGGTCATTGCACACGTACCTCGGAAAAAGGCACATCGAAAAACGAAGGACGTTGGGACCGCGGCTGCCTCGGCGCCCAGACATATCACACTGAAAGCGTAGAACACTAAACAACACCACCCTTCACTCGCAGGCACAACACCTCAGGCCTCATAGCCTGGGCTCCCGCACTCTTCACGCATCACACCCCGCGTGGATGGACACTCAGCATTAAGCATAAACGTACACAGTCGTCAGGTGGTAGCAAGAATAGCAAGATGATACGTATATCCGACGGCACACACACCCTGGCCGTCTCACGGCACGTAGCGGAACCCGGGTGCCTGCCAGCCCCCGCGATCACGGTCAGCGAAAGTGAGCAGATCGCGAAGAGACGAGAGACGCGACGCACTCGGTCCGCGAGCTCGGACGTGTCGACGCGCGCGTCGGGCACGTGCTTCCCGTGCGCGCGGTCGCGGCGCGCGTTCTCCAGGCGGTAGTGGATCTGCGGCGCGCGGTCAGTCGGGTCGGGCGCGCGGGGGCTGCGCGGCGCACCGTGAGCACGAGCGCGCAGAGCGCGCCGAGAAACTCGAGGGCGCAGAGCACTGTCGGGCGGGCGGTGAGCGGGGCGGGCCGGGGCGCGCTGGGGGCACGTACCTCCAAAGCCTTTGCTGCGGGCGCGCAGGGGCGTGCGACGTCAAAATCGGGCGAGAGGGCAAGGGGTGTGGAGGAGGAACGCACATGTACCGCGGGCCCTCCGTCGCGGGGAACAGGTGCGACCCGAGGACGCTCCCGCACTGCCCGATGGCCATGTACAGCGGCGTCCCCGTCGCGCGCTTCGTCTCCGAGCCGAGGTTGTGCGCGTCTGCACGGCGGGCGGCGGGTGAGCGGGGCGCTGCGAGAGGAGAGCGGGGGAGAGCACGCACACCACGCGATGGTGATCCCGATCGTCGTGTACGTCCCGCTGACGATGCAGAACGTCGCGAAGTACCGCACGTGCGCGTTGTCCGGGACGGTCAGCAGCAGCCTGCGCGCCCCAGGTCAGCCTTCGCCGGCGCGGGCGGGGAGAGGCACGCACAGATACCCGATGCCGCCGACGGCGCTCGTGGCTGCGATGAACAGCCCGCGCGAGAGCAGGCGGTCCGAGCACCACGACGTCGCGGTGATGACGACGGCCGTCACGGCGTACGGCGGGACGGTCAGGAGCTGCGCGCGCGCGGCCGCTGGGCGATGTTAGTCGTCATTTGGAAAACACTGCGCGAGGCCCCGGAGTCGACGCACTGTATCCGAACGTCCGGATGATGGTGGGCAGGAAGGCGGAGATGGACGCGAGCGCGGCGTTTGCCCCAAAGTAGATGACACCGCCGAGGTATATCTGCGCCACGTGTGCTCAGCTCCGCCGGTGCTGCAGCATGGCCTCAATGAGTGACTCACCCTCCAGTCCTTCAACGCGTCGACGATATGGCCTACATGATGTGAAGTGGATGAAGCGAATAGTGTCAGTAGTAATCCCGGCGGCACCGGTAAATGGAGAACGCCACTGACTCTTGTTCACCACATATCCGATGTCACCGCTTGTGTCGCGGTTGGCGCGCTCCAGCGCGATTGCCCGTTCCTGTTCAGTCAAATACCTTGTCGATTCTGGCCGATTCGGCAGGAACGCGATCGCGATGAAGCCCAGGAGGACGGCAGGCACGCCCTGCGGCGCAACAGTCAGCTCTCAGCCGTTCGCGCCTTGGAGAGTGCAGGCAGGGCTGCAACGCACCTCGACGATGAAGAGCAAGCGCCAATTTGCAACGCCGTCATCCGCGTGCTGGATGCCGTACGCGATGAGTCCGCCAAACGCGCCGGCTACGGCAGCGAAGCCAAACCAGTACGCGAGGCGCAGACCGAGCTCGTGCTTCGTGTAGAACAGCGCTGTACACAGTGACACGATGCGAGTCGGCAGTAGTCCGGCCGCGGGCGGAAGGCGTGCACTCACAGAAATACAGCGGGATGCCAGGTCCAAACCCTGCTTCGAACACACCGAGGCCGATACGCGCCACTAGGAGGCCGGCCATGTTGAACGCCGTGGACTGCGCATCACATTACTATTGGGCTGCCGTGACGCAGGGACCTTGCTCACCATGAGCGTCGAACATATGCCCCACCCCAGTGCAGCCCCGCCAAGCCAGAGGCGGGGCGGGAAGAGTTTCGCGAGGATGGTCGCGGGGACCTGGCACAGAATCTGCCAGGATGTCAGACGCGATCACGATGCGGTGTCATGGCGATCCTTACATAGGAAAAGAAGAACGCAGAGTTGACCCAGTCAAATTTCTTGCCCGAGGGATCGCCATGCAGGGTGTCCTGAGGAAGACCCAGGAGGCGTGCATTTCCCAGGTTGCTTCGGTCCAGATCTGCGGACATGGTGAGTCCGGGTGCGTCCGCGGGACGGGGCACGGGCGCCAGTGTAGCTGCTTGAAAGTACTCACAGGCGAAGAGGTACATCAGACATGCTATGGGTAGGATGCGCACGTCGAGCTTCCGCAGGAGGCGCTTCTCCTCGTGCGAGACGGTAGTGCTGGCGAGACTGACGTCGTCCGCGCCGCTTTCGATCCGAGCCTGCTTCGCATCGGCGACTTTCTCGTCATCTCCTTTGACAGGCGAGGACACGTCCTCTGGCTCGTGTTCGGGCTTCTCCTTGACCGACATGGGGTTTCCCGAGGAGAGAAAGGTAAGTGAATCGGCCAACAGAGCGAACAAGACGGCGGGGTGCCAAGAGAGCAAGCTAGGACCGCCTGGAAGGAGACTGCGTATATATACCCGGGGAGTTCGGCGCGCACAACGTAAGGCCCATCATGGTTCTGTAGCGCCATGCAAGCATTCTTGGAGAAGATCACGGATGGTGTCGGTCACGTTGACGGAAGGGTGGTGGGGTAAGCGGGGTACAAGCGGCGCACGTCAGGCACTCCAAGTCGCATGACGGTGCAGTATCGTTGACGACGAACAGAGAAAAATGTTTGCAATATTGGAGAGTGGGTAGAGAACCGACGTATTGTGCCGGCAGCAGGTTGACAGCGTCTGAGGGATGGTTGAGAGTTTTATGTCTGTTTTTCCGCGGCGTCGCGGAGTCTGTTTTCAACCCCGGCAACCCGGCTACGCGCCACCCGTGCTCGTCTTCCTTCCATTTGTCCGACGCTGCCATATGGCTCAGGCGTTTATACGAGAGCAGATAGCGGGGAAGCAGACAGGCGTAGCATTTCTCGACAGCACACCTCGACACTGGTATATATGTGGAACCCGGATAGTCTACGTGAGATAATAATGTAAGAATGCTAAGAATGAAAATGGAGTAAAGTCGAGAGATAACACGACAAGACACAGATATTAGGCCTGGAGAGGCTTGCGGGAGACAACCAGGTACATCGGGGTAAACAGCTGCCAAGAGCAAGGTAGATTTTAGCATCCGGAGCGCCCATGGCGGAAAAAGGTGTCTGCGTACCTTGGTCTGTCCGCCCTTAACCAGCGCGTCTGCAGCAATTTTCAAAGTCTCGCCCACTTGCCACGTGCCCTTGGGTAGGAGACCAAAGAATTCCATGACGCGCATAGCATTGTGGCTGACCAGCTTGCCACTCCAGCTCATGCGCCAGACAGTGAAGTAATCCCATGCGGTCTGCGCCTTGCGGATGTCACCCTCGAGAGGGTAGTACCACGGAACGACGTCGGGGCGGTCAGCAAGGTCCTCCTCATGTTCGATCTCGAAGCCAACAGCCTTCAACGCGTCGCGTGCCTTCGACAGGGGGCGCATCTCAGGAATGCCGTTTCCGATCTCGATCTCGTGGGCGAGAGCTTTGTGTTCCGGAATTGAGGGATCCCAGGCGTCCGTCATACACCACTCGTAGACACCGAACTACAAGGTGTCTTGGCGTCAGACATAATTGTAACAACCACACGAAGCGACTTACGACTCCTCCGGGCTTAAGGACCTTCAAGATCTCGCCATAGACGCCCTCCCAAGTGGGAGCATGGACGGTCGCCTCAATAGCGTAAACTGTATACGCGAAGTCAAAAACGTCCTGTCATAAACACAACATAGAGTTACGCACCAGCATCGAACGAGTTCTCCCCGAACTGCTCCGCCAACTTCATGAAGTCGCCCTTGACAAACTGCACCTGGTCCGACAGGCCGCCCGCCGCGGTGTACTTGCGTGCACGGCCGATCTGGAAGTCGTTGTTGTTCAAGCCCGTGATGTGCGCGTCCGAAAAGCGCGCGATCTCGCGCGCGGGCCCGCCGACGCCGCACCCGACGTCGAGCACGCGCATGCCAGGGCGCAATACCATCTGCGACGCGAGGTAGTGCTCGTGGCGGGCGAGCGACGCCGCGAACGCCTCGCCAGGGTAGAAGCGCGAGAAGTGGAAGGACTGTGCCCAACCGTACTCGTACAACTCGGTCGCGCCGTCATAGTAGCCTGACACGAGAATGTGGGTGTGCGAGCAAGAGCCTGGGTGAAGACAGGCGCACCATTGACGACCTCGGTGTAGTTGTCGACGCGGTTGGCGGTGTCGGCCTCGCCCTCCTTGTTCGTGTCCTTCTTCCAGAAGCCAGTGTAATTCTCGATGCGGTCACCGACACGACCGTCTGCGAGCTGAGTGGGGGCCATGTCTGACTGGAGAAGGAGACGTCAACCCCCCAAGCGAAAAAGATGTAACGACTTGAACTCACAGAAATGGATAGAAGATATAAGGAAAGACGAAGGGTAGGAGGTAAGAGGGAATGTGTGAAAAGTGGAAGTCGGCCGACTTTTTGAATTGCTGGCACGAAAGCAAAAATCAGCCCATGTACCTCCATCGCCCAAACAGGAAGGCAGTTCACACGCCACACGCTTACCTCCACACACGCGTTGTGATTTCCGGCCTGGCACTGTTCCGTTCAGACTCCCGAGTTGAAGTCAAGCAGAGGGTTCATCGACATCACAAAGCACTCCATTGCGTCGCTGATCCGATGACGAGACCTCCTTTTCCTAGTTGTAACACGGCAGTACCACTCAAAACACAAAGCAGAAATAAATTCAAACAAAAAGCAAGCAACAGGCGTAAATGTCAAGCGCGTCATTAGAGGTCGTGTCGATGAAGGGGAAAGAAGCACAGAGGCAGATTCAGTCATGTGAAGGAAAGTAGGTAAGTACCGTATCGTAAGCAAGACACCAATCCAAACGAGGGAAATGCAAACCGGATGGCTATGAGGAGACAGCGATATATGTGAATGGATATCGAGTTGGAAAAGATGGGTGTGGGCAACATTTCTGGTACTGATTGTTGATGGTATAACAAAGGTATTAGTAGCGCCATCTCCTGAGGTACCAGTCATGCCGGGGGAAGCTGAACGTGAGGTGAAAGGAAACAGGACAGGCGGGGGGGACGAGCCCCGGAGAAGATGGAAGATTTGAGCGTCGGTGATGGCGAGGGATGATGCGGAACAATAACCTCCGAATCCAGAAAGCGATCTAAAAGCAAGCGATGGCGATAAGGGGTCCGTGGGTGTGCGAAGTTGGTGGCGACGTCGAGATGATGAGAAGAAGTATATGAAGCGTGGCCCTTACTTGCTAGCCGACTGTTGCACAAGGATGGCCTTCTCTTTCAAGACAGTGGGGTAACTGTTCATGAGGTGCGCGAGCGCACGCAAGTCATCTTGATCCAGAAGCGCAATCGTGAGCTTCGGCGCGCCCTTCAGACCGAAGGCCTTAACAATGCGGAACCTGCATGGAACAAACAGGTTTAGCACCGGCCGGAACAAATGAGAGACAGCACTCACAACTTATCGCCGACTTGCTGCTTCTGGATCGTAATAGTCTTGTCCTGAATGGAATCGATCCACTCGTCCGTCGCCTTCAACACTAGCGGATCGGCCTTAGGCAGGGGCAATCCAGTCGAGGAAGGTGAGTTCGCAATTCGCAGGATCTCTACTGCAGAGAGCCGCGCCAACGACCCAACAGTGTGTGCTGAGCTCGGTGTCGCAGGCGAGGGCGACGCTGCAGCAGAGGCGCCACGGGAAGACAAGTCCGGTGTACGCGGCGTATCTTCCAGCGCCGCAGAGTGTGATTTCTTGCTCTGGGGCGTAACGGGCACTTCACGCACAGCGCGCAGAGGAATGGTGGTAGGTGCGGGCGTCTCTTCGGCGTCTTCGCTGTCTAGAACTTCCTTTGCATCCGCAATTTTCGTGCGGAGAACTTCGACATTGAAGAGACACATCGCGCGCTCGCGCTTCGGAAGACTCATAAGAAGGTCCGTCAGCTCGTTTGCACGGTCAGGCTCAAGCCGTGTCACTGCCGTGAGGATACGCTCGCGTTCGTTTGCAGCCGTTGCAGGCGCGATTGACCCGGAAGGTGACGATGTCCGCGGTGGCGTTGCAAGGGATGCAGCGACAGACACCGGTGTCGAGGGGTGCTCGGGAGCCGACGCGGTTGCATTGAGGGCATTGGGGTCGAGGAGACGTGAGTCCTGGGAGTTGGCAGGGGACGGAGTCTTTGCAGGCGGTGTGATCTTGCCCACGGAAAGGGTATTGCGTGCATGTTGGATCTGTTCACTGAGCTTCTCAGGTTCTTGAATCGCCGCCACGACTTCGCTCAGGGAAAGCCCCACGAGTGCTTCGACGACGGAGTCCACATCGGAGGGCGGGACGAGGCCCGAAGATTTGATGCGCCGGCTTAGTTCGCCGGTCAAAACTTCCTTGCGAACCACCGGGGACAGGGCAGATAGATCGTCGTAGCGCATGGGCAGGTTCAAAGTGCCAGCAAGCGCAGCCTAGGGACAAATATATCATCAGAACCTTCTCGCATCCGTTCCGCCAACAAGCACTGACATTGTAATAGCTCCCTGACCCTCTCCGCGGCCGCTCTAGCCTCTCATTGTGCCCGACAGGCGAGCCCAGGATGGAGGATCTAGCACCAGGACTTGGCCAACCCGCGTAACTTTCACCGCCTTCGCTCAAGGTGGGACTCGTGGCCCCGCTGGCGCTCCTAGGGTGGCCGTTATGTCCAGAGAAGCGAGCAGCAAGTTTCTCTTGGCGAAGCTGTTTCGGTTCGTGTAATCGTACAACTAATTGTTTGGAGCCAAGGACGGCGCCGTTCATGCCATGCATGGCCGCGGCGGCTAAAGCATAAGTGAGTAAACGTATTAGGCAAAGAAAAATCGATCCATTACCTGCATCTGGTGTCTGAAACGACACAAAGCCAAAGCCACGGCTTTCACCGCTCTCATTACGCATCACACGAGCACTGCGTCGAGCATGAAATGGCCGCTTAGGACGACGACAGATTAAACCTTACCTCACGATTTGACCAAACTGATGTTTATGAGCATCTTCATGGGAGCGGACAGGCACTGAAACTCACCTTCCGGAAATGCGTGAATAACCCATTGGAATCGATCGAAGGATCGAGGTTCTGGTCACAGCGTCTCAAAGAAAGAAGACACCTTCACGTGACAGCGGGGACATACTTTGCAGAACAAGTTGCAAGGGTCGATTAAACCACTGTGACTGTTCGAGCCCGGGCCGTGCATGGGAGCTAACTGCACCTGTTGTCCGGGTCCATGTATAAAGGGCACGGGGGAACGAATGTGATAAGGTGGGGCCCGAGGCGGTGAATACTATCATCTTCCGTTAAGGTTGATATCACGAGCTAGGGTAAGTAGCGCCTACCTGAGTTGGGTAAGGGCTGGGGTACCCAGAGCCGGATGGGACAAAGGCAGGGGCGCTGGGACTGAATTCAGAGACTGGCCCACTGGTCCTCCGATGTTGGTACAGCTGAACGGCGATATTTTGGCCCTCAACATCCGCACAATGCATCGCGGTTTCCGCCTGCCGCGCGTCTTCCTCGCGCCAAAACTCGACCACACCAGTGTCCTTGCCGAAGCCAGCTTGCGTACGCGCGCCGGCGAGCGCGCCGAAAGGACGAAAGAGATCATACAATTGCGAATCAGTGAAGCCGGGCGGCAGGTGCTTGACGAGGCGTGGGGAGGCGCTCGGCGGTGGCAAAGGCGTTGGGGGGGTCGTCGGAGGGTATGGGGAGAGAACGAGTGGAACTGGCGGCGTAAGACCAGGGATCGGTCGGCCTTGGAGAGTTGCTAACGCCTTCTCGGCTATGCACAGCACATTGATCAGTCTGGAGAGTAGGGAAATAGAGTGGAACGCCGAAGATCATGCCACAGACCTTTCTCGAGAAACTTGAACTCGATCGTCCCTCCCACCGGCGCTGTGGTGTCGTCTCGCGCGATTCGAGGGCGGAAGGGCGCGCATGATCCAAAGGCCACCGCGAGATTCTCATCTGTAACGTAGTGCGGGAGACCTGAGATGTAGAGAAGTGGTTCGTGCAGGTACGGATGCGGCTGAGGTTCGAGAGACTCTTGCTCGGGCGGGGGGCTGTACTCAGAAGACATTGCTGGCGTTAGGCGTCAGTGCTTTTGAAGGAAAGAAAGGAGAAACGGAAGGGGAGAAGGGGGTACGATGAGCCTCTCGACGGACAAGACCAACGTCCCGAACAAAAATGCTCTCCCCCACATAATGTTGATTATGTAACAAATCTCTGGACACCGGCGCTCAGCGGCGCTCACCTCGTTCGTCGCCGTCGTCTACACGTCCGCAATACGTCCGGCCAAGGACTGCCAACCCTCTCGCCAGCCCTAATCGTATCGCTCTCAGCACCCGCTATCACATCAGACTCTAATCGCGTGGCATTGAGAGCGCAGGGTAGGATGAAGACTAGGAAAGCGACTATACACAGCAACGACAGCAAAAATACGACAATGTCCTACAATTAGCGCGCCCAGAAGACCCCAAGCGTCCAACAGCGAATGAATGAGACGCCGCCTACTTTCTCATCATTCTGGCGACAGCGGCCCGCATCCCCTTCAACACCTCCCTCTGCCTCACCGGATTCGGATCCAGCTCGTACTTACCCGTCGCCAGTCCGTACAGATAAGCAAAATCGGCCTGCGCATCGATGGGCAATCGCACCGACGCCGACTTCTTCCGCTTCCCTTCCATCTTCAATTTGAATTGATCAGCGAAGTCCTTCGAAACGACTTCGGCGCGCTGGACCACGTCCATGGGCACGCCTGCAAGGTTCGCGACGTGTGTACCAAAGGAGGACGTTGCGATGCCTTCTATCAACTTATATAGGAAGACCAGCTGGACGCGGAGTGTCAGCAGGATATCGAAGAAAAGGGTCGCCGGAATTCGAACCTCGCGCTTCTCGTCATCCACCATGGTCTCCATATGCATGTTCCGGATGTTCGGGTGGTAGGCGAAGTCATCAGTCAGGGAGCCGTAATGGGTCGCAAAAAACGACAGGGGAAGCGTGTAAGTGGCCAGCTGATGCAACACCGCCTGAAGTTTATCGAGAGAAATCAGTTGCAGGTCGCAGACCGGAACGGAAAAGTTTTCACTCCAGCTATGGCCATGCCATCCTTCCGGTGCCCAGAACGTCAGACACGCTTGTCATAAACGGCATAAAGGTTACTCACGTATGTTGATGTCCCTCTTCCCAGCTCTATGGACAGGTAAATGATTTAGTCAACGGCTTGTCTTGGCTGCACGAAGTACGCACCGTCCAAGATAACCAGCGACTTGGGCGTAGCATCGCGCAGGATTTTACAACTACCGAACAGGTTGAATACCTGTTCCGCAGAATGACATCAAATGTACGCACCACTCATCCAATTCAACCTTAAATGTGCTTGCATTGGAAAACATGTTGTCGTATGCACCCATACGCGTGAGGATCGAGTCTACGGGACAGAGGCTGAGAGGGATTGCGATCGTCCGTCAATTGGCAAGTCCATTCAGAAGCCAGTGAACGTACCGAGCTTTCTCTGCTGGAACGAACATCCCTAACTGTGCCATGATCTACGCATGCCGGGCCATCAGCACAAAATCCAACAAATTTTCGAGATGTGCCCTTACAACACCCGTGGCCGTCATGCGCATTACCTGACATTCTACATCAGCTCACCTTCGTCTCGAAGCCAGAAAGGAAGACTCACGGTAGACTTGCCCCTGATGGCCATGATTCAGGTGTCAGTTTAAAGCAGTGCAGCCCTCACACTGGCTCAATGATAACGCACCCCATGTTCGGTCCTAGTGTCCAGCTGGGATCATCGTCACTACTCCGCGGAAATAGGTCATACGCACCAGTCAGCAAAGCAATCCTTCCAACGTCCCCTCCAAGCTTGACATCATTCGGGATGAAATCGATTTTCGTCCTGGAGGCCATGGCCGGGTGTCTTAGCTCCTTGAAGTCAATCCACGCAGTGTCGCCCTCCACAAACTCAGGACGGCACGCAGGTTCTCCAATGGCATTGGAAGATTTCGCAAGGCTCAGAAGGCAGTCGAGCTCCGCCATGACGCGAATGGCGCGCAGCCAGACGCCCCGGTCCTTATCAAATTCTCCAAACAAACGGAACTTAAAGGATTTGATGATGGTGCTTCGCGTTTCGCGCGCCTCCTTGAGCGCACGGATAGTGGAGCTGAGTGCAGGGACTTTCCAGCGTGCATAGGCCTGCGAGGCAACTCAGTTCCCAGAAGACAAAATGGGAGAGGAGTCTACCGACCTTAGTGCCGCCGCTTTTTATCCACTCGTCAGGGATGTCATCGGCACTGGCTTTGGTCTGCACCAGGTATATATCCTGTGTGGAACGAAGATGAACAACGCTTAGTATCGCTCTCTGAGCATTGCACTCACCTTATTCCCAGTAGCACTATGCCAATAGGTCAAAGACAACCTTCAAGTTACTTTAGCACTCGGCGCCGTCTCGCATTGGGCATCGCACGCTTACCCAGTCTTCTTCGCCATCTTCTTGAGCTCGCCTTCCAGCTCTTCCTCTAAACTCTTGATCTCGCCCGCGATTCCGTCGTACTCGTCATCCTTGCCTTCCACGGGAAGAAGCTCGTCGTTGTCTGTCAACGAATTCAGTCACGAAGCGACAGTAGAGAGATAGCTCATACCATTCTCTGGCTTTAAGAACCTCGACTCGACGTTCTTGATGTTTGGCAGTAAATTTGGTGCGGATCGCAGGAGGCCCAGAATCGTCTTCGAATCGAAAGATTCCGATGCGTCGGCGAGATCGACCAGCCCTTTGCTGAGTTGCTTGAACGACTGAACACCGATTTTAGGTATGTTACGCGGTCGATACGATGATTGACTCACCTTGAGCACTTTGAGGAAGTCTTTGACCTTACAATTCTTCGCGTGTATACGGGAGACAATGCGTTCAAGATCGGGAAGACCCCTCGCGACTGTCATGAAGTCAAGCTCAAACTGAGGATGGTTCATAAGATCTTCCACCGCGTCTAGACTGGTCGAGTAGTGAGATCTATCCACACTTACGGATTAGACCCATAATACGCACCGAGCATTAATGTCTGCAACTTCGCGCAGAGGCAGGCAAAGCCAGATACGGAACAACCTCTTGCCTACAACCAAATCAACGCCTGCAAAGACTAGCTGAAGTAACATAAATACACACCGAATGGGGTGATGCAACGTCCCAGGAGCTTCAGCAGAGAACCTTCCTCGGTGCCCTCATTGTTGAGGAGGACCTCGATATGAGCTAGGGTCTGACCGTCCAGAATGAGGCCCTGTCCGCGCTTCATTGGGTCGTATATGTTAAAATTCCTCATGGTCAAGATATCCTTGTCGATGTTCAGCTGTCGGAGATACCTGTCCATTCATTTTCAGTGGAAGAAATAAATTGAGACAAACAAGGGTTATACCAAATCATGGATCCCAGCGCTTCAATAGCGCTCTTGCAGCCCAACATTTCTTTGATAGCGTCTGGGACAAAGCTCATGTCGTCGTCGTCGTCGTCCATGGCATCCTCGTCCCCGTTTCCGTAGAGCGTCTTCAGCTCCTTGAGAGTCTTGGCATAATTGAAACCCTCTACATCGCGCAAACTAGTCCATAGACAAGAGGTGGGGAGAATGGACTTGAGTAACCGTGTTGTCGACACCGATAGTGTACCCTATCCGTTGCAATCAGTACAAGCTCGTGGTGGGTCACGGGTTAGGACAGACCTTCGTGAAGATGATTTCTTTAGGCCGCAATTGCCGCATGAGCGTCTCCAATCGCGTCCGACAAACATCATCTTCGAACGCGCTCAGGTTGAACTCGCTCGTGGCACTATCCAAAACGCAGACGCCAAAAGACCCATGGGCACCCTCGTCCTCCTCTTCGCGTATAGACACACAGTGGCCTGCTTGTTCATCAGTAAGGAGCTCCTCATCGACGAGTGTTCCATTCGTATAAACTTTGTGTAGTTCTCTGCAGATGGACATGGTCATTAGTAGCGCATATATGCATGGATGGAGAGCTCACCGTCGAACAATCTTTTCTTTTTGCTTGTCTTCGGCTATCTTGGTTTTGGACTTGGTCGCTGCGACGCGCATCTCTGCTCCCAGAGCCGTCTCCGCTTGATCTACGCGACCCACTTTATACCCTAGAAAGGTGTTATAGCTCAATGTGCCTACCCCTGAGTCTAAGGTCGAAGTACCTTTCGCCAAGAATTTGCTGTCAATCCACTCAGAAGTCAGAATCTCTCCATAACAGTGAAGATGATACTCACGCTGCCCAGAAGTTGAAACTCATTTCGGGTACACCGACCTGAGTCAGGTAGTTGAGTAGTAGCCGAGGCGGTCAACAACTTGACTCACCATGGACATTTTGACACGCTGCGTGAGCTTCAAGTCAAAGTCACGATGGCCGATACGGGCATCCTCTTCATACAGCTACAAGTAATAAGTATGTGAATCACTCCTCCATCGTGATCGGAACAGGGAGTTCACCTCAAGGAATTTGCTGCAATGAATCTCAGATCAAAACCTCAAGATACGAATGAGTCGACTCTCACCCTTTCTGGAAGAACAGGACCTAAAGACACGACGTGAGCTGGAAGACTTGAGCTTACATACGAGGTGGTACCCACGGTGTCATAATGATTCTGCTTGATCTCCCAAAACTATGTAGCATCAGTAGAGTACACATATCGAAGGTTACATGGAATGCAACCGACCTGCTTCTCGAACGGTGTGAATTCTGCCCATGCCTTCTTGGGGATGTACAGAGTTCGAGGATCGTATCCAGGTTCTCCTGGACGAACTCCATCTTTCTGCTCATCGAAAGTAAATATGCAGGTATTGAGTAGGTACCCGTATGCTTACGTCTTTTGGATCGACTAGGAATGCAAATGGATCCTCCTGAGACTTCTTGTCCTGCTTCGTTGCCTGTGCTCTACGCTCCGCGGCCGTAAGGAAGCTGCTACTGTTTGATCCACTTGGCGCTCCGCCCTTGGTCAGCGGTGGCTTGGTAGACTTGCTGGACTTCTTCGGAACGGGGTCGTCGTCTTCGTCTTCGTCCGTCAACAAAGACGTGCGCGAAGACCGCACAGAGGTGCGCGATGCAGAGCGAGATGTCGGTTCTTCTTCGTCGGAGTCTGCGACAATAAAATCATCGTCATCGTCTGACTTTGCAGAACGCGCTATCGGTGACGGTTAGACGTGTACATGAACTTTGGGCGTGTGTATGCGGACCTTTCTTCTTTGGAGACTTCTTGAATCTACTCAGCCTGCTGGCAAATGAAGACTCTCCTATTTCTTCTTCTTCATCTTCGTCTGAGAGCGGCACAGAGACACGAGGCTTTTTAGTCCTTCCCCCACTCTCGGGCTCCGGGGAGGGCCTATACGCGGATAAGCCTTTCTTGTATGCGATGGCGTCAATGGCACCGCTAAGCTCTTCATCGGAATCTTCAAGTACCGCCTTGCGCTTGAGTCTCTTCTGCGCAAGTTCAGTACTTCTTATTCGTGTATCACGAAATCTCCTTACCGGGGCCTTGGGCTTGTCATCGTCCGAAAGCAGGTCCACGTCGATACTAACGGGGTCACTGGTGGGGGGCGTGTCGTCGAAGGTGTTGCCGTCTGATGACTTCGTGTAGGTGGCATGCGAAACTGTTGCGCCCTTGTTGGATGCCGGCGTCTGGAAGTCTGACTCACGTCCAGGGCTGGACGAGGCTTCAGGACGCGACGCGACGCGAGGACGTTTCGACGCGGTTTTCGGAGTGCCCGCGGCCGGCTTGGACAGCCAGCCCATGAGACTCTTCTGCTTGGGTTCGGAGCTGAAGGCTTTCGCCTTATCCGGAGGAGCCATAGGGAGGGTGGGAGGTGGTACGAGAGAAAGGATATTGCGACAGAAATATCGAGACGCGGGGAACTTTCGCTTGAGCGCGTTGTTGACAGTTGTTGACGCATGCCGGCCGGAGACGCGGGGCGATCCGCGTATTGCCGAACGCGCGCCGAAGGGCGCCGAGTGATTGAAAGTTTGACGCTTGCAAGACAACCGCACCGCATCCATCTCTTCCAAGCCTCGACTGAGTCTGCTGGTTCTCGCTCAAATACCCTCAAAGGCTCGCCATCCCCTCTCTTCAAGACGCTCATTACTCGTTACACACAACATGAACCGCTTCGTCGCGCTTGCCATCCCTCTAATTGCGTCACTCTCCGTCGTCAGCGCCCAGGGTGGACAGACATGGTAAGTGATGTTCTTTGACAGTGCGCGCCCTCCGCATGGCATCTTCTGTCAACTCACACTGCTCGTCTACAGTAATAGCACTAGCCTGTGCCCTTCCGAGGCCCCCTGCTGCAGTGAGTGGGCTGTATTCTACTACGTCTTGCTATGTCCGACCACCCTCTGTTTCAGGCCCATTCGGTTTCTGTGGCGATGGAGCAGTACGAATGATCTTCGTCTGGCTTGTATTCATTGTCATCTGATTTCCTCGTATCCAGTTCTGCCTCGGAGGTTGTGATCCTCTCTACTCGAACACCCTCGACTCCTGCAAGCCCAATCCAGTCTGCCAATCTGGCACGGTCCGTCTTGTCTCCTTGTCGACGAATGGCGTGAACGGAACACCTGACATCTTCGCAGCATACCTTCACCGACAACTCCAGGATCTATTCCAATGCTACACTCTTTGATGGAAACGCGACTCAATACGGTGCATATGTCGCGAGCTTGTCTCGTATAATTCTTTGCTGAGAACGTGGTCACAGACTGGGTCCTCAACTCGGGCAACATCATGAACACAAACGTCAGCGGCGGAGAACTCGCCCTTCTTCTCACCGAGACGAACGGCGGGACTCGTATATCTTCAACCCGTTACGTCCACTATGGCACTATCAGCGCCAAGCGTGCGTATCCTACTGCTTCGGAATATGCTGCTGGCTGAATGGCATATCATCATTTGCTTGCTCAGTGAAGACTGGTCGCTGGGGTGGCGTCGTTACTGCTTTCATCACAATGAGCAACGTGAAGGACGAGATCGATTGGGAATTTCCCGGGGCGAACACTACCACTGGCCAGACGAACTTCTTCTGGCAGGGTAACATCCGTAAGTATTTCATGGTATGTCTACTAGTCCGCAGATTGAATCGTTTTCGCAGCCGATTTGACCTCTGGTACTGTCGCAACCGGCTTCTCCGACACTTACAGCAACTACCATGATTATACCGTTTGTCAATTCTTCTTTTCTACCGACATGTGAATACTCACCAGTGGCGTCCATTTCTAGATCGATTGGCAACCGGATACGCTGACTTTTCTCGTCGACAACCAGACCGTTCGGACTGTCAAGAAGTCCGATACCATTGACTCTGCCGGTGTCGCTCACTACCCAACCACTCCTGCCTCCGTCCAGCTAAGGTGCGTTGCGGTTACCCCCGCACACAGAGATTCTTATGTTTTCCTCCTGTAGCATATGGCCAGCAGGCATCAACACCTCCGCCCCTGGTACTGTGCAATGGGCCGGTGGCATGATCAACTGGAATGACCCTGATTATGTTTCTGCTGGTACGTCAGATACTCTCGTTTACCGATTCAGACGCTGACTTTGGCATCCAGGTCATTTCTACGCGTTGGTTGAGTCCGTTACCGTCAAATGCGCCGATCCAACTCCTCCGAACACTGACGTTACGTCCTACGTCTACGCCTCTAACACCTCCGCAATGACCCCGGGCGTCACGTTCTCGAACGCTTCGGTCCTGCTCAACGCCGCTTCTGGGCTTGCAGTGCCTTTCACCGCATTATGGTGGCTTGCAAGTGCTTTCGCACTTGCCTTTGCTGGGCTGTTCTGAACCCAGTTCCTTGACTTCTTTCAATATATTGACTTGGTCGCTATGGGACAGAGGTTGGTCGGTGCTTGTATTCCTCTATCTATGCCGATCTATATACCTTGGAAGTGAGATTCGTTGGTTTCTTTCTTCGTCGTGTATTCGATAGGACAAGCGAGGCGGTGCTCTTATTTATCCTCCAACCTAAGCCTGACAGTCTGACCGGGTGTACAAATTAAAACGTGAGTTATAATCATTAGAACGAATACCCCTGCCAGAACCGAGGAGATACCTGGCAATTACTTGGGATGTCACAACATACACAAGTCTAGCCGCAATTTCCAGTGTCCCAATGATGTCACAACCAAATAACCCACAGACAAATAACCCGCAAACATGAAGCAACTATGCACAAGGACTGAGAAACATTCGGTGTCAACACAGTAGCGAGCGTGAACATCAACGTCACGCACCGATACCATGTATCCTCAACCACTGCCGGGCGCAGAATCGTCGGCCTCGCGCCAGGACCTGATATGGCTAAGCGGAGGGGAACGACGGATTTGAGTGGATCGCGAGGGTCCCGCGCCGCCATGACCTGGCTGCGCCGACAAAGGGATCCCGTGGCCGACCTGACTGTCCGTAGACGAACTAAATGAAGATGACGGGATCACGCTCCCATGGGCAGACGACGATGAGGGCCCTGCCTGCCCATGGCCTGCCGCCACGGCCCACCCAAGCTGATATGCAGTGCCTTGTACATTGGCATTGAGCTGGTTATTCGTGGTTTGATTCCTAGTGCACGCAGACTGATGGGCCAACTGGTCGGCCGCGTTGATGGTGCGGCCGCACGCCCCGCACGTTATGTGGCCCGTGCCGTGGGGCGTGCTCAGCACGGGGGCCACCTGTGCAGACGCCATATCGCGATAGAAATTGTACCTCGGGCTAACCTGCCGCGAGCTGGCACGCGAGGAGCCCGGGGGCGAGTCCAAGTCCATCGAGCCCACGACGTACTGGCCCGAGCTAGAGCTCGAGCTCGAGCTGCCAGGGGAGATGTAAAAGTTCCGAGTGGACCGATGGGAGGTTGTGCTTAACAGCAAGGGCCCGGGCGGCGACGAGTGCTGGGCGTCGACAGCCTGTGTGGCGTGGACATGGTTTGACTGCCCGTGCTCCGGAGTCTGAATCGCGGGCTCTTCGCTGGGTGCGTGATGTCCGTTGGGACCGGGAGCGTGGCCTTGGCGGGACCTGCGTGAGGTGTTGGAAGAAGGGGAGGACATGGGACGAAGGGGTAGTCGGGCTTGGGGAAGGCGGAACTGAGGGTCCGGACGGCGTTCGAACCGATTCTTAAGGTCCTTGAAACGACCGCTTTGCAAACTGCAAACGTAGGCCTCCCGGCACTCGGGGCGTGACGGCCATCCACGCGAGTAGAGCCAATTTGGCAGGCGATGGATTCGGCGACCTGCGAGTCATACTGCCACCTAACACTAGACACAGGATTGCTGGTGCGCACCATGATGGTATCACGGCATGCCTTGGCTGACGGACAGCGTGCAGCCATCCCGACTAAACCTGTTGGAGGGGGTGCACAATAGAAAGAGGCGTGGGTTCTAGGGAAATGGCCTTGGGATGTGCAATGCGTTGCTATATGAGCATCCGACGTCCTACGTCCACAAGGGGGGTTGAAAGCAAAAACACAAGCGGCGAGAGGTCCGTACCTTGGAACGTAGCCTCTCTAGAACAAGAGCCGCCTTTCTCCGTATGCCAACAATTTTCACGATCGATGTGGATACTGGCACCCCAATGGAGTCCTCGGCATTGACGGAGGCATCAAGGGCCTCGTGGGTGAACCTACGAAGCTCGGCCGTAATGAGCCACGGATCAAAGAAATTGCCAACAGAGAGCGCAGCGGACTAGTCGATTGATTGAGTAAAATGTCAAGAGGGCCTACGAAGACGTTCCCACCACATGCTGGTAGCTTTACATATGACAAGAGCATGCTAAGGGGCGGTGTACTTTCCTTTGTTTTCTGCATGGAGACCGCCGACTTGAGAGGTTCTCCAGCTTACCGCCCTTGCACCGCAGGACAGCGTCAGAGCAGTCGCATATTTCCGGGTCTATACAAGCCCAGCATGAGACCTAATACGCCCAATTAGTCTGTGTGCGCTGAGGTGCAAGCTACGGATCCGATCAGCATCAAGGCAGGATGTTCATCGATGTCCTTCTCCTACGAAGTATCCACCCATAGCCGAACGTCACGGAATGCACCAACAGCAGAGCAAACAATAGGATCACACTCACAAGGGAAGGACAAGCATGAAGGCAAGTACAAGAGCACCTTCGAGGGACACGGTTTCAAGTTGCGACGAGCGCCGGCGGCCCTATTGAAAGCTGCGTTTGGTAAGCGTTGTAGTTGGAATGGAACATTAACGAGTTTCCGGGACACATGCGTGCGAACCAGGTCAAAGCAACAAAACCTTGGATCAGTGTATGTGGGTCAAAATGTCGTGAGGCAGCGAATTTGACGTACAGAGGCCTCAGCATTGACAAATTTATTCCACGGGAGCAACCGAGAATGGATTGGTGGGCCATCGGCAATTCTACTGAAATTGAACTCTCTATCGTCCGGCGAGCCTCTTCATAAGAATACACAGGCTTCTGTACTTACCAATGATGATGGACGTGGAAGATCCTACGTCAAGAATCTATCATCTTCATGATTCGGATGGCCGGAACTTCGAACTGAACGTGGTGAACTCCGATATCTCTGAAGTTGGGCTCAAGAACACGTAAGATCAAACAGAATTCACAAACAATCGGCACCATCGTCGGCTGGGGAGCAGAAAGCAGCAGGATGGTATTGCTCAGCGGTAGAGCGACGGCACAGCGAATTGACGCGGAAGAGACAACGACAAAGGACAGCCAAAGAGCAATAACACGAAATATAGATCAAAAAGGGATGATTTTATATTAATTTTCTCCAACTCGACGGACCGCGCAACATACCGCACACCAAGACCACATGTCCGTCCCGCGCCTCGACTGCCCAAGCCCACCACGGCCTACTTCGTGCCAATTCCCCGTCCACGCCCAGGGCCTCCTCCGCCACGACCACGGAAACCACCGCGAGCGTCACCGCCGTTGGGTGGGGCACCGCCGCGGGGTCTGCTGACTGGGCGCTCGCCACGCTCCTTGCGAGTTTCGACAGTGATCCGCATCTGCTGGCCCTCCCCGACATCAACGCGCAAGCCGCCCTCTCCACCGTGCTGAAGTGGTAGAGAGGCGGCGATAGCCCTCCGAGCAGCGTCCAACGTAGTGAACTCGAGGAACGCGCAGGCTTTGCTGCGGACAATCTCGAGCTCCTTGATGGCGCCGAAGCGTGTCGTCAGCATGGTCCGCAGAGCATGCTCTGTGACATTTTCTTGTACGCTCTGCATCGAGAAATATCAATAAAATATCCTCGCGCGATAATAAGGAAGCGCACCTTGACGAAACATTGGGGAGTCGGCACGCTCATAGCGGCAGCAAATGCGGGGTGCACATTGGAAGGCGGCAGCTGGGGTCTTCCTGGGGCATGGTGGACTGGCGGCGTGTGCGTGCCGCTGGCGGGAGTGGACGAGCTAGCGGCAGGCACCTCGCTTGTTCCCCGGGACTCCTGCGCGACCGCCGAACCCCACTTCTTCGAGTTCGTGGCCGCGAGGTTCGCCCACGTTTTTGGTGCTGCGGGAGCAGGCGCCGAAGAAGGCTGGGGTGGCGCCGCGGCAAGGGCCGGCTGCTGCGGAGGGGCAGGCGAACGCGCGGGGGCAGGGGCGGGAGAGGCGGAGGGAGCTGGAGACTCGGTGGCGGCGGGGGCAGCAGGTGCGGGGGCGGGAGGGGGCGTGGCGGGCGTCTCGATGGTCGGCACAGGGGCAGGCTCGGGCTCCTTGGGTTCCGGCTCCGCGTGACCATTGAGATGTTGAGTCGCAGGCTCCTCGATAGGCGGCTCGGGAGCAGTCGTCGCCTCCTCAACGGGAGCAGGCGAGGGCGAGGGCGAGGGCATCTGAACGACCGGTGTGGGGGTGGGTTCCTCCACGGGGGCAGGGGGGGCAGCAGGAGCTGGAGACGGTGGAGCGGGATCCGTGGGCGCAGTTACGGCAACGGGCTCAGGTTCGGCGGGGGCAGGAACATGCTCTCCTTCGCCGTCTTCGCTCTCAACAGTTTCTTCCTTGAGGAAGCGGAAGATGTCGTTGAGGACGAAGTAGCCATTCGGCTGCTCCGCGAGGAAGAAGGTCTGGACGAATTTGCGCCACGGCTCACCACGATTTGACATCTCACCAATGACCTGAATGATGATACCACCGTTGGCAGAAGACTGCGCGTCGACAGAGTGGATGAAGACCTTGCAGTCTTCGAATCCTATGGACGTGATTTTATTGTGGATTTCCTGTGAGGTCGCGTCAATAAACTGGAAGACAGGGTAGAGACGGTGACACGTACCTGTTGGCCATAACAAGGTTTTCCGTCTTCGCCCTCGGTGCCATGAATAAAAGTGGAGGATTTGGTGTAGAAGCAGTGGAGGCGATTTGGTTGTTTATTTACAAAGGTGTAGTATTGGGGCACAAACTGCCACCCAACTTCGGAAGGAATGACACTGCTGTGAGTGGCCTCAGAGGATGAAGTACTGGTATTCGTCATTATGGATGCTGGCGTACGCGCAAAAAGTCAGGGAAAAGGGCTGAGTAAGCGAAAGAAAGGCGAACATACCGATGAAAGATGCGAGGGGAGAGAAATGGATATGCGTGAACAAATCTAACGGAGATTGATACAGCGAATGTAGAGAGGAAAGGCCCAATGGCTGAGAGCGAGCGAGGGGGAAGTCGACGTCGAAGACGGTGCCGAACCCGTCCTCAAAGTTTCTCAGCTGGCCCCGCTCGGCATTACCCGGGCCCCGGTGGCGCACCCCACAACTACGCTCAAGCGAAATATCTACAGCATGTACGATTGCGGGGTATATATTGGTACATTCATAACCCGGAGAAGAACGCAAAAACAAAGCAACAGAGAGGAGAAAATATGAGTAGTTCCACGAGACACCAAAGGAAAGCCGCTAGTCGCAGTCACTGAAATTGCAAGCCGAGTCAACGGTGGATATTTGGTTCGTCTAGTGGTCATACAGTATAAGTACACGCGTCACCAGTGCAAAACGGGTAATATGGCGAATGATTTATGGTGTCATTGGATGTCGATTGTCTGTGGTCGCGATTGAAGTGTGGCTGCGGATGCGCTCATTGGATCGCCGGCGTGAAGCTCATGATTTCCTCGTACAGCAGCTCCTTCAGCTGCTCACGGCTGATGTCGTCCTTGTGCACTGCAGACGCTTAGCACAAACACATCGCAAGAAGTAAGACGACTTACGATCGAATTCGAAGAACTCTGGATCGAGCGGAGGTGCGACGGGCTCGTCATCGGGATCATGCTATACAAAGCAGGCGCGCTCAGACGTGGTAAAAATAATAACCAGGGAAAGCCACATACGTATGCACTAAGGTAGGGATGGGCGAGCGCTTGCTCGACAGTTATACGCTTCTTCGGGTCGAACGTCTGATGCAAAGTTAACTGCAATCCTTAACTCCGCTCGCACAATAACGCACTAGTGTCTTGGTCAGGAAGTCCACAGCTTCCGGAGTCGCGTCAGGGAACAGCGTGTTGAAGAGTTTCTTCTTCCTGAATGGCAGGGCGCGAATGTAGTCGCGCGATCGGCGCGTTGTAATGGCGTAGAATTCGTCCAGAGTGGGTGTGCCGAGGACGTCGAGGATCAGAGTGAGTTGATGATGATAATCGCGTCCAGGGAAGAGAGGTTTGCCATTCAGCATCTCTGCCAAGATACATCCCACGGACCAGACATCAATAGCCTGCAATCATGGTTGTCAGCGCCGCAGTTGCCTGGGACAGGTTAGCACAAACCTTCGTATATTGCTTGAATGTAAGCATGATCTCCGGCGCCCGATACCATCGTGTCGCGACATACTCCGTCATGAAGCCAGTTTCCGTTCCAGAGGGTTCCGCAGTCTTCACGGAGCGCGCCAGACCAAAGTCGCAGACTTTGAGATCGCAGTTCGCGTTCAGCAATAGATTTGAGGGTTTCAAGTCGCGGTGGATGACATCCGCCGAGTGCAGCGCTTTGAGTGCGCGAAGGGTTTGGTAAACAAAATACTGCGCGTGGTCGTCGGACAGATCTTGCGTGCGGATGACACGATGCATGTCGGTCTCCATCAGTTCTTGGATCACTGAGGCGGGGTGTCAGATTGGATGCACGGGCAGGTTATTCGTGGACCAAACGTACGATACACCTCCTTGAACGCTTCTAAAGATGGTGGTTTGATGATGTCCAAGATGGAGATAATCTAATGGGCGCGACGACGAGTTAGCATCTGAGTCACCACGAACGCGATCACAGGCTCATAAAGAACCACGGTAACGAGATCCCATGGACACCAAGAACAAGGACTGACATTTTCGCTGACGCCCGCCTCGCTCAAGAATTTGAGTAGCTTGAGCTCTCGCAGAGTCCGAAGGCAGAACATTGAATGGTCGAACGGCATGATTTTCTTGATCGCGACCTTACGTCCTGTAGGCCGGTGGGTGGCGGAGCAGACGATACCATACGCGCCCTCTCCGACGACGTCGAGCACCTGGTAGTTGCTGCCTGCAGGGCTTGTCAGGGCATGCGGCTGTCTGAGACAGACACGCGTACGTACCGACGTTGAAGCGCACCTTCCTTGGTGCGGACGGCTGAGCCTGGGATGCGGCTTGGCCGTGTTTCGATCGCTGTTTCGTCTGTGCTGCGTCGGCCATTGAGGGTGAGGGGTCGACAGATGGTGGGGGTATGAAGGGAAGAGGACGGAGGCGCTGGAAACAAGACGTGAACCGAGAGGAGAACAAAAAGCCAGGAGGCGTCGAAGCAGGTCCTGTTATAGGCTATAGTCTAGTAGCCGCGCGAAATCCGATTTGGTCGCCACCAAACAGGCGCTGGCCGACACCGCGACCCGCTGAACCCTCTCCTCCCCATGGCAATCGTCGTCGTCAAGCGGAAGCATCCTGCGGTCCCTCACGCGCGGCCAGGCGCCCCGTTCAGCCTTCAGCTAACGCTACACGGAACCGGATCTTTTCACTTATCGGCGGATCGTTCGCTCGGAGCCCTGTCGATGCCAACGTCATCGCGACCCATCTCGTGCTGCTCCGTCTTTGATGCTGATTTATATTCCGTCACAGAACTTCCAACTGTCCTCCACGTCAACCTGCAACTACATAGGCTGTGTGCACCCTCCATGAACCTGCCTGCTGCATCAGAGGCTCTGTATCGTGTGCCGCTCTATCTCCCACGCCAGGTGAGTGCGATGTTCTTCTTGGTGGGACTAGGAAGGGGAAGAGCGCTTTCGAAGACCAAATCATAGCCTGCTGCCTACCCGGACGAATACCCGAGGAATGTCATCGCGATTTTTCAATCCGTTTGATCGCTGGGGAGCGCAGAAGAGCGCAGGCCGGGCCCTAATTCACCTCTAGTCGCAGGATCCTTAACTCCCATCAGCGCGTCTCAGCCCGCCCACCACGCCGCGCACTGTGCAGTGCTTATTCAACATGATCCCTTTGTGTATAAATGTGTTACACCCCTTTTCCCTCTCGGTGTTTACATGCCGTTTCCGCATTCATTCCTGCTACCATCACGAATCTATCGCGCAGACCTGCATCGCAGACACCAGCTGCTCAGCCGTTCACGTCTGTGACATCTCAACCCGGTGCATCAACGAGTTTCATCCTTCAAACTCCCCCCGCCATATGACAGAGCCGTCATCGTCAATCAACTGTTCTCAAGGTTCTGATACTGATCTCGTGCCTTCTCGTGCGCACTGTTACTCGACCGTGGTACGATATCATAGGTACGCCTCCGCTTGCGTGGTGCCCTCGATCTAGCTCGTTAACTCTGTTTTGACATGCAGGGTTAACTTGAGGCAACCTACAACATTCAAAAAGCAAAATCTGGGCCCATATGCATGCAGTACCTGTCGATCACGGACGGGATAAGCGATGGAACTACTTTTAAACCTTGTGTCTCCGCGGAAAGACGGCATGCTGGAGCACGGCGCCGGCAACACAGATTGGTTCAGGCGATCCGGTCGGGTAGGTTCTACCGGCCAAGAAGGCATTTTTGCCGCCATCTCCAATGATGTAGATCCTCCGCGTTCCCGAGGTAGGCAACGATTCACTACCTCGCTGCTCCTGCGTTGATCAAGCTTCAAGACTTTGATGGATGCCATTTTCGAGGGCGAAACTACACTGGGTGACATCCCATTAAATTACTATCTGACATTCTCGTTCAGGCTTCTTAGTGCACCTACAAGGCTGTAAATTCGGAGTTGGCCATGTTCTCAACTCTGACCGACTTGCACTCGTCATCAAGCCCTCGCTCGGCCGCCATACCTTCCAAGCTTTCGGTATCATAGTGTTGCAATCCGCCCCTTGAGTAGTTGAATGCTGTACAGCCTGGCCAGCCGCGAGCCCGTGCACCTGGGGTCCACTGTTGTCGAGTACTCTAGAGTGTTTGTTACAGACAAATCAATCGCGCGTATCGCCTGTTATCACTTGCTGCTGAACGAAATTTCTATTGAAATATGATATACCTCTCGCGAAGCAATGAACACTAGTATACAAGCGGTGTGCTCGAGCCTGCTCGCTCGTTGTCGAAATGGATCGATATCCAGATACTTGTTGCCAGTTGTTGGCGGTGCTTGACTGTGCTTATTATGACGTCACCTGTTCTGTTTGGCGGTGCTCAGCTTGGCACCGCCAATTTGTGCAGAATACTAATATCGGCTCCCAAAGTGGTCCAGCCAGTCGTCCTTCTCTCATTCTCCCTTGAACACGATCCTCGACATCGCCAATACGTTTCCCTGTCGCTTTGATCGACGTAAGATATGGCAGCAGATCGGAGGTTGTTCCTCCTTCTCCTTGTTTTCCTGGTCGTATGCCTGCCAGGAAACGAAGTTCTCGCCTTCGGGGCAGGGAATATACCCTCGTGAGTTTATCGGCGCATATATCGGAATGCTAGCTCACTGTGCCACACGCACAGATTCGCGTATATGGAGGGCCGCGCCTTCAGACATGGTGACATTGTACGTGTTTGTTTATCTCCGAGGAACTCATACCAATCCGATCACAACTCTCTAGGAAGACACGTTATCTGAGGTCGCGAAGAAGAGCGGCGGCTTTGCTTTGGGTGCTCTCATTGGAAAGGGCGGATCGAAGTTCGGTGGACTAGACATTAAGCGCGTATATTTCGGGTGAGTGCGCTCAGACTTTACTACTAGTATGTGATCCGCGTCAGAAGGGTATCCTACCATCGTGCGAACGGTGCTAGTCCCAACTGCCAACCCGTGAGACGCATGCTTCGACGTCGCGCGTTCTCCTCGCAGGTCCAGGGTGCAGCAATGGCAGATTACAGCACAGGCGGTGCCAGAGCGGTGCCGCCGCTGCGGAACGTGTTCGCTACACCGCCCGGCAGATAGATATCCGTCGCCGATAGAAGGACCTTTCGTGTCGCTGGGACGCTCGGGAACGAGAGGACGGATGATTCACATGCGATGGCCATCATGGATGGAATGCTAATTGATGATTATTTCTTCCAGGAATTGGCTTCGGGATTACAGTCAGGTGTGTTCTGGAACGATAGTGAGAGTGATGTTATGTCTCAGTGTGATCTTTCCTACAGGCGGTAGATATCGCCGGGTTGAAGAAGTTGCAACTCCAGGTCAGCCTCAATGACTTCTTGCAAGTTCAGAACGGGATTTACGTGTCTTTAGACTATTATCAACCTGTGCATGGCCCTTGGGTTTCTGGTCTGCTCTCCCTCCTTTTCGGTCGTGCTGTGGTCTTAACCATTTGTTGCAGGCATTTGGATACGCCACTCACGAATTCGAGGTCACCGAGGAGCGCCTTGGCGTCTACCTCCCGGTAAGTCGCGCTTGGGCGCGTAAATGCGAGCAGACTCTCATGTACATGTCCCCATACAGACAGAACACATCGACAATCCCAAGGGGTACGGAGAAGGCGAAGATGCGCGCACTTACGACAAGAGGTTGCGAGGACCTGTTGACGTGCGTTGTGCCCCTATCAGTCTATCGTCAAAGTCTGACCTGTCATTAGCCTCGGGAGCTGGAAGTGGATCCGCGCACAGGCATGAAGAACTACATCGCAAACGGTTGGTGATTACAGCAGCGAAGTATTTACTTCGACTTATCAGTATCAGAGAGCGGCAACTGGGATACTTCAAAGGCGCTCGTTCGACGCACGCTTGAACGATGCATCCACCTTGGCCGCCAACATCGTTCCCAGGGCCGCAAGCAGGACGAGTATGAAGCTTATCGACTCCTAGGCCAGGCGGTATGTCTCTTCGCATCATCCTGGTGCCGTATTACTCACTTGTACGTGAATCAAGCTGCATACTCTTGAAGATTTCTCTGCGCACTCGAATTTCTGCGAGCTCGCGCTGGTATCTATGGGCCACACAAATGTTTTCGTGCATGTCGGTGACGGGGTGCGCATACAAGCCCCCAATGGGAAGTGGGTGGCGCCGTTGGTGACGGGAACATTCGGTTCCAGCGATTTCATCTACAGTTTGCTCGGAGGTATGGGAGATTTCCTGTTGTTTAAGCATAGATGACTAACGTCGTTATAGAGGCCACTGACCATATCGTAAGTCATCTGCTGATGCCTATGTGTATCTACTGACTTGGCATGTAATTTCAAGAGCGAGGTAAGTCGATATCTATGTCATTAAGGGGACTCCTTGTTCAGGACTCCGCGTGTTTGTCAGGCCTCGGTATCCGACCTCAACAAGGCACTGGACTCAGCACGCTCGCGATCCACGACCCGCGGAATCAACCCCACTGACACGCTCCGCGATCTTCTCTTGAAGGTCCCCGGAGGCTCAGGCTCGGAGATGTCGCGCGACCTGGAGGGTATCGAGCGTATCCGCGATGGGCCGTCACAGGGTGGAAAGTCCCCGGATCAGATGACTCCGCAGGAGCTGCACGCAGTCTTGTGGCAGGTGTTGAGCTTTAGAGATTCCGGTGCGTCTTGGACTTTTTTTTTGGGAGAATCTGCTGATGGAGGAATGCTATCCTTAGTCGTGAAGAAAATAGAGAAGACGATAGGCGAGTCAGATTTGGTGTGCGGGCAGAGTTAACGCTAAATGACGTTTACATTCAGAGAAGATTCCCGGACTTGGCCCGTTGATTGAGAAGCTGATGGATTCGATCTCAGGTGCGTATTCATCTCTTTAGCACTCACTTGGTGGGGGTGTCGATCTGAAAGTACACAACCAGTTTTCGTGTTCACAACTCTGGAGGTCAGACATCCTGTGTTTAACACCCAAGCTGCACGGACTAATAGCCCAAGTCTAGCCCTTTTTGAAGCCGATCCTGTCAACTGCGAGCTCGCAGCTCTCGACTGCGTCCGGTGAAGTCATCAACAAGCATGACCAATATGAGGTGAGTTATGTCCTCTGCTTGGCAGAGCCTAGAGTTTTCCTGATTCCGTATATGCACCAGGTTTTCAATGATCCGCATGCGGTAGGTATAGTTGTATGTCCACGTAGCGATGGCTGACTGGGTATCATACGCAGTCGGATCCTACGCATTCGTTCTTGAGTAAAGACCATTTCGTAAGTTTGGCAAATACATTTCTTTCTTGGACCAATCTCAGGCTCTTCATATTACAGAATCTGATCCTCAACGAACCCGCAGGGAATTGCGCGAAGATCGTGGTGGTACGGCCAACCCTATGTCTAAACCGTCTGAGTCTTACACATCTTTGTGCAGAAACATACTGTCAACCTCGTGACGAAAGCCTGGGACGACACATCTGTAAATTTACACCATACGATAGAAGAGATTCTTCAATGCATGTACGTATTATAAACCTTTAGCCCCATTCAGTTGACACAACGAGAACCGTAGCTTCCATCCCGACTTCCACCATTCATCCTCGACCATACAGCGCGAGCTGCTCGCGTACATGCAAACTTGGGTGCAGTCGCACGGGCACAAGTCACACGAGATGCTGAATCGCCTGTCCAAACAAGCCGTCCGCAATCACGAGAACGTGCGCCAGGGAGGCGAGGGTGGACCCTCCGCCGCGGCGGGCACGTTCGCCGCAAACGCAGGGCTGCAGACGCAAGCAAACTTGCAGGGATACATCCATCAGATTCCCGGCGTCGCGCAGGCGCAGGGCCTGTATAACCAGTTCGGTGGGGGCGGTGGTCCGCGCAGAGACGTGCCAGGCGGGCCAGGGATGCAGGGGATGCCTGGGATGGGTACACCGTCGACGGGCCCGCCTCCGATCGTGTCCGCGGCATCCCGTCCAGGTGGAGGCCAGGCGGCGGATTACTATGGCGACGGCGCGGCGCCTCCGCCACCTGCACCCCATATTCCTCCGTCGAGCTACGCGGGTGGGTCACCAAGCGTGGGGCAATCGAGCTATGTCGGCGGGTCGCCGAGCGTGGCGCACTCTAGCTACCCTGGCACGCCGCCGCCGCCTTCGCACTCGCCACACCCAGCGCACCACGCGCACCACGCGCATGGGCATGAACACAGACATGCCACGTTTCCCGACCCGTCTGGTCCCCCGCAATCGTCGTATGCTGCTGGTGCGCGCGGGTTCCCGGACGCGGGGGGCCCGCCGTCGTTCCCGGGGCATGTGCAGTCGTCGTATCCCGGACAGACGCCCTCGACGTATCCGGGACAGACGCCCTCGTCGTATCCGGGGCAGTCTACATACCCCGGGCAGGCCGGGGGAGGCGTGTCGATGCCAGGTGAGTCGTACGGAGCACCAGGAGGTGCGCCGCCATATGGACCGCCGGGAGGGGCGCCACCGTATGGATCGTCGTACGGTGGTGGTGGGCCTGGGTATCCGCCGCCGGGTGGACCGCCGGGGTTCCCTGGAGCTGAAGGTGGGCCGCCTGGGTTCCCGGGGAGTGGAGGGCCGGGTGGATTCCCGGATGCGCAGCCTGGCTCTGGATACGGGCAGGGAAATGCCCCGTATGGAGGGTATAGATATTAGATGATGGAATCCTGGAATCCTGGATCTTGACCTTTGTTGTGCGGATGATAATGTATGTAGGATAGCGTTGTTCGGACAGCGGAAGAATGGAAACGATCAAGGACTGTTTTATTATGACTTGCGTGAAATGGATGAACTAAAGAACGGGCTGAGACACTGAGAGAATTAAGGAACGAGAATTCGAGACATTCACTGGCCGGTATGGGCATGGTATGGTATGAGCCGGGAGATTGGGCGGGCTAGGACTAGGTATGAAGGGCAGGTAGGCTACTCGAACGACGGACTGGGAGCACTGGGGACGGAATGATACGTACAAGATGTATGGGCGAAGGCTGAGGGTATGGTACAGTACACGAGAATAAAATATATGACACAAACGGAGAGTGGATGGTGGAGGGGTGATAATACAGTGAAGAAAGTCCGAAACGGATAACCCAGGAGACTTGGGGGTGGGGCTGCATTCCTGAAGCAGCGCCGTGCAGGTAGAGTACGAGTGCGGTCCGTGCGAGCAGGGTACTAGTGTGGTCCGTGCTTCACTGGCGCTCGAGGATGGTCATGACGCCGGGGACGCCGATCGCTTTGTGGAGCGCGACGGGGCGGCGGGGGTCGGGGTTCGACGCGAGTGCGGGACACGCGGAATAGTCAATCTGCAAGTATACACAACCTGTCAGTCCAGCACATACACACCACGAACGAGAGGGCAGCCACGCACATGTACGCGGTATATCCCGTTTTTCGGGCCCCGGATCGAGCACGTCCACCTATCCCCGTCAGTACATACACACAACGGCACGAATGAAAGACTCACTGCTCGTCCACGAGCGCCTCGCCGCCAAGGTCGCGCGCGCGGTCGAGGAGCGCGGCGCGGGTGGCACGCAGGAGCAGGCGCGTGTCGACGGCGTCTGCGCACACGAAGTCCTCTACGTGCGCAAGCGGGGCGGGGGTCTGCTGATTCGGATTCCTAAGGGCCTTGTGCGTGAGTGGGACGGTGCCAGACGAGGAGATGATGGTGGGGAGTGGCGGTGGGGACGTGCGGGTGCGGAGCTTGTGGAGGAGCGGGAGAAGGGAGAGCGGGAGGCGCGAGGGCGTCTGCGGGGACGAGGCCGGCGACGATGCGGGCGACGATGTGGGCGACGGCGACGGCGGGGCGAGATCTGTAGGCGGGAGACGAGACGAAGAGGGCGTCGGGGGCGGGGAGAGCGACATGGTGGATGTGGAGGTTGCTGGTGTCCTGAACGCCAGTACTAGTGAGTGCTATATATGGGCTTGGCGTGGGTGCGTGCAGGCAGCGAGTCAGCGCAGCGGAGTTCCACGCCTCCATCACACCTCCAGCCTCCTGTCTCTCCCCACAATGCACTCATCCTTCGTCCTCTCTCCTTTGTCTCTTCATTTGTCCAGGCTCGTGTGCCTACGTCTGGATGCCTGCGTAGACCTGCCTCACGCAACGAGGCCGTAGCAGTAGACGTTGCTAACACATCTCGCCAAGGAACGTGGCGAGCTCGGAAGATCGAAGGCTTGCCTCGAGCTCACAGGGCCACGCATTGGGCACGCACATGCGCTGCTCAGTCCGCCTCATCTAAATGCTGGAGGAACGCCACCATTTGGCCACACCTCCTGGTGGTCTGACGAGGTGCGTTTTTTTCTTCAATTCTCCGCCCAGGGACGACAAAGATTGAAAGATGTCCCTTCATAAAAGCTTCAATCTTGACGCGAACGGCCCGGCACCCCTGCGCCATATTGCGATCGTTCCACCTCATGTCGGCGCCACAGCATGAAGTACTCTTCTTTCACTTGTCTGTCGGTACGACACGTTCCGTGCTGCCATACGGCTCGCGAGGTGATCCGTCGTCGTTTACGCTTTCTTCGACCGTGCCGTCCTGGCTTCCATGTTCCGCAAAGTTCGGGTGGACATTGCTTCAGCTGGAGCGGCGCCGGCACCACCGGCGCCGTAATCCAAGCTCGCCGCGTTCATCGGGGTCTTGCTGCATCTACTTTCTGTCGACGAAACACCCGCCGCTTTCGGGGAAATGCCGAAGTTGGGTTTCGTCTATGACGACGAATTGCATTATACTGCCATCTGGTGTCTGAGAAAATTTTCAATCGACTATATGCAGTCGGTGAGTGTATTTGTACACGGAAGCGTCGGCCGGGGCTCACACACCGGGTCCGCCAGAAGTCCACATGCCCATCGCTGTATTCACATCGTTGTTTCGCCTCGTCGCCTTGCTTTGTGAGTGAATGTGGCTGTCGCTTGAGGCGTCGAAGTGTGTGGCATGCCCTACTATTCACTACATCATCCGGTCTCAATGGACGATGGCTAGGGGAAACGGGGCAAATACTGAATATCGTTTTGTCACAGATTCTGCCAGCGCACATCTTTCAGTCTCGTGGAACGGTAAACTGACGATAACATCTCTGGCGGTTGGATTTTAGAGTTTTCTCTGATGCTTGTCTTTAGATATCTCTGCAAGCATGTCTGGCTGGTTAGTTATCATTTACATGGTTTGGGCGTATACAGTGGCCGCTATCTCTTTGTTCTCAATGCGCGCATCTGGAGATCTTTCCGCATCGAAGCATATTCTCACTAACAGCCTACCTGACTAGCAACATATGGCGCGCGAATGCAAGTTCAAGTAGGCATCCAAGTTCTCACCCATGCGCCTGGCGATTGGTTGCTTGCCGGTCGGCATATTTGTTCTCCATGAGGAGTATTCCCGTACCCACCACCTTACTAGACAGCGTCTGTGAGATAGCGTCTGCGGCGCGGATATAGACTAGTTGCTCGGCCCGCCAGCAGCGACGACCTGACTGACATCGGGATACTGTATTGTGAAGTTTCCTCATCTATTGCCGACAATGACCCTGGAGCTTCGTCCGTTCTTCCCGTGGATTGCACGTAAGTACTATTGGGTACCATCCTATCTCTTCACACCACAGCTATCGAGCATATACTGACATGCATGTCACAATAGCGCCTGCTGCTGGTTAAATGCCTTGGAAGATCATTGGATTCGAGTGCCAGCCGCACAATGTTTGACAAACAACCCATTTCTAACTCCTCCATCCCCTACCCCGACTTTGCACTTCCCCGCCAACTTGCCATTCAACACAAACATGCCCTCTTTTTGAGTGCTGTACTCGTGCTGATCACCGTCTTCGCCGTGGAATATCTCACGAGCCCACGGCGCAAGCTCCCACCCGGCCCGCGAGGCTGGCCTCTGCTCGGCAACGCGATGAGCCTTGGCAAGGCTCAGTGGCTCACATTCACCGAGTGGAAGAAGACATACGGTGCGCGTTTGAAGGGGTAACTCTATTGGACTGTTGTTTCTGAGCGTCTTATTGGTTTCAGGGGACGTGGTCTACATAAGCGCGTTCGGAAAGCCCATCGTCATCCTCAACTCTCAGAAGGCCGCAATCGACCTCCTTGACCGCCGTGCTGGGATGTACTCAGATCGCCCGGACTTTATTGTCGCTGCCGACGTCATCGCTGGCGGCCTTGCCTTGCCTTTCCAACACTACGGCCCGCTGTGCGTCATTTTGATTCCTGGTCAACGCAACTCTCATTCAAGAATTTCAATAGGTGGCGCCGGATGCGCAGGGCCACGCACGAGGGCCTCGGGCGTGGCGCGACGGGACCGTTCCGGCCGACGCAGCTGAGGGAGGCGGTCAATCTTGCGCTTGCAGTGCTCGCGCAGCCCGCGGCGTGGCCACAACACATCCGGCGCGCGTCGTCATCGATGGTCATGTCCGTCACGTACGACACGCCGCCGATCGAGTCGGAGGACGACCCGCGCGTGAAGGACATCATCGAGTTCTCTGGCCGCCTCACACGGGCGTTGCTCCCGGGCGCACATCTCGTCGAACTCCTACCCTGGATGAAGCATATCCCTAGCAGGTGGGTAAGCAACTGCGCGGTTTGGATCGTGCATTTGACTTTGTATCACAGGTATGCCAAGTGGAAGCGTGAGGGCGAAGAACAGCACATGAAGTTCACGAAGGTGTTTGAGAACATGTACCGCAGTGTGGCCGCGAATCTCGTGCGTGTATCCGCCATTTTGGCAACGCTAAACTAAAGATGAGTCTAGGAAAACGGCATCGACCGATCGAGCGTCTGTGCATCGCTCTTCAAAGAAGCTGACCGCAACCAGCTGTCTGTACGCGAGAACACATGGATCGCCGCCATCATGTAGTATGTTCCCGCGACCGGCACGCGTTGTTCTCTCGAGTACTCACATACACGTATTCGCCAGTATTGCCGGGTCCGAGACTTCGTCATCTGCTTTGGAATGGTGGATGCTCGCAGCGGTCGCCCACCCGGAGACGCAGAAGAGCGCGCAGGCGGAACTCGACACGGTCGTCGGCCGCGCGCGCATCCCGACCTTCGCAGACCTGCCGCACCTCCCGTACGTCCGCGCAATGGCCGCCGAGGCGCTGCGCTGGCGCCCGCTCGACCCGCTCGGCGTGCCGCACCGCACGACGCAGGACGACTGGTACGAGGGCACGTTCATCCCAAAGGGCACGACATGCATCGCGAACCTCTGGGCACTCAGCCGCGACCCTGCGCTGTTCGGGAATGACGCGCACCTCTTCAAGCCGGAGCGTTTCCTTGAAGGGGAAGAGGGGCATGTCGCGTTCGGGTTCGGCCGGCGCGTGTGCCCGGGCAGGCACGTCGCGAACGATTCGCTGTGTATTGGGATTGCGGCCATGCTGTGGGCGTGCACGCTCGAGCCGGCGCGAGACGAGCAGGGGCAGCCCGTCACAGTCGACGTCGACGGGTTCGTCGACCAAGGACTGTCTGTGTGAGTTCCATCGTTTCTGGTTTGCGTGGCCTTAGCTCATTGTGTGGTGGGCGCTCAGACGCCCGGTGCACTTCGCGTGCAGTGCAGAGCCCCGCTTTCTGGAGGCCCCCGTTATTCTCGCGGGCGAGCGAGAGCTCTTGCGAGAGCACTAAGAATGGAAGTTGGTATGAGCAGAATGTCGCACACACGCTTTGAAGATCGGGTCGAAGGTAAATAAACGCTACAGCGAATTCTACAGCAAGACATCACCAAGCAATAACCGTGTAATCTCTATGAATGTCCTATTTTGAATTCTGTGTTGGAAAAGCTCAAGATAATAATCACAGTCTTTGACTAGTCGTATGATCAGTGAGCACAAGATCTGTACATGGGAAGTTTTGTGATTGACGCTGACTCCGCAAAAATGCGAATTAGTTCATGTGATACACGGAGTAGCAGGCGTTTGGGTATCCCGTCCATACGCATCAACCCAGTCATCCCATAGACAGTGGTGGTTTCGTCTTTTTCCGTGATCGGGCATCTCGGAGCTCCTTCGCGTCCTGTCCCGAAGTATGACTCTATGAGATACCTGACGCCACGTTCTGATTGTGAATATTTGACAGGTTATGTAGCGAGTTCTAATACGTGTCATCGTGTCATCGTGTCCAGCTGGGTGTCGAAATACCAGATTGGCAACTTCATCTTCGTATTGAGGCTCTTTCAGCTTTAAGTTTTACTTACATGACAGGCTGTGAGCCATTGTGGCGTAAAACTCATAGCGAGTAAGCGAGAACTGGGGGCTATGTGATCATGTACTGCTTGATAAGACGCAGGTGCGTTTTCTTGGCGGGCATCTCACTAACCTGACTGATCACTACATAACAGTACTCGCCCTCTCAAATGCTCCTGGATTCGCATGAGGGCTATGCCGTCCCTCGGACCCCGATTGCTTTAGGGGTTCTTGCTAAATGAGTATCGAACTCGGAGTTCTTACTTGGCCTTCGACCAAGACTTCGATGTCGACAATTACAATAAAAAGATGCTAGCATCCGATGGGACACAGTGACATTTACCCCATGTCGGACCCACGACACGTAACCGTCCACTCCTTCCTCACCACCATGAACAACGCCGTACCTGTGGCCCGAATAATATCTGACATCCAACACAATCATATCCTCGTCTATGGATTGGCGGCGGGGCTGGTCGTCCTGCTCACCGCGCGATATCTTACGAGCCCATGGCGTAAGCTTCCCCCGGGCCCGCGAGGCTGGCCTTTGGTGGGGAACGCTTTCAGCATTGGCAAGGCCCAGTGGCTCACGTTCACAGAGTGGAAGAAGCAGTATGGTGCGTACGCCAGGGTGATAATTGTCGAATTGTATCGCAATCTGAACGCCCATCTCGGTATCCAGGAGACGTGGTTTACTTCACTGCCTTCGGTCGGCCCATGATCGTTCTCAACAGCCAAAAGGCCGCGAGCGACCTGCTTGACCATCGGGCCGCAATCTACTCGGACCGCCCTGACTTCATCGTCGCAGGCGACATTCTGTGCGGTGGTCTTCTGGTGACCTTCCAACGCTACGGTCCAGTGTGGGTTATATCGGCTTTCGTACTTTGCAATGCTAATCCAACCTTGGTCCACCAGCTAGCACCGGACGCGCAAGGCGACGGTAGAGAGCCTCAATCGCGGCGTGCCAGGGCCATTCCGGCCCATGCAACTGAAGGAGGCCGTCCTCCTTACGCTTGATATGCTCGCTCGGCCATCCGCTTGGGGCGCCAATTTACAGCGCTCCGCGTCTTCCATGATCATGTCCGCTACTTACGATACTCCACCAATCGAGTCCCTGGACGATCCAAAAGTGAACGACGTGGTCGACTTTGGTGAACGTCTCACGCAAACGATGATCCCTGGTGCAAATCTCGTCGAGGTCTTCACTTGGATGAAGGCTATCCCCAGCAGGTAGAGTGGTTGATGTTGTGGGCCAGCTCAGGTACTTGACGTTGTGCCTTAGGTTTGCGAAATGGAAGCGCGAGGCAGAACAAGATTACGCGAAATTCTCGAAGATGCTTGAGAACCTCTACAATAAAGTGGGCACCGATCTCGTGCGTGTTCATATCGTCTCTGGTATCTCGTTACTGAAGCAAACACTAGGCAAATGGAATCGATCGACCAAGCATCAGTGCATCACTCTTGAAAGACACCGGACGCAACAATTTGTCCGTGAGAGAGAACGCTTGGATTGCCGGAATTATGTTGTGCGTATTGCCTTGATTTTCCCATTTCCCGTCCTTTAGTCAACAATGGAAACATTTCAGCATTGCCGGCTCCGAGACAACCTCTGCTGCCTTGTCATGGTGGCTGCTTGCGGTGGTCACTCATCCGGAAACCCAGAGACGCGCGCAAGCAGAGCTGGACGTCGTTGTCGGCCGTGCCCGGGTCCCGACCTTCGCCGACCTCCCACATCTTCCGTACATCAGCGCGATGATGAAGGAGGCATTGCGTTGGCGCCCAGTTGGCCCAATCGCTGTGCCGCACCGCTGCTCAGAGGACGACTGGTACGAGGGCATGTTCATTCCCAAGGGCACGATCTGCATCCCGAACGTGTGGGCACTCAACCTTGAAGCTGAGATATACGGCGCGGATGCACACAATTTCAACCCGGGACGGTTCCTCGACGAGAAAAGCGCGCTCAAGGAAAACCCGCCTGACATGAAAGAGGAAGGACATGGGACTTATGGCTTCGGGCGGCGCATCTGTGCAGGGAAACACATCGCAAATGATTCGTTATTCATCGACATCGCGGTTATGCTGTGGGCGTGCACGTTCGAGCCCGCGAAGGATGAACGTGGGGATGCCATCCCGATCGATACAGATGGATTTATTGACCACGGAGCTGCAGTGTGAGTGGCGTTTGCCCTTCGTGGTTGTCGAGTCCGCGCTGATTGCGTGGTGGCTGCACTACAGGCATCCGGCGCCCTTTGACTGCATCGTGACGCCGCGCTTTCCTGAAGTCCCTACTCTTTTAGCGATGGAGCGGGAGCTCCTCTCTGGGAACTGATAGCCAATATCCAGATTCGAAGAGGGACTTACCCGCCAGGTGAATACACCGCCAAGATTCCACTTGCTGTCTAGATATTGGGTTCATTTCAACGTTCTCATCTTCTTTTCTTCTTCACTGCGTCTCGTGCAGGACTCACATGTAGACCAGGTCCCCATGAACTCCACCATGGTTTATTTTCGACTTGTTCTTCGCTGTGGCAGGCTGCCATTGTCTCAGGCGAGCCTGTGGGCAATTCAGCTGTTAGAGGGTTGCTTGCTCATTCCATTTTTGGCTGATAGTCACCTTCTTCCCTACTTACCTCTCCGATAGCTCTCGCCCATCATGTTCGTAGAGCCCACGTACACTAACCCCGAGTCGTTCCCTTCACAGGCTGCTAAGCACCAAACATACACAAGCTTCCGAACCTCGTCGCAGCTGCGAAGAGCTGAGAATGCAGTCAAGGCTTCGGCTTCCATTGGCTACTGAATGACACTGACCACTAGCTGCCAGTGCCAGCAGACAGACTGAGTCGCTCATCTCGACGACTCTCATAGATCTGTGTCTTTCTATGACAAACGGATTCAACCTGACCACGCCGTAGCTCAACGCGTTTGACTGTCAGAGACGAGATGCCCCTACGTTGGCACCCGCTCGACCCGCTTGGAATCCCGCATCGTTCCACGGAGGATGATTGGTACGAGGGCATGTTCATCCCCAAAGGCACGATCTGCATATGAACATATGGGCGCTGAATCGCGACCCCGAGCTTTAGGGCGTAGATGCGCATAAGTTCAACCCGGACCGCTTCCTCGACGAAAAGGGCGCGCTGAAGAGTGGCACGCCTGCAAGAAGGGAAGAGGGACATGTGGCATACAGGTTTGGGCGACGCGTATGCCTGGCAAGCACGTCGCGAACGATTCGCTGTTCATCGACGTGGCGATCACGCTGTGGGCGTGCGAGTTTGAGCCCGCGAAGGACGAACTCGGGGACCCTATCCCAATTGACGTGGACGGATGGTTGGACCAGGGGACCACAATGTGAGTTGTGTCGGTTCACGGTGGTGGAACAGCCCGTACTAATCCTCATGGCGGGTGCATTGCAGTCGACCAGTTCACTTCACGTGCGACGTGACTTAGCGCTTTCCCGAAGCCCCTGATCTTTTGGCGATAGAGCGAGAGCTTTTCCCCGCACACTGAGAAAATATGCTGACGTTATTCAAATGAGCAGCAAAGTCTAGCAAAGTTAAGTATGTATATACGACGCAAGTCGTGGTCTGTACCTGCGCCTGTGCGCCTACTGATGTCCCCACTGTATTTTGGCAGGCTGGGGTGCCGAAGTTCTTGCACCATCAGATATCAGCGGCCCGACCGTTCACTTGATATTTCTGGAATGATAAAAGTGTTATGCTCTAGTCTCCGTAGCTGACCTTCACAAGAAGATAGTCATTCTTGTATACTTATGCTCATCCTTGCTGCATCATGAAGCGGAGCGGCGGTGATGAGATGGCGCTAGTACTGCAGAGTGATGCAACCACTCATATTGAGAAGATGGTTTATCCAGTTGGCAGTAGAAGACAGCTTAGACAGCGAGACAGTGTCGACGATGGTCTACACAGGTGAGATCAGTGACGACGTGGCAGCGAGACATGGGCGTTAGGCTGAAAGTTGAACGTTGAACGTTACCGTTGAACGTTGAACATTGACAAGACTGCTGCGAAACTTGGGCGCCTGGGCATCGGGCCGGGCCAAACACGGGTTCCGGTAACACCGCAAAACTGATCAGCGGCCACGCTGCTCTTGACTTGAAAAGCGAGGATCAACAACTCGACAATGCTTGTTCTGCTTGGCTGATGTCTCGTGCGGTCGCTGTCACAGTCTCGCCTGCGGTTGATATCGGCACCACTGCTCATCGCGCCGCTGGCCCGCGGAAATCCACTTGCGTTGGGCCTCGCGGAATACATCGGCCCTCTTGTAGGGTCTACGCCAGGACTATGTCGTCTTGATTGATCTCGAGCGCTTTAAGCTGTGGTCAGGGGGGGATGAACGGTCAACCCGCTGTAACGACTCCCCCAGCTTCCATGCTTGTGCTACGTCTCCCGTTTCATGATAAGTACATGGGTGTCTCTAAATCATCGAGCACAGCACAATGTCCGGACACTTCCCCCTCTCCACTCACTCCCTTTCATCCGTCGTCTATAACTTCGTGCCTCCGTCTATCAATGCCGACGTCTATGGACCAGTGGCAGCCACGCTGATTGCGCTGCTCATCGTGCAGTACCTTACGAGCCCATGGCGTAAGCTTCCCCCGGGCCCGCGAGGCTGGCCTCTGGTAGGGAATGCCTTCAGCATCGGCAAGGCCCAGTGGCTCACGTACACTGATTGGAAGAGGCAATATGGTGCGGGTCTCATCTGACTGCATCATGTTTCTGAGTGTCATTCCCGACTTGCAGGAGACGTGGTCTACTTTACAGCCTTCGGACAGCCGATGATTATCCTAAACACCCTGAAGGCTGCCAGAGATCTGTTTGACCGCCGGGCGGTAATATATTCAGACCGCCCAAACCTGATCGTCGCGGGTGACATTTTGTGTGGCGGTCTGATCGTAGCATTTCAGCACTATGGCCCACTGTGCGTTGCCATTACTTTCTTTCTGTGCGGCGCTGAATCTTCAATTTTTGGACAGCTGGCGACGGATGCGCAAGGCGACGCACGAGGGCCTCAATCGCGGCATCCCAGGGCCATTCCGACCTGCACAAGTGAGGGAAGCGGTAATCCTGACGTTGAGCATGCTCGATCAGCCGGCCGCTTGGGACCAACATATGCGGCGCTCTGCGTCGTCAATGATCATGTCCGTTACGTACGACACCCCACCAATCGAGTCTCAGGACGATCCAAGATTAAAAGATGTATTCGACTTTGCTGCAAGAATCACCGAAGCTTTTTTACCTGGTCGTTATTTTGTCGAGCTCCTCCCTTGGATGAAGCATATCCCTAGCAGGTAGGGTGGACGACTTTCGTGCGCTAGTTCATTGACTTTACGATGTTTTAGATTTGCGAAGTGGAAGCGCGAAGCAGAGCAGGAACATGCGAAGCTCACGAAGGTGTTCGAGAACCTCTACAACAATGTCGGCACTGATCTCGTGCGTGTATGTACTGTCTCTCAGATGTCTGAAAGCTGAAGCAGACGCTAGGCGAATGGTATCGATAGACCGAGCGTCAGTGCAAAACTCTTGAAAGACACTACACGCAACAACCTATCGGTACAAGAGAATGCTTGGATTGCCGCGGTCATGTAGTGCGTACCTTCTATCCCCACGTATCCAGTCCTCTGGTCCAAATGTACCAATCACTCAGTGTTGCCGGCTCCGAGACGACCTCTGCCGCCTTGGCGTGGTGGCTGCTCGCGGTTGTCACTCATCCGGAAGCCCAGAGGCGCGCGCAAACAGAGCTGGACGCCGTTGTCGGCCGTGGCCGGCTCCCGACCTTCGCCGACCTCCCACATCTCCCGTACGTCAGCGCGATGGTGAAAGAAACGCTGCGTTGGCGCACGCTCGACCCGCTAGGGGTGCCGCACCGGTCCACGGAGGATGACTGGTACGAGGGTATGTTCATCCCTAAGGGCACGGTCTGCATCGCCAATGTGTGGGCGGTGCACCGCGATGCTGCCCTGTACGGCCCGGATGCGCATGAGTTCAACCCCGACCGTTTCCTCGACGAGAACGGCGTACTGAATACGGGCCCGCCAGACACAAAAGAGGACGGGCATGTGGCATACGGGTTCGGGCGCCGCATCTGCTCCGGCAAGCATATCGCGAATGATTCGTTGTTCATCGACATCGCGCTCATGCTCTGGGCATGCAAATTTGAGCCTGCGAGGGATGAACGTGGGGACGCCATCCCCATCGACATAGACGGATGGGTCGACTGCGGAGCTGCGGTGTGAGTTGGGTTCAATTTTGGGGTGAAGAGTTGCTCAATGCGTGGCTGATGTTCTGCAGGCATCCGGCACCCTTCTCCTGCAGTGTTACTTCACGCTTTCCTGAGGCCTGTACTCTCCTAGAGATGGAGCGGGAGCTCTCTGCTGGGGACTCAGAGCGAAAATAAGTACTAGAAGTTCTCCCCTATCTTTGACCCCACATATGAATGCAGTCCTCCGGCTTCAAGCTTCAGTACTTCAGTGCTTCAAATATGCTTCATACTTCATGCCGCGCTTCCCGGACGCCCGATCTTAGCATTAGACCCCCGAGCACCAGTTTAGGGTATCTCCTTGGATGTCAATCCGAAGAGCCGCTCTCGAACCGCACACTCAATGTTCAGTTTCTTGGACTATCTTCAAGTTTCGTTTTCAACTTTACTACTCCACTTCCCTACTAGGATGTCTGTCGAGTGGACTCACCGAGTTTCTATAAACGAACATCTGCCAGCTCCGCTTGGGGCTGGCTGTCTCCTTTCTCCTTGTGTTAGTGTGCGTGGATCACACGTAAGGATTATGCCGTCTCTTTGGATTCAAAGCGCTTCAAGTCACAGACAAGTAAGGTCCGGGAATTAGCAGTCAATGGATTCACTGTCCTATCTGCTTGCATGGTGACTTCCACTCTCACGCATACATTTTTCGTTTCCATATTAGTTGCCCCGGTATCTCTTGGGATACGGTGACAATGTCTGGCCAACGCCCCTTCACTCCCTCTGTTTCATTAGCCTTCAATGACTTCGTACTATGGCCTGCCAGTATACTCCTTTATGGACCAGTGGCATCCGCGCTGATCGTGCTGTTCGCCGTGAAATATCTTACAAGTCCGTGGCGCAAGATACCCCCAGGCCCGCGCGGCTTGCCTCTAGCAGGAAACGCCTTCAGCATTGGCAAGACCCAGTGGCTCACGTTCACAGAGTGGAAGAAGCAGTACGGTGCGTGTCTCGTCTAATCACGCTATATCCAAGTCTCTGACTGTCCATTCCCGCATTTCAGGAGACGTGGTCTACTTCACTGCCTTCGGACAGCCCATGATCGTTCTCAACACCATAAAAGCTGCGAGCGACCTACTTGACCGCCGGGCCGGCATCTACTCAGATCGCCCCGACTTCATCGTCGGAAGCGACATCCTGTGCGGCGGTCTTGGACTGCCATTCCAACGCTATAATCCACTGTGTGTTGTCATCACTTTCGTTTTGCACAGTGCAGATGTCTCATTTCTCGCTAGTTGGCGACGTATGCGCAAGGCGACGCACGAAGGCCTCAATTTTGGCGTGCCAGGGCCATTCCGTCCTGCGCAGATGAAGGAGGCAGTTCTCCTTACGCTCAGTATCCTCGCTCAGCCGGCCGCCTGGGAAAGTCATTTCCAGCGAGCATCGTCGTCCATGATCATGTCCGTCACGTATGACACCCCACCAATCAAATCCCAGGATGATCCAAGAGTAAAGGATGTGATCGACTTCGCTACACGTATCACGACAGCGGCGATACCTGGCGCATATCTCGTCGAGCTCTTCACATGGATGAAGTATATCCCTAGTAGGTAAAGTGTGTGGCGCTGCGATCCGATTCATGGACATAACATTGTGCTTTAGGTTTGCAAAGTGGAAACGCGAGGCAGAACAGGAGCACGTGAAGTTTACGACGGCATTTGAAAAACTCTACAACACTGTAGGCGCTGCTCTCGTGCGTGCCCAATTTTTATCCCGATGTCCGGATGCTGAGCGAAAAGCAGGCGAACGGCATCGATCGACCGAGCATCAGTGCATCACTCCTGAAAGACAATGAGCGTAACAACATGTCTGTACGAGAGAATGCTTGGATCTCCGCGATGATGTAGTGCGTAACTTCCGTCCCTACATACAGAGTCCAACAGTTCGAATCTGTACCCCAGCATCGCCGGAAGCGAAACGACCTCTGGCGCTTTAGCTTGGTGGATGCTTGCCATCGTAACACATCCAGAAGTGCAGAAGCGCGCGCAGGCAGAAATAGACGCCGTTGTCGGACGCGGTCGAGTCCCCACTTTCTCTGACCTCCCACACCTTCCATACATCAACGCGACGATCAAAGAGGTGCTGAGATGGCGCTCGCTTACCCCGCTTGGCATCCCGCATCGCTCCATTGAGGACGATTGGTACAAAGGAATGTTCATCCCCAAAGGCACAATTTGCATCGCCAACGTGTGGGCACTCAACCTAGACCCGGAGGTGTATGGTGCCGATGCGCATGAATTCAACCCGGGACGGTACATCGGCGAAAATGGCGCGGTGATGAAGGGCCCGCTGCACACAAAAGAGGAGGGACATTCGACGTATGGATTCGGGCGTCGCGTGTGTCCCGGGAAGCAGCTCGCGAATGACTCGCTGTTCATCGACAGTGCGGTCATGCTATGGGCGTGCACTTTCGAGCCGGCGAAGGACGAACATGGAGACCCCATCCCTATTGATGTGGACGGCTGGGCCGAGCATGGGACAGTTGTGTGAGTCTCGTTTTCTCTTGTCTGGTGATGAGTCCGTCCTAACTTCGTGGTGGATGTTCCGCAGGCATCCGGCGCACTTCACATGCACCGCTACTCCACGCTTTCCAGAGGTACCCGCTCTTTTGGCGGCGGAGCGGGAGCTATTTTCTGAGCATTGAGCGAAAATGTTTGTATCGAAAGAGGGTCGCACTCTATGTCTTGACAATGCAAATAATGGTGTGTGGTTCTCTGCGATCTATACCATGGTCCGACTGGAAGAATCAAACTCGTCACTGTAAACAGAATTATTGAAACGGTGGCTATGTCTTCGATGAGTATAAGTCCACGTGTTCGAAATCTTTACCCTTTCGTCGCCCTTTTTCCGACTTGGCCGTCGAACTTAGAAACACGGAGAGGACCAAGTGGTACAGCGGATCGGACCTGTGCAAATACTAGATCGTGCTCTATCAGTCAAAGGAAAGATGTCTCGCTCACAGGTCACACCTTTGAATTCTCCTCCGAGTCAATGCATACAGGTCCTGCAAGAAATTATATGGGGCTCCTGGTAGCGTGAAACAGTCAATGCCATGTGTTGCCCTTTGGCTTCACGAAGCTGTGAAGGGGTCTGATCTGAAGTATCCCGAGCTCATGAAGGGAGAATCGAGTCGAGGCAAGTTCGCGAAGGACGACTTCGGACTTGAAGTTCTTCGACGTACTACCACGTGGCCCATCCGACTTGTCCCGATCCGCTCCTGATCCTCCCGTGTGCTGGCGCAAGCTCGCAAAAGCTCTCAGCTTGTTTTGCAGGCAGTCTACATGGTCGATATACTCGAGCTCGCCTCCACTAGTACAACTTCAGCTACGGCCAAGCATTGATATCCGTCGATATGTGGGCGTACTTCAGTCAACATGTCACGGTTATGATCAAGCATCCGAGTCCACAATTCGGCCCCCAGCCATCAGAGTCTCTGCGCTACTTATTGACGTACTTCCAGACCCTCCATTCTTGCTTGTGGCAACATTCACCATGAAAGTGTATCTGGATACCCGCTTGGTACTGGAGCGCTTGCACTGGAAGGACTGTTTCTTCATCGGGTGCGTCTCCGCTTCTTCGTTGATGTACCAATTGGTGTCATTCTACGACGTCACCGGGTTAGTGAACAATCACAATTAATAGAAGTGATTCTCGTCCGCTCACCAAGCCACTCTCTTCGCTCGTCGACTGCAGGTGGTGACACGATATATCGGAAATTGGGCCTCGCATTCGGTCTCGTTCCGAAGCTGCCCCTTCGCCTCGCACTGCATCGCACGCACGCTGACTCGTGGTGGATCCGCTGTCAATTCCGACGGCTTCTATTCTATGCACGTTGGCATGCCGTACCTGTTGCACTTTAAATACAAGTGACGCGTTTTTGTGGACAACCTGGAAGCGGTACCATGTCGGACGCGATACAGCCCGACTTCTCTACGTTCTCCTTCCCGCTCTCTTTTAGTGATCTCTGGAGTTTTCCTTCTCAAATAGCATCCATCGTCCGGCAAAATCACATATTGGTCTATGGGCTGGCAGCTACAATCGCCTCTGTGTTTGCCGCGCGTTACTTCACAAGCCCGTGGCGCAAGCTACCGCCCGGACCACGAGGCTTGCCTCTACTGGGGAACGCGCTGAGTCTCCGTGAGGCCCAGTGGCTCACGTTTATGGAGTGGAAGAAGAAGTATGGTGTGTACCTTATCGATGTGACCTGTCTGTTCAGGGTGCTGACTCCATTGTAGGAGACGTGGTCTACATAACTGCCCTCGGACAACCCATAGTCATCCTCAACACGCAGAAGGCCGCAAGCGACCTCCTCGATCGCCGCGCTGGAATATATTCGGACCGCCCCAACAATATCGTCGCAGCAAACATCCTATGCGGCGGTATGGCCATAGTCTTCCAGAGCTATGGCTCTCTGTGCGTGACTACTTCGTCTTACACTTGGACTACTCTGTTCATCCGTTTCTTGTCCAACAGATGGCGTCGGATGCGCAAAGCGACGCACGAAGGCCTCAACCGCGGCGTGACGGAGCCTTTCCAACCCGCGCAGTTGGCGGAAGCGGTCATCCTCGCGCTCGGTATGCTGTCACAGCCGGCGGCCTGGGACAACCACCTCCGTCGCGCATCGTCATCGATGGTCATGTCCGTCACATACGATACGGCCCCAATCGAGGACGAGGACGATCCAAGTGTGAAGGGCGTTAACGACTTCACCGCAGAAATCACGCGTGCGGCTCTTCCGGGCGCACATCTTGTCGAGGTGTTCACGTGGATGAAGTAGATTCCGAGAAGGTAGGAATTTTGCACTCCTGGACCCGCTCTTGTGTCGATCATGCGCCATAGGTTCGCCAAGTGGAAACGCGATGCCGAAGAATCGCACGTGAGGTTTTCTCAAGTATGTGAAGGCCTCTATAATCGCGTAGGTGCCGATCTCGTGAGTACAATGCAATTCCACTGCTCGCCATGATACAACTCAAGAGGATGCCAGGCCAACGGAATCGATCGACCATGTCTCAGTGCATCCCTTATAAAAGAGAGCGAGCGAAACCAGCTTTCCGTGCGCGAGAACGCCTGGCTCGCCGCAATCATGTAGTAAGTATACCATGTTTCCTCACCACCCTCTCTTACCAGGACCACCCCAGCATCGCCGGCTCTGAGACGACCTCAGCCGCCCTCGCCTGGTGGACGCTCGGCGTGGTCATGTACCCGGAGACCCAAAAGCGTGCACAGGCGGAGCTCGACGCCGTCGTTGGTCGCGAGCGCATTCCGACGTTCGCAGACCTGCCACACCTCCCGTACCTCCGTGCGATGGTCAAGGAAGCGCTGCGCTGGCGGCCACTCGACCCGCTCGGCCTCCCGCACCGCTCCACGGAGGACGACTGGTACGAGGGCATGTTCATCCCGAAAGGCACGATCTGCATCCCGCACGTCTGGGCGCTGAATCGCGACCCGGCGCTTTACGGCACGGACGCGCATGAGTTCAACCCGGGGCGGTTCATCGACGAGAAGGGGGAGCTGTGGGCGGGCCCAGCAGACACGAAGGACGAGGGCCATACGACTTATGGGTTCGGACGGCGCGTGTGCGCAGGGAAGCACATCGCGAACAACTCGCTGTTCATCGACATCGCAATGGTGTTGTGGGCGTGCAATCTGGAGCCTGCAAAGGACGCGTGCGGGAATCCCATCCCGATCGACGTGGACGGGTGGGTCGATCATGGGCTAGTAGTGTGCGCCTTCCACGTCTATATTGTGGTCATGATGCCAAGCTGACTGCACGACTGCTACAGACGTCCGGTTCCCTTCAAATGTAGCATTACTCCTCGATTCCAGGAAGCACCCGGCATTCTGGCGAGTGAGCGTGAGCTGGCCGGCGGGCATAGAAAGTAGGTGCCTGGTTGGGGTGTAATGTACTAGGCTTCAATGTTGAATATTCGACGTGTGTCTTGATGAATGAGAAAGAAACATTTTCTTATTAAACGTGCATTTTTTTCATGAATGTACGGTTTTTCCGGTGGAGCTGACGAAAAACTGAGAGCCGCTCCTTATCGCGCGCGGCATCCCCGTCCGAGGCCTTGTTCTGAATCCGCTCCTTCCGCGCATCCGCTGACGTTCGAAGGACCTGATTGTCTGGAAGTAATCATTGAGAAGCGTGGTAAGGAAGCGTACTCCATAGGCAAGTGCTCAGAAAAATACAAGGGTGTTATAGTACTACAGCTAGGTATAAATTATAGCGTTCGCGAGCGATGGAAACGTCCGATGGAAAGAGGTGAGACAAGACTCAGTGTGCCCGTACCATCGGCGCACCCCTCATCGCAGAACTAGGAAGCGGCGGCTCCGTCTTTGAATGCTTTAGCATTTTCCAGAGGGAGCACCAGATCGCATGGTGAGACGGAAGCGCCGGGCGCGGTTCGGCGGGTGCGAACGGGTAGTCCGTGTACCCGGCACGCCCTGTGCCGTAGTATGTCGACGGATCGCCCAGATTGAGTGGTAGATCTTTCTTGAATCGGCGCACCAAATCAGGCTGCAAACGCGCACAACGCGTCAGTCAAACTCTAACATCTCGACAGTAAGTGTGTGCTTACGTTCTCAATAAACGCGCGCCCGTACGCGATCAACTCGCCCGTGTGCTCCGCCGCAGCCATGCCCGACTTGCGTGTGAACCCACCAGCGGCGATGAGACGCCGTTCGCCCCAGATCTCGCGGATAAATTGGTTCGACTCGCCCGGCCGAGGGTGATGCGCGATGGTGCCGTGGACGCCGGGCTCGACAATGTGTAGGTATGCGAGGTCCGGGTGGGTATCGCGCAAACGCTCGACGAGCGCGCTGAAAGTCGGCTTCGGGTTCTTCATGCACATTCCTGCTCGCCAAAGGGTCAGCTCCTTTTCCATTCACGGAGAATGAGAGTCTGCATACCTTGAAAGCGCGACCACGGGCTGATGCGGATCGCTGTCTTTTTTGCGCCAACGGCAGCAACGACGGCGTCCACAACTTCAAGCGGGAAGCGGATGCGGTTTTCCACGGAGCCACCGTACTCGTCCGTGCGGTTGTTCGTGTTAGTCTGCAGGAACTGGTCGAGCAGATATCCGTTGCAGGCGTGGATCTCGACGCCGTCGAAGCCCGCTTGCTCAACGGCATTGCGAGCGGCGTTTGCGAACAGCCACGTGTGCTCGTGGATCTCGTCAACGGACAGGGGGCGAGGAGGTTCGGTGTGTTCGGGAAACAAGAGGTCCCCTGCGCCAACGTAGGGGTATTTCCCTGCGCCGACCCAAGGGTAGTCCTCCTCCGCAAGTAATATCGAGGGCTCGGCTGCGGCGCCGAGGTCCCAGAGCTGAAGGAAGATGAAAGAACCTCGTGCGTGTACTCCGTCCACGATCTGCGAGGAAGGATGAGCCTACGCCCTCGACGAACGGATAATGAGTCGCGTACCTCTTTCCATGAAGCGATCTGTCGATCCGTCCAAATGCCAGGAGCGTTCTTATAGCCTCCTGCTTGGGGGGCAATCATGGTTGCCTCTGCGATGATGAACGTGCCGGAGCAACAGCCGGCGCGTTGGTTGTAGTATTCCTGGTTCAAGGGGCCCATCTCGTGCTGAGAATTAGCACGAAATCGCATGACAGGGGCCATGACGACGCGGTGCTGCAGCTCTAGGTCACCAATGGTGATGGGTTGGAAGAGTTTGGATGTCGCGACGTCGGACATTGTTCGCGTAGCAGCTAAGAGTTAAGGGGTGAAGGGGAATCGGGAGTGGTTTGTGGGGAGCTACGGTGCGTAGCATGGGCGCTTTATAAGTACGTACATGGCCATCGGGAATGAGAAGACGAGGCTGTATCGCGAGAGAAAATACTGAATGAACTGGGTGAAGCTCTAGGGAGTCCACGTGTGGGGGCGCGACTCTGAGCCTGGGCGTCTGCCAAGCGTCCGTCGAGTCCGAGCCTCGTGCCGCCCTTTCCTCAGGCACCCGACGTCCACCCGCCCGGCCCGCAGCGGCCCGCAATGACGCAGCTGGGGTAACCCCGAATCCACACCTCAACTCGCCCAAGTCGCCAGACTCGAGTTAGTGTTCGCCATGTCTCTAGATCCCATGTCGGCCGTGTTATCCACCCTCAGACGTGAGAGTCTCATCCCAGACGTGATTCCCGAAGGCTTCCAGCCATCGCTCCTATTCTCAGTCGTATATCCCAATGGGAAGGAGGTCCTGCTCGGAAACGAACTCACCGTTGAAGATACACTCGACGAGCCGTCGATCGTCATGACGCCCTTGAATATCCCCTTCGAGCAGGCGGTCAGCGACGGTAGCGACCCTACCGCCGACCTATCGTACACCCTGGTGATGCTGGATCCCGACGCACCGACACGAGCCGACCCGATCTACAGGGAGTTCAGACACTGGGTGGTGCGCAATAATAAATCATCATCTGTGTTTCAGCCGTGTAAAGTGCACGCACGAACAGGTGACGGGCTTGAAAGCTCCGTCTGCAAGGACCTCAGAGGCGACTGGCGGTATCATCGCTCTACGGACCAAGCCGTCCACCACACCCTATAGAGCGCCTGGGCCACGTCCAAGCTCTGGAGTGCATCGCTACAGTCTGTATCATTTCTCCGCGACTGGCATGCCTTGCAGCTGATCGCCATGCATATCTGCGCCGTGTACAGCGTTCTTGTTGTTCCAGGAGCCTTCCAGTTCCGACGGCCCTTTCGGCATCCCTTCGGACGCGCCTGAACATGGTGCTGCACTGGAAGAACGGCGCAAGTGGGGAGGTGTGGAATTTGGGGAGCGCTTCGGACTGAAGTTGGTCGGCGCTAGCTTCTTCCTTGTCAGAGCGGATTGATTCGGATTTCAGCAAATTGTACGACCAGTGTACTGTGTAACGAGTGAAGGTTGAACTGCTGAAGGAGATGCCGCGAGCGCCCGGCGACCACACGGCATACCGTGTGTACGCGTATTTGGTCTTTTGGCTTTACCCGCACGAGATCGTCGAAGTTGCTTCAAGTTCAAGCCATTCCCGCCGCCTTACTGTGTTCCCCGCATGACCACGGGTAATCTTATTGATCTGTGTCGGAAGCTAACTCGAGTATAATCGTGCTCCAGGAACTGCACCCGAGCAAGCTGATCTATCGGGACGACTGCCCGATTCCTCCTCGCGTGGGAATATCGACCTCGATCGGAATCGGGGTTGACCAACATTGAATACGCGGCCGAACCAACGCGACCAACAAGGGAAACATCTTCACTGCGCTGCGCAGCCATATCACCAAGGCAAATCGGCCAAGATAAATCGAAAGCATAGACCGAAGGCACAGTTAGTAACTTACTACCTAATAGGTACCTGGCCGAACTGCGTCTGCCTGTGCAGATTGCTCATCATAAACTTACACGAAAATCTATACAACAACAGGGTATTCTATGTCTACATACATCGCCGAGGACGAACCATAACAGGTCGCTCGCAATCCTTGGAATCAGCCGCTCTCCAATGATACTCCAATGTCCATGAACCTCCCGTCAGGAGGCATCTAGGCCTCTTCTTTGCGGAGCTCGCGCTCATTGGCCAATAGCGCTGGGGCCTCTGGGAATCGAGGCGTGATGCTGCACTGGAACGGAACCGGGCGACTACCTCACAAGTCAGGCGGAGAATGTGCAGGCGTGGTTCAAGCACTCACATAATCAGACCATCTTCCATCCAGCCATCGAAGTCGATCGGAATGGTGTTCCCATGCTCGTCCTTCGCGTGTTCAAACTTGCACCCCCACAACATGAGCGCGATATCGATAAACATCGAGTTGTTCGCGATGTGCTTGCCCACGCAGACGCGGCGCCCGAATCCGTACGTGTGGTGGCCCTCGTCTTTCGTCTCAGCGGGCCCCGATGTCAGTTCGCCCTTCTCATTGAGGAAGCGCGCCGGGTTGAAGTGTTCGGCGTCCGCGCCATAGCTCTCCGGGTCGCGATTCAACGCCCATACGTTCCCGATGCAGATCGTGCCCGCCGGGATGAACATACCCTCGTACCAGTCGTCCTCCATCACGCGGTGCGGCAGGCCGACGGGCCCAACGGGGCGCCAGCGCAGCGCCTCCTTAACCATCGCGCGCACGTACGGAAGGTGCGGCATGTCCGCGAAGGTGGGGATGCGCTCGCGACCGACGACGGCGTCAATCTCAGCTTGTGCGCGCTTTTGCGTCTCGGGATAGGCGAGCATGGCGAGTGTCCACCATGCCATTACAGTCGAGGTCGTGTCGGCGCCGGCGGAGCTGAAATCAACTTGGTTGGCACGTCGTCGGTGAGAAGAGCGGCAGTAACGTACTACAGAGTGGCAGAGATCCAGGAGTTCTCGCGCAGAGAGAGACTGTTCTTGTCGGCGTTCTTGATGAGCGAAGACGTGACGCTCACGCGATCAACGCCGCTCTCCTGCAGTCGGCTTATTAGCAAATTGACTACTTGAGGAACACGATCACACATACAAGGCTCTTGCCGACGGTCTTGAACAGCCCTTCAAACATGGCGGAGTCTTGGGCATACCAGGCACGTGCCTCGCGCTTCCACTTCGCGAATCTACGCATCCTAGTCAACAACGCGATTCGAAGTGTAGACTGAACACCGCCGCACCTTTCGGGAATGTACATCATCCAAGGGAAGAACTCGACAAGGTGCGCGCCAGGAAGCGCAGCTCGCTCGAGGCGCCCGACGAAGTCGTTCACGTCACTGACGGACTGCGCATCCTCCGACTCGATGACGGGCGTGTCGTAGATGACGGACATGACTGTCGATGCGGCAGTGCGGTGGAGGTGTTTGTTCCACGCATTCGGCTCGCCGAGCATACCCAGCGTCAGTAGCAGGGCTTCGTACAGCTGCTTTCCGTGGAAGGGCTCTGAGTTGCCGCGGTTGAGACCCTCGTGCGCGGCCTTGCGCATGCGGCGCCACCTGTGTGTCAACAAAATTAGACGGGCGGATTGCAGAAAGGTGGGGTGCGGCGTCGTACAGCGCGGTGTAGCTTTGGAAGACCATGAAAAGGCCACCTGTGAGGATCCCGGCGGCGACGATGTTGTTCGGCCGATTCGAGTAGATCGCCGAACGACGATCCATGAGCTCACTCACTGCTTTCTGAGTGTTGAGCACGATGATCGGCTGTCCAAGTGCTGTCAGGTAGATAACATCGCCTACACATCACCAGAAGCAAAGGATAGGGGCGGTTAGCGCCAAGAAGGTGTGTTGGGGCGCAAACATACCATATTTGTGTTTCCACTCCGTGAATTGGAGCCACATCGACTTACGCAAGGCCAGTGCATTACCGATGATTGGCAGCCCGGGCGGCCCAGGAGGGAGCTTGCGCCTGTTGCCCGTGAGGTAACGCTGGACTAACAACACCGTGAAAGCGACGGCAATTCCGGCGATGAGGCCATTGCGATGGTCTTTAACAAATGAAAGAACGGCTGGGTAAGATACCACGAGGTGGTCATAGACTGACGGGACAGTAACGAAGTTGGATGCAGTGTCGGTCATGGTGGAGAGGAAGAATGTTGGGGGACATGCAGAATACTTGTCCCCGGGTATCTTTTATAAACGGTAGGAAGGATCTGGGGCAAGCGGCGTCAGGGATCCAGATGGACCAGATCTAATGGTTTGAATGCTCGATATGATGCAAATGCTGACAAGCACCCGTCCCTGCTCGCGTATCTCAAGGAGTATGCCGTCGATCATTCTGATGAACGGGGCCGCTGATGGCTGTTGCAAATTCATTCTGTCGGGCCTCCGAGACAAGTTTTCGCGTCGGACATAAATGATCCTCGAGGCCTGGGAGAGTCATGAAGGCTCGAGAGTTCGTCGAGATCGTCATTCTGGAAGGGCTGGAGTCCGAGACGGGCCAAGATCTGCGTTCAGACTCGTGTCTCAGATAAAAAATGAGATCGCTCACGTCGTAGCCAGTACGTATACTGGGCGGCATCCGCAGAAATTTCTCCAAATGGCACGCTGAGCAGCGCTGAGCGGGCAAATACTTATCCATAACAAAGGGCTCCAAGCCGTATATAGCATGTTCTGGTGATGCTCTCACTCGAGATTGAGAAAGGTGCAACAGCAATGTGGGACAGGGCAAAGTATCCGATATCCGGGCTCTTGGCACGGGATCCCGATCCGCGGCTGCAGGCTGTAATACGCGTGTGTCATTACTGACCATGCAACAGACCGTGGATGACCGTGGTGCACGTGGATGTCGATGGACACCTGCCCCTCGCTGGGGCAGCGACTGGCAGCGATCGCATTGACATTCCGCACCTATGATCGACTTGAAGAGAGTGCCTTCAAGAGCCTTCACCATCCTTCATATATGCATGCTTTGAGATGCGCCTGCAACTCACTGGCCCTCTTTTGCGAGCCGATCACGGTAATTCCCCTCAACCGGCGTGACCGCAACATATACAATTGCTATCCCGGTTCAAAAAATCCACGAACCAACGTGTCACGACTCCGTGAACCAAGGACGTCATCCATGGCAACCGTCAGTCTTACTTACCTGTATTCTCCTTGACATAGCGGCGTTACAGTAACACCGACGAACTAGGTTCTCCGGGACCCTGCATAAAATCATGTCGTTGTCATTCGAAAGGTCGACAACGCAACGCTCCTGCAACGCTCTCTCTGACGAAGCAATGCAGAGATTGTCGAGCGCGGAGTCCATGCTGAGCAGCGAGTCATAGCATTGAGCTTTCCTTATCTTCGCATCAATGAAGGAAGGACTTAACAGAACTGCAGTGCAAGTGATTCAGAAGCAGGGTAGACGACGGGCGGGAATTGGGAGAACACGAGGGGCGCAGAGAATAAAACTGACACAGGTGTGGGATCATTACCGGCCTTTATCTCCAGTAACTTAGGAAAAACCTGCACAGCTCAAATTTTCCGTACGGCGGCCTTGGAGAAGATGGAAGTGGTAAAGTAAGTGCATGCTACTAAGACTTGTTGCAGTGGCTGTTCAACATGTGTAGCGGGAGCTGATGGTAGGCGGACCAAGCATGCTCGTGCAGCGTGGGTGTCTCTAGAGCACGGGAGGGACGGCCAGATTAAAGTGGGAAGGCTTCAAGGCGATGAAGTGACGTGATTGACAAATATGCCGTACGGCTACGAGGGTCGGCATACGATGCCGTGAATTCCTGCAGAGGTCTCAGGTGAGGTAGGTACAGTAACATACTGAAAAGAAATGAGACTGGTGTGGATGCTGTACGCCGTTGTGGCGGATGGTCAATGCTCCGCACGAAGCTCACGTTCCTCTGCTAAGATGGCAGATGCTTCCGGGAAGCGAGGCGTCACGCTGCATGCAAACGGCACCGGTCGTCTGTATGAGGCATTAGCAAGGAGCACCAGCAAGAAGCCATCAACGATCGGCTCATCGAGATCACTCACACGACAAGACCATCCTCCACCCATCCATCTACGTCAATAGGTATGCTCTTTCCTTGGGCGTCTTTCGCGTGCTCAAAGTTGCACGCCCACAGCATGACGGCGATATCGATGAATATGGAATTGTTTGCGACGTGCTTGCCCACGCAGACGCGCCGCCCGAATCCATACGTGACATGGCCCTCCTCTTTGGTGTCAGGTGGGCCTGGCTTTACCTCGTTCTTTTCGTCCACAAAGCGCGCAGGGTTGAAGTGGTGCGCGTCCTCGCCGTAGAGCTCAGGATCGCGGTTCAATGCCCAGACATTCGCGATGCAAATGGTTCCCGCAGGGATGAACATGCCTTCGTACCAGTCGTCTTCTGTGGAGCGATGCGGAAGACCAACAGGGTCGACGGGCCGCCAGCGAAGCGCCTCTTTCACCATGGCGCGAATGTAAGGAAGATGAGGAAGGTCAGCGAAGGTCGGCATTCGTGTGCGCCCAACGACAGCGTCAAGTTCGGCTTGGGCAAGCTTCTGTGTTTCGGGGTATGCAAGCATGGCGAGCGTCCACCATGCCATGACGGCAGAAGTTGTCTCAGCGCCGGCAGCGCTAGAGAAGCTTCATTATGGCGCTTCCTACGAAGAAGTTGACGGTTACTCACTACATAGTAGCCGCGAGCCAAGAGTTCTCCCGGACGGATAGCTGGTTGCGTTCAGCGCCCTTGATCAATGAGGCGCTCAGACTTGGACGGTCTACCCCACTCGCCTACAACAGATTTCAATATCGGTTGTGCCAAGCTGATCACATACGCACGATGCTCTTGCCCACGCTGTTGAAAAGATTCTCGAACATTACTGAATCCTTCGCATACCACGCCTCGGCTTCGCGTTTCTACTTTGCAAATCTTTGCCCAGAAAATCAGCTTTGACAAAACATCTGCGCGATTGAATACATTACCTGCTGGGAATGTACATCATCCAAGGGAAGAACTCGACGAGATGAGCGCCTGGAAGAGCGGCACGTGTGAGGCGCGCGACAAAGTCGTTCACGTCCTTGACGCTGGGGTCGTCCTCGGAGTAGATGGTAGGCGTGTCGTATGTGACTGACATAACCATCGACGCAGCAGTGCGGCGGAGGTGCTTGTCCCAAGCTGCTGGTTGGGCGAGCATCCCGAGGGCTAGGAGCACCGCTTCGTACAACTGGGTGCTCTGGAAGTGCTCTGCAACCCCGCGATTGAGACCTTCATGTGACGCCTTGCGCATTCGACGCCATCTGTAGTGGATGCGAGTGATGAAGGGAATATCACTGGAGACAGTCTTATTACGACTCACAATGCACCATAGCTCTGGAAGACCATCGCAAGGCCACCGGTCAGAATGCCAGCAGCGACGACGTTATGTGGCCGGTCTGAGTAAATGCCGGCGCGGCGGTCGAGGAGGTCACCCGCAGCTTTTTGGGTACCGAGGACAACGATTGGCTGGCCCAGAGCGCTCAAATAGATTACATCGCCTGGAGGTTCCCAAAACGACAATCAACAAAGACATCGCTCGACGATCTATTGTGAGGCGTACCGTATGTCTTCTTCCACTCCGTGAATGTGAGCCACTGTTTGTCGCGCAGACTAAGCGCGTTTCCTAGAATTGGAAGGCCCCTGGGGCCAGGAGGCAGCTTGCGCCACGGACTGGTGAAGAACCGAGCTATCAAGAGGACGACAAGACCAGTTGCGATCCCTAGAGCGAGGACAGAGTTCTGTTGTAAGGTGGTAATCAAGGAATTAGGGGAGAGCGACGCGGAATCAAGAACATATGGGAAAGAAACAGTGAATGTGGGTTGAGCGCCCGGCATGATGAGGTCCTAAGAGGTGCAACTCCGTTGTCCATACATAGGCTTAAATAGAGGGTGCGTGCGTTATCTTCAACTGCTAAGGGTCAGGCATTGCTGGAATCGATGGCGCCGACGTATGACAAAAAGTTAAGGGATTCTTGCGATCTCGGCGGTTGAACCATAAGGAAGTTGTTACATAAAGCCTTCTCTGACATGCGAGAGATTGACTTCATTCCCCATGGAGTGACAGCCGGCTAGATGACGAGTGTCAAAGCATTTTCGACCTGACACGAAAGCGAAAGAGAGGCCTGCAATGATTCTTCCGTACTCATCGCTGCCTATTCGTCACCGCCGATGGTGACGAAGAGGGAGTCAAGGCGGATCCAGCCTGAGCCAGGCGCAGGCAATGTGAATGATCCGGGTACATTTGGTCATCTCAAGCAACATTCGAAGAGGAAGCGAGCTACGGCTCACCGGGATGATCCACGTATCTAGTGCAGTATGCAGAATGTTCAGACCGAAGAATACGTTTCGCATCCGACCCCAGATGGATGCGAGCTAAAGCCCAGGCGATTAAGCGAGATCCTTGGTGTCACGGCCGTTTGGAGAGGTAGCTGACCGTCTGTACAGACTACTTACTGAATTGACGATGCCGGTCAACGGTCGAGGGTAACTTGGCCTAAGTCCGAACCGTGACGGAAAGTACTAACTCCGAGTGAAGACGCGCTCGTGGCGTGGGAACTTTGCTGTGCCGTAGGCGAATTGGCGCCGTGGCCGGCGCGCTCATATGTAAAGCGTTCTCCGCGTATCTTCCGGACATTGTTGACAGTCAGATAGCCGTGGGTGTTATTTGACTGAAACTGCGACTCCAAAATCCAATGAATTACTGACAATAATCTCTACTTAGGTCTTCGATGAAAATACTTACGCCTTATACACAAGATGTCACCTACGACTCTCACTCTCCAGACTTACACTACATTCCTGAAGTCTCCTGCATCAATTCACGCTCACCAACGAGGATACTGAGTGCCTCTGGAAAGCGGGGGGTGATACTGCAGCCGAACGGCATCGGGCGTCTACAGCGGAACACAGCACGTAACGAGAGTCAGCTCAAGACTTATGAAGGTACGCGACACTCACACAACCAAGCCAACGTCGATCCATCCGTCCACATCGATCGGGATGGCTTCCCCACGATCGTCCTTCGCAGGCTCGAGCGTGCACGCCCAAAGCACGACCGCAATGTTGACGAACAGCGAGTCGTTCGCGACATGCTTGCCCGCGCACACGCGCCGCCCGTGCCCATAGCTCGTATGGCCCTCCTGCACGCTATCCGGCGGGCCCGCCTTCAACCCACCCTTCTCGTCCAAAAAGCGCGCCGGTTCGAAGTGATGCGCGTCGGCGCCGTACAGCGCGGGATCGCGGTTCATCGCCCACACGTTCGGGATGCACACCGTGCCCGCGGGGATGAACATTCCGCGGTACCAGTCGTCCTGCGTCGAGCGGTGCGGCAGGCCGAGCGGGTCCATCGGGCGCCAGCGCAGCGCCTCCTTCACCATCCCGCGCACATACGGCAGGTGCGGCAGATCCGCGAACGTCGGCAGGCGCGCGCGGCCGACAACTGCGTCGAGCTCGGCTTGGGCGCGCCGCTGGCTCTCCGGGTATGCGACGACGCCAAGCGTCCACCACGCTAGCGCGGCGGAGGATGTTTCAGATCCTGCGATGCTAGATGGAGTGGATTCAAAATGGATTCGGCGGGGATCAAAGAAGAGTCCGCGGAGGGTACGCACTACACGAGCCATGCGTTTTCGCGGACGGAGAGCTGATTGCGGTCGGCGCCCTTGATGAGGGATGCGCTAAGGCTTGGACGGTCGATGCCGTTGGTCTAGGATCCTTTTCACCCATCATGATTTCAGAGGTAACTGCCGTATCACTCACGAGGTCAACGCCAACTCTGTTGTAAAGGCCCTCGCATAGTACCGAGAAGTTGGCGAATCCGTCCTCGGCCTCGCGTTTCCACTTCGCAAATCTGACACAGTAAATCATTAAAAATCAGATATTCCACTGCTCCATGTGCCGCCGATCTTACCTGCGTGGAATATACTTCATCCAAGTGAACACCTCGACGAGATGCGCCCCAGGCAACGCCGTGCGCCCGATCTGTGCGGAAAAGTCGTTCACGCCCTTGAGCCTCTGGTCACCCCACGACGTGATCGGCGGCGTGTCGTACGTGACCGACATGACCATTGACGAAGAGCCGCACCGAATATGGCTGTCCCAGTCGGAGGGCTTCTTCAGCATGTTGAGGGCCAGGATGACCGCCTCCTTCAGCTGCGCAGGCCGGAATGGCCCCGGTACTCCGCGATTGAGGCCCTCGTGGGTCGCCCTGCGCATCCGACGCCAGCTGTCAAGACAATGATTCGTCAACATCCTGTGGCATAGTAAGATTGAAGCGGTAGGTAGTGGTACGCACAGCGAGCCGTAGCTCTGGAAGACTATGGCCATGCCCCCACATAGGATGCTCGCTGCGACGATGTTGTTCGGGCGGTCCGAGTAGATCCCGGCACGGCGATCGAGGAGGTCTGCCGCCGCCTTCTGGGTATTGAGGACAATGATAGGCTGTCCGAGGGCGCTGAGGTAAATCACGTCTCCTAGAGGTACGGAGCGTAAAATCAGCCCTACACTAGGCGCCGCGAGCGAGGGCACACACCGTACGTCTTCTGCCACTCCGTGAACGTGAGCCACTGGGCCTGACGGAGGCTCAGCGCGTTCCCAATGAGCGGCCAACCGCGCGGGCCAGGCGGCAGTCTGCGCCACGGGCTGGCGAGGTATCGTACGACGAGCACGACGCTCAACGCCGCTGCCACGCAAAGAACCAGATCATGGTTCTGTTGAATGGCAGAAGTGAGACGAGACGAGAGGGAAGAATTGTTGGAGGCGGGTGCGAAAGGGAAGGTATGGATGTCCTCGGTGCCGGACATATTGCCCGTGTCGTTATTCCACAAGGTGGACCAGTCAACTTTATACACACTGTAGAAGAAGTTCCTGTCACGATTGCAATTGGAACCCGACAGGGCTAGTTTCTGATTCCGATGAGATAGAAACTGCAACCAGTTCCAAGAATCCGAATGCTCACCTTTGCGCACCCACGTCCTGCGTTCCTTGCCGCCTTCATCACCCTATATGCAGGAATTGCTTAGGGCTGATCAGCTCAAAGGACAAGGGCGATGATCCACTCTGATTGCGATGCAGGGAAAACCGGGCATGTACGGCCATCCTGCAGCTCAACTCGAGGGATCTGAGTCTCGGGCATGCAGTCGGGGATCTAAGTAAGTCTGAACAAATCCAAGGATACGCGGGGCTCGTGCATTGGACCCACGACCGCCGTGACCGCAGATAATGTTTGAATAGAAGGCTGATAGAAGGCTGAACTCACTCGCATATGTTTATAGCAACCCATGACGAAGAAATCGAAGCGAGTGAAAGATGTCATCATTTTAATACCATTCTGCGACAGACGAAGGGATACATGCTGGCAGAATCTGTGACAATATGATACTCAATCTCTGCCCCGTTTCCCCTAGCCATCGTCCATTGAGATCGGATGATGTAGTGAATAATAGGGCATGCAACGCACTTCGAAGCCTCACACAGGACAGGGAACTCACTCACACGACAAAACACGCAAATGTCTACAATGCGACATTACGATATGGATACAGTGGTCGTCATAAATCAAGCACGAAGCTGGGTGCGCAGGTTCTGCTCCAAGGGGCCCTTAGGGCGGATGAACTGCACATAAGCGCCATCCCTATGAAATGTGTCAGTGGAAGACGATACTTTTACGTCGCAGACTACGCACTGAACGACGAGCTTGTCCTCCTTCAGCTTAGAGTAATCCTCACGGTTGACGTTCGTGAAGCCCCACTTGCGGGAGACAATGATCTTCTGGCGTCCGGGGAACTTGTAGCGAGCACGACGGAGAGCCTCCTGGATGACGGGTGCATTCTGGTCTTTGCAGCGGATGGAAAGGATGATCTGGCCGATGTTGACACGGGCGACGGTGCCGTAGGGCTTGCCCCAGGCGCCACGCATACCAGTTTGCAGACTGCACACGGACTGCATGAGACTTCAACTCCGATGTCGACGAAGAACCGCACTCACCGATCGGCGCCAGCGCACGACAACATCTTGTTGATGCGGATGACGTGGAAGGGGTGCACACGGACCCTCATGTGGAAGGCATCCTTGCCGGCGGTCTTGGTGACGTACTTGTTGGCGCAAATACGGGCAGCTTCAAGGGCCTCGCTGGAGAGCTGCTCGTACTCATCGGACACGAGATGGCAGCAGAAGGGGAACTCGTCGACAGAGGCGCGCTTGCGGCCAAGGTCGAAGATGCGAATCTGAGTAAGCACGAAAGATCAGTGCATTGTCGTCATAGATGGGCGGTGAGTAGTGCGCACCTTGGGGTCGGGGACACCACGGTTGTACCTCGACTTGGGGTACGGCTTGTTCTTGCAGTAACGGTAGCAGCGAGCGGGACGGCGACCCATCGTGTATCTGAGGGAAACGCAAGATCAGTCAGCAACCCTCATCCGACTTCAACCCAAGCCATCCACCCTATTCCAACCGCCTTTCTGTGCTCCAAAGCACCAAACTGACGGCAAGAACGCACGGCAGCGGCAAGAACGGCGAAAATGACACTCACAAAGCGAATGGGGGCTTGGGGAAATGTAGGTGGGCGCGGTGTGATGCGAGCGCGCTGCTTTTGAGGGAGGGCCGGATACGATGACTAACGGGAATCCGCTGAGTAAAGCCAGCACGAGTCAGGCTGGAGCGCCGAAACGGTCCCGTGGACCGGTGCCGGGAGAAGTCCGGCACCCAGTCACGCCTCGGGCTAACCCACGGTTAACCCCTCTGGTACGCTCGTCCAGTCAGCAACGACTGGAATGTTCACACAGCGTTCATAAGTACAGGGCCCACAAGTATCAGAATCGATGGTCGATAATACTAGAAAAATACCTAGGTGGGCGGGTGTCCGAGCAAGCTTCTGCACAAGTGCACATGACGACAGTTGTACGCGCCGTTATCCGTCGCGGAGAAGTCCACCGTCGGGCTCCTTTGTTTCACCCGTCGCGGACCACGTTGACTGTCCACCCTCATAGTTGCCCAGGTCGCGTACTAACAAGGTCGGTCTAATGTCAAGCTAAGGAGAGAACGCCCAGTAACGCACGATGGCCGACTCTTCGAATACATCCCCGTCGCCGGCTGGCTCGTCCTCCGTATCCAGAACAACCCCGTCTTTCGGCCCATTTATTCCTGCCGACGAGACCTTCCAACCGACACCCGCACCTCGCAGTGGCAGAGGCCGTGGGTGGAAGTGGCACGCCGGAACCCCGCTCTCCACCACCGACTTCGAGCCGCTCCCCGTGGAGCTCACCCCCGAGCAGCGCGCAGCCCTCGCCAACGTCCCTCGCATCTTTCCCGACTCCGACTCGACCTTCGCTCCCCTCCCCTACAAGCGCCGCGCCGCGGCACCCCTCCCGAAACGCGATCGCGGGCCCGCCGTGATCCCCGCGACCATGACTCGCCCCGCGATTCGTGCAGTGCTGATCGACCTGTCCGGGACGCTGCATGTCGGCGCGAAGCCGACGGATGGCGCCGCTCGCGCACTGCAGCGCCTGCGCGACGCGCGTGTGCCCTTCCGCTTCTGCAGCAACACGAGCAAGGAAGCGACGTCCGTATTGAAAGAGAAGCTCGCGGGTATGGGGCTCGGGCCACGCGACGGCGAGCTGTGGACGAGCGTCGGCGCTGTCAAGGATGTCTTGCGCGTGAAGGGCGTGAAGCGGTGCGTGTCCTCGCGCCTCTCAATTTGTACTTTGTACACACAGAGCGCTTCCACACAGGCCCTACATCATCGCGTCTGATTCGGCCAAGGAGGAATGTCAGGGAGGCGTCACGGAAGACCCAGGCGTTCCGTACGACGCTGTCGTGATTGCCTTTGCCCCCGCGCAGTTCGACTATGCGGCATTGAACACCGCATTCCGCGTACTCATGCACGAGCAGACACCGAGGCCCGATCCCAAGCCAGCTGCACCACCGACCATCCCATTCATCACGACCCACCGCTCACGCTACGTCGAAGACCATGACTCTGCGCTCTCTCTCGGCCCGGGTCCATTTGTCACGGCGCTGGAGCATGCGACTGGACGCACAGCAGAGGTCGTTGGGAAACCAACACGCGCCTTCTTCGAAATGGTGCAAGCGTCCCTGCAGCCGTCTACGTCAGCAGCAGCGCGGGTGGTCATCATTGGAGATGACGTGCAGAACGATCTTGGGGAAGGCGCACAGGAGCTCGGGCTGTGGAGGGTGCTAGGTGCGTCCTTTCGTTTGTCGTCTCGCCTGGCACTGAAGTGAGCTTGCAGTGAGGACGGGTAAATACCGACCGGGCGACGAGAGGAGAGAAGGCGTGCTGCCTCCAGACGAAGTCTTCGATTCTTTCGCCGCGTTTGTGGATAGTTTGTTGAGCTAATTTATACCCGGAGGAGCAGAAACTATAAGTGTATTTCGTACTATTCAGCCCATATCCTACAACGCGCATACAATCGATGTTTCACACGACATGCGAAGGCGCGTTAGCCAGCGGCATCATCACGACAACTTCTGCAAGCGCATCCTAGACTTTGGTCGCAAGCAAGGCGCAAGAAAGATGCCATAAAACTGGTCAAGGGCCAATACCCCACACTTACGCACTAGGTGGCCTTTCGATGCCTGCAGGCAGCATGGATGATACGGGATAGGGCCTCACGTCCCGCAAGCAGGCCGCTCGGGTGGTGTCGGTATGTGGACTCGATCTTGGCATACTCGACCACTATTGCCCCACCGACTGACTGAATGGTTGGATCGTAGCCATCGACAGAATAGTGTCGTTGATTCATCCCCTACTGACTCAGACCATCTTTCGCGTTACTGGGCTATTTCGAGGAGTACTACCATTACCCAGGACAGCCGGCAGATCAAGGCCATGCTCGCCATCGAGCAAATCTTACTTCGAGTCATTTCTTCCCCTTTATGCCTTCGTTTCCGGCGTTGAGTTCAGACTTGGAACAAGTCCGAGTTTGGTATCGGACCGACTCTAGTGTCTGGTCTCGACACAAGTTTAAGCGCCCTCGAGGTGGAGAAATTGCTGAGGGACAACGGAATGTGCCCTATGTTTCATATTCGTGTTCGAGGGGAGCTGGTGCGCATTCGGCTCGCTACCCATGCCATATCATACAACGCGCATACGTTCAAATTCTGTGCAACTGTCAAGCCCAGGGATCAAATGCAACCTTGCCACCCTCGCCTCGCTCGAACCGCGCATAGGAGTGCGCCGCATCCGCCAGCGGCACTACCTTGACAACCTCTGCGAGCACGTCGCGGCGCCGCAACAGCAGCCCAGCCGCAGGCCCGAAAAGCGTGCGCACGCTGCAGCGCCCGAACTCCAGACTCACGTTCTTCCCGTACATCTCGCGACCGATAAAGGGGAGCGGAGGCCCCTGGTGCACGCCGCACGACGAGATCACACCAGCGGGCGCGAGCAGTGACAACGCGAGCGTGAGCGCCGACGGGTTTCCCACAATCTGAGACCCGTAGGTGAGCTTGTGCGTCGTGTCTGAGTGAAGACAGCTGCTTACCTCGAGTACGGCGTGGCATCCGCCGCGGCCCCGCGTGCGGACGATCTCTTTGCCTTCGTCGATGTCGGCTATTTGGAACGTGCCGTGCGAGGTGCGACGCGCATTTTCTGGAAGCGCGTCATACACAGCCTGAAGGCTCGCGCGGCGCGCGGCGTTCGGGTCGATGGCGACGATGTTGAAGTGTGCTTGAGCGTTAGCGAGCATGTCCAGTAGCGCGACTGTCGCACACTACAAGAATCATCGGTGAGTGTTTCGAGCTCCATTGAGGGGAGACATACCATCCCAACAGGCCCAAGCCCCACAATAGCGATCTCCAGTGTCCTGTCTTCAGCTGTGAGCGGCGCTGGTGCATCTTGTATGTCGATTGCATTGCCATAGAAGGCTCTTGCTGGGCCCGGCCACGTCACCCCAGTCAAGAGTGGCATGACCTTTGGGTGTGTAATTGCCTGAGTCGCAACGAAAATTCCGGTCGGCAGAATGTCCGCGAGGAGGAGGAGCGCAGGGTCCGGCAGCTCTGAGAGCGGAGAGTCGGGCGGAAGCACCACGAGAGTGCCGCCTGCATGCGGGACGCGGACGAATTGTGCCTGCGCACCCGGGAGGGCTGACGTGCCGAACAAAAGGGAAGACGCACAGCGTGCGGTGAAGCCGATGCGGCAGAATCTGTGTGCGCGCCTGAGCGTGAATCAACCAAGGACAAGACTCCGGATGCGCACCGGCATTCTCCGCAAGAGACACTGAAGGGCGAGACGACCTTGTCGTTCAATTTGAGGGTGCGATAGAGCTCTGGGCGTGATGCCGGCGAGCCGGAGTGGAAGGAGGAGCCAAGCGCGACGACGTGCCCGACGAACTCGTGTCCACAAGTGTGACTTGAGAAGCAGTACTTATCAATGGAAGCTGCGCAATCGAGCTGGAGAGCTTACGGGTCACTGATGCCTTCGTGGCCTCTGTACCCGTGCAGATCGCTCCCGCAGAGGCCTGCAAGCTGTGCAGGCGAGATTGGATCCGCCGGCTTCCACGAACAAAGGGGTACCACACACCTGGATCTTCACGATCGCATCGTCCGGATGCTCGACTCTTCGCAATTGGTTGGTACCACGAAGAACATGCGTAAACGATTTACTCACTTTGGCATGGGGACCGCCTCGACGCGCACATCGAAAGAAGGCGGGTACCACTGCACTGCGAGCTGTGTCTCTGAGTCGCTCATATCGATGTCCTAGGCTGTACTTCCAGCTGGAAGTCGGGACGTTCCGACGCTGATGGGTGAATGGAAGAAGGAACGAGCTTTCAAGATTTCCGCAGGAGTTCTGGTGTCGGCCCCAGTTCCGCAGGAGTCCCGACGACGCGTGGACCGTCATGTGAGTTGAGCGAATGCGGAGCCTCCGCGCGGTGTGCCGTCGAAAGACAGACACTTGTGCATGTAGGAGCTGTCCTTGTGAAAATCAGCACCGCCAATTGTGATCGGCACTCGGGTGCAAGAGCTGGCGGCAGAGCTCAAGCCAGCTGGAGCGGCGCTAGCGTGCGTGGGAACAAGTGCCAGGTCAACTCACGGTCCTCCAGTGGTCCTCCGAACCACCATCTTCATTGCCAACTCGTTACTGTTCTGAGCACATCCATGGCAAGACTTTCGGACAGACACAGCATTGCAAGGGCAGCACCTCTTATCATCTTCCATTCTATCGTCCAATACGCCTATGCTATGTGCCTTGGCGATACGCCCTCCGATAGGTCCATCCATGTCGTGTCGGCTCTTGCGCGTTGACTGGCAGCTCTGAGTTGGGACGTGTAACTGACATGATACATCTCACCGCTCCCTCTTGCGGATTCCCAACTGCTTCGAATGGCCGGTTGAAGAGCGCCTAGCGGTTCCTGGTGAGTTCAACCCTCAAGGCCTCATTGCCTCATACCCCCTTGATACTGAATTGCTTTCTTCTCCCGGCCTTGAGCTTGTTTGGTACTGAATCGACGGTAAAAATGATACCTGTTCAACTACTGCCGATCGGCTCCCTGGTTCACCCTGAGACTTTGAGAGGTACCGCCCTTCGTGCGCTGTCTTCCTTTGATATGCCGCCTTGGTCAAACAGGCTGTTCCAGTCTGCCGACACTTTGCCGTGTTTCTAATCTCCGCGTGTCGTCTTTTTTATGTGGTCAATTTGGGTTCGCGGGGTATCAATTCCGACACTGTACGTGTTTCACGGCTCTCTGACCTGGTGTCTGGAGTCACTAGTCACTGAGGTTCATTCTAACCATACCTTGATCTTCTCTTAGGAGCGTCGCAAAGACTGCGCCTTCGATGTGTACGTGCTGGAACCAGCCTGTGCCCTGGCATAGCACGTAACATGTTATTCACGTTGCGCATGCCTCGCATTACGTTGGCAGGTTGGGAATCGTGCATGTCGGACCTTCGATTCCGATCGTCGTTATATGCCAGCTGGATATTGATTAAGGACTTTGCCCTTACAAGAGGTGCCCTTTCGATTGCTTGCACTATTCGCCCCCCATCTGTCGTATCCAGACCGTCCATGTCATCGACGCAACATTCTCATGCCGACGGTCTCTGTCCTGTCGTTGGTGCTACTCATACCTGGTGCCCAGCGCAGGGAACGGATTCCAGATCTCCGTGTCCTGCTCTTAACACCCTTGCCAATCACGGATACCTGTACGTGTATATTCTTGTTCGATGAGAACATGCAGTTCCTCATATCATCCGTTTCATTATCGCCTTAGTCCACGGAATGGCGAGCAAATTACCGCGGCAATGCTCGTCAGTGTGCTGCGAGAGGTCTACGGCCTTACCACACCATTGTGCGAAGTCCTTGCACATGGCGGGGTGTTTTTATTGGAACAACTCGGGCCATTCAGTCTGGGCGATCTCGCACGGCATAACCGTATCGAGCATGATGCCTCTCTCGTCCACGCCGACACGGCTCCGGGTAGAGAATACGCACCGGACACGCCAGACACAGGGATGTTGGAGGAGCTGCTGGACCGATCTCATGACGGCAAGACGTTCAATCTCGAGGATGTGGCAGCCGCGCGGGTGGCGCGGGAGGCGGCGGTGCGGACGCCACTGGACGCGAAGCATGCGGAGATTGCGCGCGGAGAGATGGCTTTGGTAGTGGGCATCTTCAGCGAGTCCGCCGATGGAAAGGGAGGCGTCCCTCTCGACATCTTGCGTCGCTGGTTTTGGGAGGAGAGACTTCCGGACGACTGGAAGCATACACATACCCTGGGCTTGCTGCAGACCGTTCGAATGAGCAAGCAGATTCGCGACAAGATGCAGGAGATGCGGAAGGGCCAGTCGGAGGGTGAATGAGGCTTTGCACCTCGTGATTGCATAGTAGGCGCCAGGACTGCAGTAGAGGTGAGTACCCATCAGCTTCTGGTCATCGAAGGTGAGCTGAGTCCCTGCACTTTCTGTAGTATCGTCCCTATTCAACGCTATCTGTTGTCCATTGCCCTTATATGCCCAGCGTCCATCCTCATAATTATCCGATCATTCTGACGACAAGCCGCGTGTCCATTGCAGTGCATATCTCACTCGACGACTCAAATTAGTGGTGCTTTGCAATTGCTTTGCGATCTCAGTGTGGAGAAGTCTGGGTCACATTATTCTTAACGCGCGCCTACGGGCCGCTGGCACCGGGTTCGCGGTAAGAACTGTGGCGTCTTCTCTCTGTGTCGCGCTTGCTGTAGGGCTGCGCAGCGAACTTATGGCCGACCGTAGGTGCAGTTTTTGGTACGTGCTCACTGCGGCTCCCGAGACGACCTCGGAGAATCTACTCAGTGAACGCTAAGCCCTATCGCAGTGTATATACGTTACCCGGATTCTGATGCCGAAGCTGCACCAAAGTACGGAGGTCAACCACCCAATCACCGCACAACGCTTGCACGAGGATTGCACACATGACGCGCTTTGTTGTAACTGCTCCATGCACATAATCGCGTTTTCAAGAGCCCGAGGGTCAGACGCACACACAGGTCGACCCGACCGGCCTTCCGCGACTCACGCACACTTGATGATTCAGCTGGTACGCTTCCAAATCTTCATTTCGAGCTTCTTAACCCCTGCCGTTTCCGTCTTAAGCTCGGGTTCAGCCCTAGGCAGCTGTTTCACGGCACACTGGCGCTGACGTTGTGAGCCCTCCGCCTGATCTGCATTCCTGACGACGGTCCGCAGTTCTCCTCGGGCCTCTTCTTCCGGTGGTCGGAAGGATAAAAGGCGAGCTTGGCGAGTTGGTCTGCTCGTCGTCCACCATGACATTCTTCTCACCGCGTGGATTAGCAGTCGCCTTCGTCGCAGCCTCCCTCGACGGAGCATTAGCATTCTTCCCCAACTGTGTCGGTTCTAACCTTCAAGCATGCAACACTTCGCTCTCTTTCATGGAAAGAGCCTCTTCCATCGTGGCGTCGTACTCCTTGACCGACGTTGTGGTCAACCTTGGCACTAGTGCAGCCGGGGTGGAGCTTGCAGGAATGCCCCCATACAGGTGGTGGAGCGAGGCGCTGGTAAGTCTCATGTTCGTGAATGTATTTTCCAGACATCGCTCATGAATGTGTTCATCGCGTAGCATGGTGTAGCGTCGAGCCCGGGGACGTTTTTCGCGTCGTCTGGAGAATTCAGCTATGCAACCTCTTTCCCGGAGCCGATCAACCTCGGCGCGTCGTTTGACGACCCGCTGATTAACTCCGTCGCTTCCGTAATTAGTACTGAAGCTCGGGCGTTCAACAATGCTAACCGCGCCGGACTCGACTTCTTCACCCCGAATATCAACCCGTTTAAGGATCCTCGATGGGGGCGTGGGCAGGAGACCCCCGGCGAGGACCCTCTCCATATCTCGCGCTACGTCTACCAGCTCGTGACAGGCCTGCAAGGCGGCGTCGGGCCGGATCCATACTTCAAAATCATCGCCAACTGCAAACACTTCGCTGGCTATGACCTGGAAAACTGGAATGGGAACAACCGGATGGCATTCGATGCGATCATCTCTACCCAGGATCTCGCCGAGTTCTACACGCCGTCATTCCAGAGCTGCGTTCGCGACGCGAAGGTGGGCTCGGTCATGTGCAGCTACAACGCCGTGAACGGCATCCCGTCGTGCGCGAGCCGGTATCTTCTGCAGGACATCATCCGCGATTACTTCCAGCTCGGCGAGAACCAGTGGATCACGTCAGACTGCGACGCGGTTCTCAACGTCTTCGATCCTCACAACTACACGACGAGCTTGGCGGAGGCGGCTGCACTGTCGATCCAGGCGGGCACGGACTTGGACTGTGGAACGACATATCCCGGGATTCTCGCACAGGCGGTCGACCAGAACCTTGTGGCGGAGACCGACGTCAGGACCGCCCTCACTCGCTTGTACGGCTCCCTCGTCAGGTACGCACCTCCTCGTTCAAGTCGGTCTCTACTGACTTTCTCTTCAGACTCGGCTACTTCGATGACCCAGTTGTTCAACCCTACCGTCAATTGGGTTGGACGGACGTCAACACGCCTGCAGCTCAGAAGCTAGCGTACACAGCTGCAGTAGAGGGCATGGTGCTTCTCAAGAATGACGGTACCCTTCCGTTGGCGAAGAAGACGAAGACTATCGCAGTCATCGGTCCATGGGCGAACGCAACGAATCAACTACAAGGGAATTACAATGGCATCGCACCTTTCCTCGTCACCCCTCTCGAGGGATTCAAGACAGCCGGGTTCTCCGTCAACTTCGCCAACGGAACGGGGATTTCGAGTAACGACACCAGCGGGTTCGCTGCTGCCATCGCTGCTACTTCGCACGCGGACGCGATCGTCTTTGTCGGTGGCATTGATGAGACGATCGAATCTGAGGGCAATGATCGCATGAACATCACCTGGCCCGGGAACCAGTTGGATCTGATCGGAGAGCTTGCGAAGCAGGGGAAGCCGCTTGTGGTGATCCAGATGGGTGGAGGCCAGGTCGACGACTCGGCGCTGAAGGCTAACCCTGCTGTGAGTGTGCTTACACCATTTCGGTCTTTTCTATCTGACATACGTACGTACCTATTGACCTCAGGTCGGTGCCATTCTTTGGGGAGGATACCCGAGCCAGAGCGGCGGAACGGCCCTCGCCGACGTCGTGACCGGGAAGGCTGCCCCCGCAGGACGTCTGCCCATCACTCAGTACCCCGCCAACTACGTCAATCAGATCCCGATGACTGATATGACTCTTCGCCCGAACGCATCCACGGGCTCGCCTGGCCGCACGTACAAGTGGTATACAGGCACACCGATCTTTGAATTCGGCCATGGGCTGCACTATACCAACTTCAGCTTCTCCTGGTCTTCGACGCCTGCTGCTTCGTACGACATCCAAACCCTCATCTCCTCTGCGAAGAGTAACAGCGTGGAGTTCCTGGACTCCGCTCCGTTGGAGACATTCGAAGTGGAGGTCAAGAACACTGGACACGTAACATCAGACTACGTGGCGCTCCTCTTTTCGAACACCACTGCTGGCCCGTCTCCCGCACCACTGAAGCAGCTCATCTCATATACTCGCGTCCATGGCGTCGCCGCCGGCAAGACGGCCGTCGCAGCGCTCAACGTCACGCTCGGTGCGATCGCACGGGTGGACGAGCAGGGAAACAGCGTGCTGTTCCCTGGGACTTACGATATTTGGCTGGACACGACGGGGGCTCTTACCCACAGCTTCCAGTTGACAGGGAGCAGTGTTCAGATCGCGGCATGGCCCCAGCCGAGTTCTAGTTGATCTGGTCGCGGGCCTCTTATCTATGTTCGAAATACCAAAATGGGATTCTAAGGATACGATACCTAACGGCACGACCCTTCAATGTACTTACTTCACGCATCCTCACGTCCCTCTTGCGCTTCGATTAAAGAAGTTTCAATGCTCAATATTCAACAGCGATGCACTGAAGTCTAGTTAAGGGTGCCTATACAGACACCTGAGCCTGTGTTCTCACAGTGTTCTCACGCCACGTGGAGGCCATGACCGCACTCACTGGCAGACCCAGTGGCAGCCATGCACAGATTCATGCACGTCGTTTCGTCATGTCAGTGACCGTCAGTGACTTGCCCCTTCGGCCCATCAGACCGCGACCGCGCTGGATATAGTCGAAATGCTGCAGCTCGGTGAGTTCCACGACCGTGATATGGTGATCGTTCGGAATACTGATGAGCGACGTAAGAACAGACATCGAGTCTGAGTGAGTGGTGTCCAACGTCCAACCTTGGAGCAGACGCAGCCTTGGATGCTGTTTGACAAGGCTCGAAACTACTTTCTAAATACATACAGCTGAAGTCTCTCAAACAGCTGCCCTAGCCGCGACCTCACACGCGGATGCCATTATATTCATTGGTGGCATTGACGAGACAGTCGAACTAGGGCATGGTCCGCATGAACATCACCTGGCCAGGGAATTAATTAGACCTGATCGCGCATCTCGCAGGCCAGGGGAAGCCACTTGTCGTAATTCAGATGGGCGGAGGCCAAGTCGACGACTCGGCTCTCAAGAATGATGATGCCGTAGGTCTGCCATATATTTAGCAGTGGACATCATCTCAAACTTCATTTAACACAGGTCGGTGCCATTCTTTGGGTAGGATATCCCAGCCAAAGCGGGGGCACGGCCCTCGTCGATATTGTCACAGAGAAAGTTGCCCCAGCAGGACGCCTGCCTATCACCCAGTATCCTGCCGAATACGTCGATCAGATACCCATGACCGACATGACTCTCCGACCCAACGCCGCCACGGGCTCGCCTGGTCGCACGTACAAGTGGTACACCGGCACGCCTGTCTTCGAGCTCGGCCATGGGTTGCATTACACCAACTTCAGCCTCTCCTGGTCGTCTACGCCGCCCGCATCGTACGACATCCAGGACCTGCTTTCGAAGATTGTGACATTCCTTGATCTCACTCCGGTGGACACGTTTGAAGTGAAGATCACGACGGAGCGTCCGACTATGTTGCACTGCTCTTCTCGAACAGCACTGCAGGGCCCGCTCCTGCACCGCTGAAGCAGCTCGTCTCGTATACCCGCATCCATAACATCGCAGGGGGGAAGAGCGCTGTTGCTACTCTTAACGTCACACTTGGATCGCTCGCGCGAGTCGACGAGCAGGGAACAGCGTTATCTTCCCAGGAGCGTACGATCTCTCGCTGGATACAACTGGGCTCCTCACGCATAACTTCCAGTTGACGGGACAGAGCGTCCAGATCGCGACATGGCCACAGTCACCCTCATCTTGACATGTGATTCACCTACTCATACTTTCAGTAATCTCGTGACAACCTCAAGATACACGAATCGAGCAGAGTTCGAATGTTCAATATCAACATTTTCGATTTCACTGGAAGAGTCGTATGGTATCCTGTCTAGGCTATCAGCGAGACCTTCATAGGCAGACTCGGAGAGCCAGAACCACCCACTGTCGGGGTGGCGAAGTTATACATGTTCCACACTATGTTCTTCTCCGACGGCTCGAACCGAAGCCTTGATAGCAAGATGCTCAACACAACCTCTGTGCCTTGTCAATCATCGCTCCAGGCCAAAAGCACATACAGCGCAACTCACTGATCTCCGTCTCTGCAAACTTGAATCCACTAGGACCCCGGGTCAGTCCATGTTCGCTGCGAACCGACGAGAAGACTCACATGCACGAGCGTCCGCCACCCATGAAGGTCATCCTGAGCATTGTACACAGCAATCAGATTGTAAAGCCATCGCTGGGCTGTATGATGAAGGGCGTACAGGTTGGAGTACACAGCGGGTAAGTGCGCCTCAGCCACGCTCGCAGGCAGAGGCTCCAGCCAGCGCTCTGGGATCCACTCATCTGCATCAGGGCCCCAGATAGCACGGTCTCTGTTGACCGCCGCGGCGCCGACGACGACCATCGTCCCAGCGTTGACCGTCAACCTATCTATCACGGAATCATCCTCACCTATGACGGGGCGCGATAGCGGTATCACGGCGGCTTTACGTGGCCTGCGGATCAGGTTAGGTTGGTGTCTGCTGACGGGAAGGCGAGACTTACGTCCTGTGGAGCTGTGTCACTGGAGAATACCTGT
>MU277191.1:428353-441341 GCA_022160305.1 Artomyces pyxidatus
ATCAGACCGCGACCGCGCTGGATATAGTCGAAATGTTGCAGCTCGGTGAGTTCCACGACCGTGATATGGTGATCGTTCGGAATACTGATGAGCGACGTAAGAACAGACATCGAGTCTGAGTGAGTGGTGTCCAACATCCAACCTTGGAGCAGACGCAGCCTTGGATGCTGTTTGACAAGGCTCGAAACTACTTTCTAAATACATACAGCTGAAGTCTCTCAAACAGCTGCCCTAGCCGCGACCTCACACGCGGATGCCATTATATTCATTGGTGGCATTGACGAGACAGTCGAACTAGGGCATGGTCCGCATGAACATCACCTGGCCAGGGAATTAATTAGACCTGATCGCGCATCTCGCAGGCCAGGGGAAGCCACTTGTCGTAATTCAGATGGGCGGAGGCCAAGTCGACGACTCGGCTCTCAAGAATGATGATGCTGTAGGTCTGCCACATATTTAGCAGTGGACATCATCTCAAACTTCATTTAACACAGGTCGGTGCCATTCTTTGGGTAGGATATCCCAGCCAAAGCGGGGGCACGGCCCTCGTCGATATTGTCACAGGGATAGTTGCCCCAGCAGGACGCCTGCCTATCACCCAGTATCCTGCCGAATACGTCGATCAGATACCCATGACCGACATGACTCTCCGACCCAACGCCGCCACGGGCTCGCCTGGTCGCACGTACAAGTGGTACACCGGCACGCCTGTCTTCGAGCTCGGCCATGGGTTGCATTACACCAACTTCAGCCTCTCCTGGTCGTCTACGCCGCCCGCATCGTACGACATCCAGGACCTGCTTTCGAAGATTGTGACATTCCTTGATCTCACTCCGGTGGACACGTTTGAAGTGAAGATCACGAACACCGGCCACGTCGCGTCCGACTATGTTGCACTGCTCTTCTCGAACAGCACTGCAGGGCCCGCTCCTGCACCGCCGAAGCAGCTCGTCTCGTATACCCGCATCCATAACATCGCAGGGGGGAAGAGCGCTGTTGCTACTCTTAACATCACACTTGGATCGCTCGCGCGAGTCGACGAGCAGGGAACAGCGTTATCTTCCCAGGAGCGTACGATCTCTCGCTGGATACAACTGGGCTCCTCACGCATAACTTCCAGTTGACGGGACAGAGCGTCCAGATCGCGACATGGCCACAGCCACCCTCATCTTGACATGTGATTCACCTACTCATACTTTCAGTAATCTCGTGACAACCTCAAAATACACGAATCGAGCAGAGTTCGAATGTTCAATATCAACATTTTCGATTTCACTGGAAGAGTCGTATGGTATCCTGTCTAGGCTATCAGCGAGACCTTCATAGGCAGACTCGGAGAGCCAGAGCCACCCACTGTCGGGGTGGCGAAGTTATACATGTTCCACACTATGTTCTTCTCCGACGGCTCGAACCGAAGTCTTGATAGCAAGATGCTCAACACAACCTCTGTGCCTTGTCAATCATCGCTCCAGGCCAAAAGCACATACAGCGCAACTCACTGATCTCCGTCTCTGCAAACTTGAATCCACTAGGACCCCGGGTCAGTCCATGTTCGCTGCGAACCGACGAGAAGACTCACATGCACGAGCGTCCGCCACCCATGAAGGTCATCCTGACGTTGTACACAGCAATCAGATTGTAAAGCCATCGCTGGGCTGTATGATGAAGGGCGTACAGGTTGGAGTACACAGCGGGTAAGTGCGCCTCAGCCACGCTCGTAGGCAGAGGCTCCAGCCAGCGCTCTGGGATCCACTCATCTGCATCAGGGCCCCAGATAGCACGGTCTCTGTTGACCGCCGCGGCGCCGACGACGACCATCGTCCCAGCGTTGACCGTCAACCTATCTATCACGGAATCATCCTCACCTATGACGGGGCGCGATAGCGGTATCACGGCGGCTTTACGTGGCCTGCGGATCAGGTTAGGTTGGTGTCTGCTGACGGGAAGGCGAGACTTACGTCCTGTGGAGCTGTGTCACTGGAGAATACCTGTCCCGCGGAGTGATCATTAGGACATCGCATTGGCAGGTTGCCCTGAGCAGAACGTACAGACGCAGCGTCTCTTTGCAGACTGCATCGAGATACGGCAGTGCGCTCAGCGCGTCATAGGAAAGGTCTCCGCCTGGCTGCGCGCACGCCTGTGTGACTTCGCGGCGCAGTGTTTCCTGGCGCTCCGGGTCGAGTGCGAGGACGTGTAGGATGCGCGAGAGAGCAACAGAGGTGGTGTCGTGTCCCGCAAAGATGAGCGTGCTACAGGCGGGAGAAAGCTCGGTCGATCGCAGAAGCATGATAGGGAGCGACGGCACCCACCCCATCTGCGAGATCAGCTCCTCGTCACTGAGTTTGTCTCCATCTGCTGCCCTCCGATTCTCCTTGACTGTAAACAATCAACGTTGGGAAAAGAGTCTGACACGCCGCGTGCACGCACTGAGAACGCTGACGACGTCGCGCCCTTCTCCCGCCACGCTGTCAAGCGGCGGCTTCTCTTCTGCCAGATCTTGCACTCTCTTTCGGAAGATGCCTTCATTCGTCTCGTACAGGAAGTAAATAATTTCTTTCAGCTTTCTGATGTTCTGGTATGGAGCGATGCCAGCGAGGAACCCAAGAATACGAGGGGAGCCCAACTTCACGATATGTGGAATTGCCCGCATGAAACCTTGCAATGGGAACGATAGTGGACTGCATGCGCTTCAGGCTCTCATGGCGTTCAAAAAGTAAACCTTGGGACTCACATGAGCTGCTTCGCGGCCATCATGTATTCGTTCGGCGGTGATGCCTCGGTCAGACTATCAAATGATTTTCCAATGCCTGCGCGACCGATGAGCTCGAGAGAAGTCCGCGACATCCAGATGAGCATGTCCAACTCTCTTGGGCCATTCTGGAGTAAGTGGACCAAGGTGTCTTCAAGCTATTCACGGAATCAACGAACAATATCTTGAGAAGATGATCGAACGTACCTTGTGTGTAACAGAGTAGAATATTGGGATGACTTCGCGCATCCGGCTTGTCGAAAAGACGGCGTTTATGACGCGGCGTTGACGTTTGTGGGCCGCACCTGCGACAAATAAGCAATTACTCAAACCTAACGATCTGAGAAAAGCTCACCAGTGGATGATAGCAAGCCATGACCCCACAGTAGCTTGTTCCGTCTTGTACACACGGTTAAATGTGTTCGTCAAAGAGAAGCTTCACGTACTCTATAATCATCGGAGGTTCATCAAAAATATCCCCGTGGTCCTTCACCAAAATAGAGCGCAAAGCAGCCGGATCCGTGAGGTACAGCACATCTTCCTGCACGAAGACGATTCTCAGTACACCCCGGCAATCAAGCGACATACAATTCGCACACCAAGAAAGCCCTTCAGGCGGACAGCGGTCCCGAAACTAACGATGTCTTTCAGATGGAAGTCCCAGCCCTGGGGATGGAAGAGTTGATCCATGTCGCCTGCGGAACAACGGTGCGTGAGCGGTGGCGGGCACATCATGACCAACCGGCGCACCTCGCAGCCATGACTTTGCCGGCGGTCCCCGTAGATTGTGGAGAGGTGAAGGTGGGAAGAGGACGTTTAAGAGATACTTCACGAGGGCTATGGCGAGCGCAACCACGGCGGCTTGCAAGGGGAGGGAGAGAGACATTGGAGAGCTGCTGCTCGAAGGCATCATGCAAGGCGTTCATGACATGAATTCTTAATAATGGATACATGGAGGATGTTCATGGAAACCTTCGAGTAATAGATAATCCACGTCACTGAGTCAGCCCCAAAGTTCGCCTTAGGATATTGACAAAGCACGTCGTTGAGTCGACGGACGCGAAGAGGGAGAATGGTGCGCACCCGAAGTATTTTCACCCAACATAATTCCGTCCTTCTCGCTTGCTCTATTCCCGGCACAAAGTGTTGTGCTGAACATATATGCGCACCAATCCAAGCGATGTAGACTCGGGTCCCGGGAGGCGAGTATCGACCTCGAGCTCTCGGACGCCAAGCCTTCCGAATCCCCGGGATAAACAGACATACCCACCTAGCAGTATCTAAAGTCCCGACATACTGTACTCGGACGTGTCGCAGGAGACATGGCGAATCGTGAACGTCGAGGGGTCGTGGAGGTTGGGAGAGAAAGTCGGGCGCACGCTGCCTGAGAGAGCTCCGCCTCGCCGGGTCGGCCCGCCGCTGCGCACCCAATGCCCACCGGCTCGCTTGGCACACACACGCTCGCAGTCCTCCTCCCACCACCGACACCCGCAGCAATCCCAGCACGATCCCAGCTCAGCGGAAAATGCAAGCAAGCGACTCTATAAGCCAATAGGATAATGGTACAAATGCGGCGACAGCAGGATATCTAATGCAAAACCTTCTTCCCCACGCGAAAACTCCCAACCATATCTTCAGGCAACAGGCGCGATGGCGTATTTCCGGCGGAATTTATCGTCGATGCTCTCGAGGTAGTATGTGCCCGGCCAAATGTTGTCCACGGAGCCCGTCGGCGCGTACGGCGCAGTGTTGTGGTTGTCCTCGCGCAGCTGCAGCGCGGCAACAAACTCCGCGCACGGCACGACCTTCATGCTCTCCAGCCGCCGAACGAGATCGAGCTTCTCCTGGATCGCGCTAGTGTCGCCCTTGACCTTGAGCGTGAAGAAAGAGCTCGCGCACCCGGACCCGAACGCGTACATGGAGATGCGCTTGCCGACGAAGTCCGCAGGCGCGACAGACGCGATCAGGGACGCGAGTCCGCCGTAGAGCGATGCTGTGTACATGTTGCCGCAGCGTGCGGCGCAGCGCATGGACGGCGAAACGCGTGCAGCGTAGTCTGCCTTGCTCAACGCCATGAACGTCTTCTCGACGTTCTTGTCGGAGATGGACGCCTTGTAGCTGAGGTCGAGGTACTCGGCCGGGACGTTGGCGTACTCCTCGGACGTAGGGGAAGACAGATAGTCGTTGAAGAGCTGTGGAGTCATCAGAAGGGCGAACAGGTGACATGTAGAGAAAACGTACCAGGCGGGCATGACCCTTCTGCACCTGCTTGCCGTACGGAGAGTGGTAGACGGTGTAGTCAACATCACGCTTCAGGTTGAAGATCGCCTTGGGGTCCGTGGTCTTCCCAGACGTCTCGCCGTTGGCGTGCCCGCTGAGTGCCTTGGTGGCGCTCGCGACCTTGGAGCGGAAGGCAGAGTACGCGCCGTCCATGGCAGCGATGTACGTTGACACGGAGAGCGGGCCATCAACCACGGGATATTCGGACGACAGGTGGGGCTTGTAGAAGTCGTAGGTGTTGTCCATGTACGTGCCGTGGATGGCTAGCCGTGCTATCAGTGACATAACGCTGCACACGAGGTGGAAGACACGTACGTTCAAACACGATAGGCGCGTCGGGTCCGATGAGGATCGCACAGGCACCAGCACCACCCACAGGGCGCGCGCCACCTTCCGCGTAGACAGCGATATCGCCGGCGAAAACGATGGCATTGCGGCCGTCCCATGACCGAGACTCAACCCAGTTAACTGCGTTGAAGAGAGCGGCGGTGGACCCGTAGCACGCGTTCTTGGAGTCGAGACCCTCGATATCGTGGTTGCCGGACGCGGCAAACAGGTCCATGAGCACAGTCTTAACCGACTTGGACTTGTCGATAATCGTCTCAGTGCCGACCTCGAGGCGACCAATAGACTTGGGATCGATGTTATACTTGGACATGAGGCTCGACACGACTGTAGGCAATCAGAACATGTCGGTGTGAATAGCGGAATTGGAACGCACCTGTCAGGGCCATGGAGTTGATGTCCTCGCGGTCGTCCGCGAAGGCCATGTAAGACTGGCCGAGGCCGATGGTGTACTTGCCCTTGGCGACACCGTCGAAGACCTCGAGGTCCTCCTCCGAGATGCACTGTGCACAATGTTAGACAGCGAAGGGCCACAGAGACAGACACTCACGCGTTGAGGGAAATACATCTCAATGCCGAGGATGCCAACATCCTTCGGGCGAGGACGCTCTGCCTGCGCCTCGAAGACGTTGGGGGTGGTGGCGGGGGCGGCGGGGGCGGTGGTAGTCTCAATGGCCATTGTTTTGATAGGAAGTGGGGGTATGGAGGGAAGGGGGTTGTGGTATCAGAGAGAAGGGGATGGACGGCTTTATGAAGCGATGGCTAGGTCGCGTATAATATATATTATGGGAAATGATACGACGGGCTGTTCGAATCGTCCGATGTTTTAGAAAATAAGGCGATTTTCCTGGAAGTGAAAATCTCCCGCGCCCCTGTTCATCCCCTCCGTATCCACGATTGGCTTGTCCCATCTCCCAAACAGAGCCCTCGTACACCCAGTCCATATCAAATGAGCCTTACCTAACACAACGGCAATACCAGTCACTTCTCGGACGTTGCTCCATATCCACCGGCTTCGCGCAGGACACGAGCGCGAAGAATGACGCAGAGCCGTCTGCACCGGCTCTAACGCGAGAAGAACACGACAATGTCTGGGACTGCTCGGTCGGCGTAAGGCTGTGGGACGTCGGAAGCGGAGAGATCAAGATTATGACAAGATACGTGCCAAGCTGGGAGCGCCCCCGCGCACAAGTTCTTCGTCCGTGTCGCAGGTACGCTTCCAGCCCCCTCGGTATCCGATCAACTCTGCTTTATTGCCAGTCCATATGTCCTTTCTTCGCTCCTTCCCTCGTTCTCAGGCCGGCTTGATCATGAGAGAGATCCAGGACAATTCACGCCCCGTGTTCGGACGCCTGCCACACCACAGCTGCCAGTGATCAAGATGCCATCGGCCCACTGCGTTCCGCCCAAACGCGACCTCGGGCGTCTTCGTCGCACCCTTCCATGACTGTCACCCGGCCCTTACAAGAACGCGATCTGAAACGAGACACGGACAGTTTATTGTCGAGCGGGCGTTCAACGTGCAATGTACTGCGGGTGCGAGCAGGACAACATTGAAACAGGCGGCTAGCCCGAATCAGATTAGATTACTTGCGCCCTCGCCGCCGCCGCCGCCGCCGTCGGACCTCTTCCACACAACTTCCACAACATTTCCGAATCACACGACGTACAGGTACAGAGGAAGAAACGAGTGTGAATATTTTAAAACCGAAAGGAGAGTTACAAACAACATGGGTAGGTGAAGGGTGATAGTGTACACAATCATGCATCCGGCATTAACGACTTCCCCAAGCCTGCGCGAATATGATACTAATAATACAAAGATGCAGCTAGGGCAACAACGACCGTCAGCACGAAGAAGTAGGGCGCGACGAGAACTCGCACACACCTGACAATGAGGCTCCATATCCAAATCCAATGAGACGAGTCGCACAATAGATGAGAAGGTCCGAATTAGAGCCGGCTCATGCCTCGAAACCCTGCACTTGCTTTAAGCCTGGAGAGATCGTTGTCAGCAACAGGGAAGAGACGAAGAGGAGGGTGGCGGACTCTTATCCGACCAGTAGTACCGCCAGAAACCCGCGGCGACGAGTGCCGACACCGCGCCAAGACCCAACCTGAAGACGGCTGTCTGCGTTGATCCCGCCTCCTCGATATCGAATGAAGGATGCTCGTAGACGTCGAATACGCGCATTGTGGTGGGTGTGATGCGCGAGAGAAAGTAGAGAAAAGGTGAAGAGAGTGGTAGTGAAGGAAGAGCGAGAGGGCGCGGGTGATGCAGGATCTGATCCACGGGTGTGGGGATATATAGCACGGGGCACGGAGAAGCAGAGGGTGTGGCGCCTACCGCGCGGAGCTACGCGTTTGCGTGCAATTTGATGTCTACCTGATGTTTACCGAAACGATTGTCTCGCAGGCGGTGCCAGGCCGCTGACGGATGACAGCTTTGTGCGCTTCGTGCTCGAGCGGCCGCTCAGCAGCTGGTCCCGCCAGCTGGTCCCGCCGTTCTATTCGGCTGTTGTGACACCGCTGCTGACAAACATGAGACCTCTCCGGCCCGCCGTGTCCTCCCCTCCTGAGTCCTCGCCTCCGGTCCCGCGCGGACAATCTCCTCCGCGCACCTCGCTGGCATGGAGCCCGTCACAGTCCTCTACGACCGTCAGATGCAATTATTCTCGAGATATTTCTGCGACACAGAACAGAACTTCTGTTCCAGACGACATCCCATCATTATGCGCGCCTCGGAGATCTATCGTGCCTATCGCGATCCATGCACTTCATATCAGTACGCCGGACCTTTCAAGATATTACATGCAGATCCTGCACCATGCTTGTGATTTACGTGCCCATCGACGGTCTAGTCCTCCTCCGTTCAATCTACGAAAGACAGCCTCAGCGGAAGCTGATTACCTTTCGCCGCCTCGCCCTCGACCATGGGCAGCATCACCAGGCAGTTTTCTCGCCTCACCCGTTCTGCCCGCGGTGTCATCTCGACTCGCAGGTGCGCAACGAGCTCTGCTGTAAACTCCTGCACTTCGACCATCCTGCTTGCCAGCATCCCGTCAAAGCTCGATCCTGGCAGCACAGCAGGCGGAACACTCACGCAAATCGCCAACCGAGACATGCCCGGTGTCCGGATCCAAACGACATCCTATCATCAACCGTAAAGGTAGATCTTAAATGGGCGGTCAGCATTGGGAAGGACGCACAAATTTCCAAGCACACCGACGCGCGTGCGCATCGATGCGGTATTGGCATGGCCCGCGTCGCCGTCAGATTGTTCCAACCATCTTTCCGGTCTCCATACGTCCGCGTCCGCGCCCCAAATATCCTTATTCCTGACCGGCGGGAGATTGTTGAGCAAAGGCTGATCTTCTCAAGGGAAGAAGACGGCGGACCGCGCACCTGTTATACGCGACATCAGAGATGATGATCTGTGTGCCCTTCGGGATAGGCAGCTCGAATGTGCTGTCGCCCGACGGACTCGAGATGGGCGCCGACACCGGGATGACGTCGTCCCGCGTGGATACGCGGAATAGATGCGGGACCACGGTGTCGAAGCGCAGCGTCTCCTGTGGGGAGCGGCTCCCTCCTTCAGTTCGACGGGTTGACAGCCCTGCGTCACGAACCTTGATAACAGCGTTCAAGTACGGCAAGGTGTCCAAGTTGACATCCGCCGCCTCCGCACGCGCGCTCCGTATCTCGTCCCGAAGCTTCTTCTGTGCATCCGGATGTCGTGCGAGCTCGAGCAGGATCCACCCAAGTGTGTTCGTAGTCGTCTCGTGTCCCGCACCGAGGATCGTTCTGTCAATACACTCCATTAATATCTTGTACCACTCTGCGGACAAGCGACGTGTGGGAAGAGACGCACGCCAGCTGGGGCAGGAGCTCCGCGTCCGTCAGGCGCCGGCTCTCGTCTTCAGAAGCGTTGGCCCTGACTGAACAACGTCGGCACATCATGCAGCACCGCATGAACAGGAAACGCACTGATCAGACTGAGCGCATCGCGTCCGTCCGCGCTCCCCGCCCGAGCGCAAACAAGTATCCGCGCTATGTCGTTTGACAGCCGCACGTGGCGCCGCAGGAAGGTCAGTCCGGACGTTGGGACGTAGGCCATCAGGTCCAGGATCGGAGGCGGAACGTACGCCATCACGCCCTGGAGGAAGACTTTCCAGTCCGAGGGCAGCCCGAAGCCCAATGCCCTTCGACGCAGGGTTAAGGCATCGCGCGCACATAGGACGCAGACGAGACTCACATGAAATTGTGCAGGGATTCTGCCAGCGCATCCGGCTGCTCATCGATGCCGCTAAAGTCGTACGCGAACGCGGCCCTGCCGAGGGCGTGCAGCACGGCGCGCCCGAGGAACACGGGAACGTCGACTTCGCGCGTGGCGTCCCCTGCGACTGTGGCGTTTCGGAATTGCTGGACCAGCTGGCAGCGACATCGATAGTCGGTGAGCAGACTACAGCGCGCGCTTTCCAGAGGCGGCAGTAACGCACCTGCTCTGCAGAGTCTCTGAAGATCGGCCGAAGGGCCCTGCTTTCCGGCCCGCCGAAGGCCGGAAGAAGCACCCGCCGCTGCCTGTAGTGGTCCTTGCCTATGAGGTGGTAAAAGCGACACGGCACGGGCCATCAGTCGTGGGGATCAGTCGTGGGGACGCGGCGCATAACAGGCTGAGGGGTGTAGGGCTCACCTTCAGCGCCGTTCACACCCTTCCCAGTCGCCGTGTTCAATACGAAGCGCGCAGCATACGGTTTCACGAAATGATACCGGGAAGTCTGCAAGATGTATTGAATAGCCTTTGGGTCCGAGATCCACAGCCGATCTCCCTAGAAGATGTGGGACATCAAAGGTCAGTTCGGTTGCATCATGCAGGAGAAAAGCCCTAGTTGGAGCACTCTTACCCCGAGCGGCGCTTTGAAGCGCACGACCATGCCAAAATTGTTCTGCCATTGCAGATCGTAGTCGCCGACCTGCTCGCGCATCAGTTGACGGAGGTTTCCTGCGAGCATATTTCCACGTATTAGACTCGGAGGCGAGACAGCGTGAACTGATTTGCACGTACCGAGCCAGAAGGATTCGGGAGTGGGGCCTGGGACGTGTGCGATGGGTATTCTTGATCGGCGCCGGTACCACAGAGTCGTGCAGACGATGAAGACAAAAATCCATGAAGCCAGGGTGCTGATGTTCGAGAGGGCCATTTCTGGGAAGTCCTTGGTCTCACTAATCCGGCGGATATCATGCTTGATGGGTCGTTGGAGAGTATTTGAGCAAGAAAGCGGTAGCACGGATAGTCTAATTCGGGTCCGTGCATGCAAGATATGTGCCGTCAGCTAGTAATGTTCATGCGCTGAAAGCACCGAGCATGCATGTATGTCATTCTCTGAGATGATCGCGCAGCCCGGGCCCGATTACCGGCGCTCTGCTCGTTGATCTGCAGTGCCCACGCCAGCAGGAGGCGGAGTCGGAACATAGATACCCTCACCTAATCTCGTCCACCGAATCGCACTGTGAGTCCGCCAAGGCAACCAAGAACCAGATTCGTCACCAAGAACCACAATCTTCTGCAAATTAGCATTTCCAGCAGAGAGAACGGGAGTGCCTATAAAGTCAAAACATGTAGGAGCACTGCACACAAAACCTACGTATCATCAATGCTCTTGAAAAAGCTCACGTTCACCTGCCAGAATGCTGGGTGCTTCTTGGAAACGGGGAGTAGCGCTACAACTGAACGGCACCGGGCGTCTGCAGTGCACACGACCGTGGGGTCAGCGAGGAACCGCAAACATCGTGGCAAACTTGAGCACTTACACATTGAGACCGACGTCAATCCGCCCGTCCACGTCGATCGAAACGACCTCCCCACCCTCGTCCTTGGCAGGCTCTAGCGTACACGCCCAAAGCATGACGGCCATATCAATGAACAACGAGTCGTTCGCGACGTGCCTCCCAACGCACACTCGCCGGCCGAACCCATACATCAAATGCCCTTCTTCCCGCGCGTCCTTCAGCTGACCTTCCTTGTCCAGAAACCTCGCAGGGTTGAAGTGATGTGCATCCGCGCCGTAAATTTCAGGATCCCGATGCATTGCCCACAAGTTCGGGATGCATATCGTCCCCGCGGGAATAAACATACCTTGGTACCAGTCGTCTCTTGTCGAGCGATGCGGGAGGCCGAGGGGCCCGAGGGTCCCCCAGCGGAGTGCCTCCTTGACCATGGCGTAGAGGTAAGGAAGGTGTGGCAGGTCTGCGAATGTCGGGATGCGCGTGCGGCCGACGACTGCGTCAAGCTCGGTTTGCGCACGCCTCTGGGTCTCCGGGTAGGCGACGATCCCAAGCATCCACCATTCCAGGGCAGTTGAGGTCGTCTCAGCTCCCGCAAGGCTGATTGTCGAGATAAGTGGGTGAAAAAATGCTGAAATTTGTGAAAGACGTACTACATGGTCGCAGCTAGCCAAGCGTTCTCCCGAACAGACAGCTGGTTGTGACCGGCGTCTTTAAGAAGCGATGCACTGAAGCTCGGTCGATTGATGCCGTTTGCCTCATTTCATCTTCAGCCAGACTTCGGACGTATGGAGAGTGGCGTACGCACGAGCTTAGTACCCACGCTGTTATATAGATCTTCAAACACGCGCGAAAAGTTAGCGTGCGCTTCTTCTGCATCGCGTTTCCACTTCGCAAATCTAAAGCGCAAGATTAAACCATGAACTGACCCACGAGATCATTCACTGTACCTGCTCGGTATGTACTTCATCCAGGTGAAGACCTCAACCAGATGTGCGCCAGGAACTGCAGAGCGTAAGATGTGCTCGGAAAATTCATTCACGTCCTTGACGATCGGGTCATCCTCAGCCTCCATTGGCGGAGTGTCATACGTGACAGACATAACCATCGAAGACGAAGCTCGCTGAAGATGGCTCCTCCATGTGGTCGGCTGCGTAAGCATGTCACACGTCAAGACAACCGCTTCTCTCAGCTGTGCTGGTTGGAAAGGGCCAGTTATTCCGCGGTTCAGGGCCTCGTGCGTCGCCTTGCGCATCTTCCGCCAACTGGAAAGAAAGGGCTAATCGGTTAGGGTGGTTATGACTTCGACGACATTGGTAGTTATAAAAACGCACAGAGGGCCATAGCTCTGAAAAAATATCGCTAGCCCGCCGCACAAGACCCCGGCCGCAACGATGTTGTTCGGGCGATCCGAGTAAATCCCAGCGCGGCGATCGAGTAACTCTCTTGCAGCCTCCTGCGTGTTGAGGACGATCATGGGTTGTCCAAGGGCACTCAGGTAGACGACGTCCCCTGCCACGATCGACGGTCGACAAGTGACAGCACGAGATGACACGCGAAGACACGCACCGTATGTGTTCTTCCATTCATTGAACGTGAGCCACTGGTTACCACTTAGGCTCAGCGCATTTCCAAGGAAAGGCCAGCCTCGCGGGCCTGGTGGAAGCTTGCGCCACGGACTCCTAGAGTACCGCCTGGCGAGCGCAGCGATCAAAGCGGCTACCAGTCCAAGAACGACCGCACTGTTGAGTTGTATAGTGGAAACTATGGTGGAGATGAGATACATGAAGTCAGTTCGCTGGATGTCGGACATAATGTGCCGGTCATTTT
>MU277191.1:441676-474504 GCA_022160305.1 Artomyces pyxidatus
CTGACGGCCAAGAAGACATCAGTCAGCCATGCACTCTAGCCTGTCGTCGATCCCGAAGGGCAGAACGCTTCTTCAGGGGAAGGTGAAGATCGCCAAGGGACGTAAAGGACTGACTGGCGACTGACGGGTCTGCTGGTTGCGGCTCGACAACGCCGATTAGGGCTTGGCCCTCAATACGCCGTCGGCTTGCTAAGACGACTGCGTGAAATCCATGACTCACACTAGTGACAGAGGGTGCTTATAACAACGATCCCGGACTACCGAATTGAATCTGGTTGCTGTATTTTTGGGAGACTGAGGCACTCCGACTCGGAAACATCGCCAAGGCGTGCGAGGTTCGGAGACCGCACTTATCGCACCTCTCAGGCTGGGCTGCAAAGCGCGATCAAAAGCTGTACTGGCACCTCGGAAACTCCTTACAGTATAGAATCATTGCCTTGGATACTTGATGGTCGATGGATGGAGTGGAACATATTGGGAACTTCAATAAAAGTCGGGCGCTGTTGTGGTCCGACCACGACGTGGAAATGTTGAAGCCACAAGCGCCCAACACGACCAGCTAGACAAGCGCCCACGAGATAAGATCAATTGCTGATCTTATCTACAGCTACGACTCGAGCGGCACAAATCATGGGAAGTAGTCACCTGCACTAGTACGGTGTATTGCAAGTAGTTGGGTCGGAAGAAGACAATTGTACCTCTACGCCCACCCCAAGTTCGAGATAGTGATATCTGTCGTCCTCCAAAGTTCTTGCGCCAAATCCTCCCTCCTGGCATCGTCACTCGCCTCCTCGATAATTCCGTACGGTACGAGATACTGTCCTTTATATTTTCCCGGGTTCTCCGCGATCACCTTTGCAGCTGCCGCATACGCAGGGGTGTACCCACCGTGGTCAGGCGTCATGAGAACAAACGAGAATGACCAAGCAATGAAATTGCCCATAGGCAATCTCTTGAATTGATTCATCGTGCCCTCTGTTGACGAGTGAGGATGAGCACGCATGGCTGGGTAGCATATATATCACCTGTAGTTATGCTTCCCGGGTGGCAAGTGATCGCGGTGATAGGTACGTTCTGGCTGTCAAAGCGGCGCTGAAGCTCCTTGGTCCACAGAATGTCGGCCAGCTTGGTATATGCTATTATGACCACGATGGTAAGTTCGGCGTCGATCTCGAATGAATGATACAAATACGAACCGTAAAGCGCTAACTCGGGGCTCTTTTTGTCTGAAAAACTGGAATTCATCGTTTCCAAACTGTCGTACCGAGGATTCTTCGGAGCTACACGATGAGCAAGGGAGGAGACCTAGGCAGAGATGAGCAAGGAGTCGTGATACTCCTGCATCTGAAATGCACACATTTACAATACGGACGTCTGAACCGGACTCTTGTGACGTTTTCTCCAATAACGGGAAAAGAGTTTGGGTGAATAAGAAAGGGCTGATGATGCTTCATAGGAGCGTGAGATTGCTGAAGACGTCGATAGATCCTACTCCAAACTTACTTGATCAACAGACTGTGAGAGATGCCTTCTGACGTCGTGTTGTATGGAGATGGGATCCTAGAACCGGCCATCAATGCGATTTCGATAAACAGAATGTATATCTACCCACTTCGCTGCGTTGTTGACTGTTCACTGTGAGCGGCGGTGTATAATACCTGTCGAACAAGAAGGGTCACTCACCAAGTATATCCAAACGAGTCTCCTGCTGCAAGAACCACTCCGCAGCCGCCTTCACTCCCAGCGGGTCGGTCAATTCCATTTCCATAGGCAAGATCTCCCCGTGATTGAGTCCCCAGTCTTCTTCAGTCCTCAGCCGTTCGATGGCCGCAATCGCGCTGGCCCGGTCACGACCCACGAGGTACACCTTGGCGCCACGCCTCACGAGATGCAAGACGGTGTATATCCCTATTCCTGCGCTATCAAAATGACACGAAGGTCAATAAGTTGGTTAATATAGCTGAGATGAAGCTCACCTAGCGCCAGTGACGATCGCTACACGACCTCGAAGATCGAGGAGGTCTCTGTCGGGATGAGGACGGGAGAAAAACGAACCCATTGGCTTCCTTGATTTGAGAGTTATGCTGTGATACGAAAAACAATGGCAGGGAATTTGGACAAGGGAATGCGATCGCTATAAAGGATCCCTTTAGAACTCGTCTAGACAATCACCTGCCTTGAGCGAGATGGTCTAGGATATGTCATAGCTGTCGAGGCAAGAATGGTGATGCAACAGCTAGAAAACCCCACCCGGAAGGGTACGTCAAATAAGGGCCTGGATAATGATAGACGTCATGCGTCATGACCAGAATACAGTGAGGAGACTCCGCGGGCATATCCAGTCGCTCATGATACTGGCGATGACGCTTTCGACTTTCGACCACCTAGAAAACGTGACCGCTTAGCCTGACGGTAGCGCCGCTCCTTACCTCCCAGATTTATGCTCCAGTGGTTGCTTCTCTGAACTCTACATAGACGTTCCTGGACTTGATATGGAGAAGGAAGCCGCTGCTCGTGCAGGCGTCTCTGTTCCAGGAGTTCGGTGGAACTAGCATGGCTTCGTCATCATTGTTTGCAATAAACTGCCTATAAAGTGATATGCATATTCTTAGTGTGGCGCATGTAGCAAAATGGATACATAGATATGTTTCGAGAGAATGGGTCAATATCTAGGGTTGTATAACTAGGAATCGCGTCAGTGCAGATCTGCGATGTGTCTTCAAGAAGCTCACCGTAGCTATGTGTACACGAAGGCGGTCAATCAAAGACAGAAACTCTACGCCCACTTGAAATCCTGGAGGATCTGTTCCGTGGTTCTCCACAGATCCTTCGCAAGATCCTCACGCCTTGCGTCCGGACTGGCCTCCTCTATCGTCCCGTATGGGACCAAGTACTTGCCTTTGTACTTCTCGGGATACTCGGCGATCACGCTCGAGGCCGCTGCCCATGCTGGAGTGTATCCACCCTCGTAGGAAGAAATGAAGAATAGAGAGAAGCCCCAGTTGATCAAGCTGCCGAACGTGAGGCTTGTAAAAAGCTTCACATTTCCCTCTGACAATATTTGTGAGAAGTGGTGATGAGCTAGCCAACAGGCACATACCAGACATCACATTCCCTGGATGGACAGACATCGCGATGATCGGAATTTGGGCCTTATCAAAACGGCGCTGAAGCTCGCTCGTCCAGAGGACATTAGCCAGCTTCGTGTATCCTGCACGCCAGCAACTCCAATTCAGCAGGACAACATGAATTTGCTGGATGAATCGTACCATATACATTGATCTTAGGTTTCACCGTATCCGAGAAATCGCTGTTGAACGCTTCCAAGCTATCGTATCGAGGGTAAGGCACCCATCGATGAGCTACAGAGGATACCTAAAGCGTGCTTCAGACAGGATATCTCAGAGACGTCCTCATAAGAGGGAAGACGTACGTTCACTATGCGAACATCTGAACCAGGAAGAGATGCAGTATGCTCGAGGATGGGGAGTAGTGTCTTCGTAAACAAGAAGGGACTGATATGGCTACAAATAAACGATAATGAGCGACGATTTCGGGTGGGAGATACAGAGACTGACTTAATCACCATGCTGTCCGAGATGCCGTCTGGGGTCTGACCATAAGCACTCAGAATTCTGTTGAGCGATAGTCAGGGAACGAGAATGAAACAGTATCAGTGCCGCATACTTCGCAGCATTATTAACTTCACTATATGTCAGCCATGGAGAGATATTGAAGACGAGATGGACGTACCGAGTATGTCCAGCCGTGTCTCGCGCTCCATGAACCATTCAGCCGCCTCTTTCGCCTTTCGAGGCTCCGTGAGGTCGATATTGAGCCATAAAATCTCTCCAGGGTTCGGTCCCAAGCCTTCGACCTTCAGTCTGGCGATGGCCGCGTCGGCCTTCTCCTTGCTCCTGGCAGCAAGGTACACTTTCGCACCACGTCGAACGAGATGCAGAAGGATATAGATGCCGATACCGGAACTACGCCGAAGGTGTCAATTTCTTTCTCGTCTTTCCAGTGAAGATGGGACGTACTTGGCACCAGTGACGATAGCTACACGACCTCTCAAGTCGAGAAGGTCGTGTTCGGGATGGATATGGGAGGAAGAGGAACCCATGCCTATCTCTGTGCCTGCAACAAGGGGATTGTAAATTGTGAGGGTCTCCGATGCTGGTCAGTATTTACAGCGGACGATTCGATCTGGGAACCGACTGGGACGCCTTCAGGTTCCCGTACGCCATCTGCCTTGTTACGAAACGGAGCGGACTCGGATTCTCGTTAATTCCAGACAGATCGATGCGACGCGAAGAACGCACAACCCGAACAAGCACTGCATCTGGTCGCGAAAGAGGCGAAGTACAGTATCCGGGCGCCGCATGACACAACCTATACCAGTGCGGAAGCCTTGCCATACCTGGACTTCACAGGCTGTAGTATGACATACAGTGGTGGCATGTCTAGCTCTTCGGTATCACTGGCGGAGTGAATGCGGGTGTTGGGAAGCGAATATGCAGAGGAACGTCGCTTAAGTATAAGCATGAGCGGCTTACTGACATCGTCATGGTCGGTTCCCTGCATACTGAGCCAAGACCGTGACTTGTACACACACGATGTACAAAATAATGGTAGGGAAGTAGTACTCGCCTCGCTACACGGCTCCTCGCATTTGATGTCGCCAGTCAAGCCGACATACGATACCACTGGCACAGTGGCACTGTGCATGCTGTGACGGTTGCAAGCATATGCATGATCCGGAGACGTGATAGTTGCGATTGAATGGCACTGCGGACAACCGTCGTAAATGCCACTAGTGTTGCGGAAAACCAATGGAAAAAACATGACATGAAAGTCGATGTCAAAGTGCTTGAATACTGGCCTGAGCAGCGTGTCGCCGACTTCGGACTCGCCGGCTTGAAGTCAAAAGTCGGATTCTGTCGGAATGGCCGGCCCCGGCCTGATTCGGAGAGTGGTCCCAGGGGGTTTTAAAGTATATGGAGTCCCTGGGGTCTCATCCCAACCCAAGTCGAGCCGCCGGCGCCCGACTGCGACCGTCGACGATTGAAACCGACTCTGAACTCATCATCACAGCAGCGAGTTCGATGGTCCAGACGTCTAGCAGCGGTCAATGAACAATATGTAAATGCTATTTCCTATCGCACTCACCGGTCTGTCTCACCAATACTACCTTAGCGGTGACTGCGTCGCAAAAGTTGCATCAAACGCGTACGAACTTGAAGCCCACGACATGTCACCAAGACTCGAGAACGGAGGGAGAATATATAACAACCGATGCTAGATTTTGATTCTGTATAATGTGCTACAACTAACTACCCGCGCATCATCAGGTGGTATACATATGCTAGACAATGACTAAACCATCCATGCGACTAGGACACGACACCGGTGCCCTAGAGACCTTCAAATCCGGATACCAAACTACAGAATGGAACCATCGACAATCTGGGGCCCAATCTCATCCGTGCGCTCCTTGGGCATCAAGGTTACCCAGCGCCTCTTCTGGATCTCAGGCGCCTTCTTCCCGAAGTACCGCTCACTCTCGAAGCCCCACTGGTCGCTGGCCCGCACCCAGTTACCAAGCCCGTCAACGTAGACAGCGAGCTCAGAGTCAACAGGCTCTCCGAACTTCAACAGCTTCGGCACCTGCTCGTACAGCTCCATAAACTCCGCCTCGAGCTTCTTGTGGTACTCGACGACCCAGTCCATGGCGCCTTTGATGTCGGTCTTCTCTTGATGCATGACGATCGTGACGATGTTGTGGTTATCGTCGCCGCGCGCCTGCTCCAGATTGTACGACGCAATGTCCTATGTAAAGCGTCAGCTCCCCGCCCTCGCGAACGACAGAAAAGCACTCACGTTTCCGAGCAAGATCATGTCGATGGCCAGAATCGACAACCTCTGGATAATGTCGTTCTCGACGGCCTCGTCGGGAAGGTTCATGCCCGTCTCCAGGATGGCGAAAGACGGCTTCGCGCCGATCGTGTCTCGGCGCACCTCGAGATACTCGTCAACGCTTCGGACGTGGTGGTGCACGCGGTCTGCAGCCTGCTGGACAACGGCCTGCGTGTACGTTCCGAACGTCTGAATGAAGCGCTTCTGCGACTGCGGGCTGGCCGTCTTGATCGCGAGCTCCCAGAATCTATAGGTTTTCATCAGGAACAGCGCATTAGGAACGCAACAAAGAGCACTTACTGCCGAGTGACCTCACCGCCGACCCACTCGCCCTCGGGGCGCGGCGTGTGCGGGTTGCGGAGTGCATCCATGATGACGTCTGCCTGCTTTTGGACCTCTTCCACAGGCGACACATCGGAGTACTCGTCAAAGACGAAGAACATGTTCATCAGGTCGCATCCAGTGCGGGCGCGTTCTGTACGTCGCGATGATCAGCCCTATGCCCGTGAGCCAATCACAAAACGAGCAACCTTTGTTCAGCCGGGGATATGCCAAGCATGCGAGCAGGTCTGCAACTTCCGGTGAGCATATTGCTTGAGTGTGACAGGTGGAGATACTTACTAAAGTCGCAGCGATCGTAGGCGTGTTGGGCTTTGGGGCTGAAAGCACCAAAGCTTCGTGCCCATGCAGCAGACTCGGCCTTGACCTCTTCGTAGTAGGGGTTGATGGCCCGGGGCCACTTCCAGTTCTCAAGGCAGTTGGGGATGTAGAACTTCTCGGACATAGTGAGTAGAGGGGTGAGCGGTGGAAGTAAATGAAGTGCAGAGTCAGTGACGAGGGCGATGCGGTCGGTGAGCTCGTTTGGGGGATGAAGAAACAAGACTGAACTCCCTCGTCTCGTCTAGATATAATCCTCTGCTTGGGCCCGCGAACTTCGGTTGCCTCCCGGAAAACGTACCGGCCTTACGTTGATTGGCCGCCCAAGGCGCATTGTAAGGGCTGCGCAGGAGTATACTCATGCACCCCTTGTCATGGTCGTTCCAGACTCCACGGGGAGTTTCTTGTCCAGCGTGGGACAGGTTTGACCGCCGTTCCGGTAGACATCGGATAGGCGCACATTGTCGATTCCATCTTGGCGGCAAATGTTCGACGCGCCCGAGCCGCTTTCGTGCGTCGAACCGAAGGGCCCGTTCAAGATTCCTATTAGCCGGCGCGGAATGATCGGTGCATGTTGCCGGCAGGTTGTCTCCCAGAGGTTATTAGACCCGCATCATTCCAGTACCATTCCCCATGGAGAGTGTATTAGACGTTGTGAGTTACGTCGGTTGACCTCTCAGACACAGCCATATCGCTCAATCGCCTTCTCCCGACCGTTGACAAAGCTGCTTCTTCGGCTTCTATGGATTTCTGCTATCCAGAAACTTGTGCAGTGTTTCGTTTAGAGACATACGCATCAGCATGCATCCGGCGGCGATTCTGCGCACAGGGCAGCCCATATCAAAGCGCTGGATGAACTGATGCGAGCAGGAGCAACAACGAATCGGATTTATTGGCAAGATGACTGGGCTTGGCTCTGGACCACCGCTTCCAGGCGATGAACAAAGTCACAATGGCTGGGTGTAACGTTAACACTCTAGCGAGCGCTGACGAAGAGGGTTCAGATTGTGCCCACTTAGACGCATATACAGACGGAGCCTGATAACAGACTTTGGCACTGTTCACGAACAATACAGGACAGATGTGTATAGCGTCTGGATGCAAAATGCTGCCACGAAAGGCTCAGGGTGGTTGGAAAGCTTATGTCTGCCGCCCCGCAATCATTGATCCGACGCCTCCTCGTCGTCATATAGCTCTTCCCCAACCCTACCTACATACTATGATAACGCGAGTTCTGATGGTCCACTGGTTCATATGCTCTCTTGGGCGGAGTGTCAACGTCGACGTGCTGGGAGACCAATATTCCCTTTATTGTCACATCTGCAAGTTTCGAAAACGGACAACAATCTGAGAGTTTACATACGCGTACACAGCAAGAGCCTCATCGTCATCACACCTACGCGTGCTGGATCAGCGCGAGCGCAGCCTTCGATCTCGGCTCGATCTTGCATTTGAATGGCTCGGGGAAGCTATGGGATCGCCCATCAGCGGGTAAGTTCGCTGGTGCAGTCTCAACACACACCTGATCGTCCCCGGAACGAGCCTCTTCTCCGGGGTGATAATATTGCCGCGCTCATCGACCGCCTTGGAGATGTCGTATACGGCGAGAACAGACGCTATGGCAATCCAGATGGTGTCAAGGGCCATGCCCTTGCCAGCACATGCGCTACATCCCGTGCGATCAGCCGCTGAGGACATGAAATGCGAAGAGGTGCGCCGTACCGTCGCCCGAACCCAAACACACCGCTGTCCGCAGGGTCCGGAAGTCTCTCGTTCTCGATGAATCGCTCTGGCCTGAAGCGCTCTGGATCCGGGAACACTTCTTCATTGTGCAAGATAGCCCTGTCGTGCACTTAGGATGATTTGGTAGTCGAGGAGAAAAATGCTCACCATGTGTTACCCATAACGGTCGCGCCGGCGGGGATATGATACCCCTTGTATTGGTCGTCGGCAACCGCGCGATGCGGGACGGCAAGCGGGAGTACGGGTATCCAGCGCAGCACCTCCTTGACAAGGGCCGCGACGTAGGGTAGGTCGTCCTTGTCGGCGAACGTCGGCAGTCGTTCACCGGCGCCGAGGACTCTGTCGAGTTCAATTTGGGCGCGCTTCTGGGCTTCCGGATAGAGAGTCATCGCCAGAACAAAGGCAGTCAAAGTTGATACGCTCTGCGTGCGCAATCAGCCTACTCATTCAACTCTGCACAGAGCATTGTCCTACCGTGTCCGCACCTACAACGCAGACGAGATGAGTCTTTGTTCCCCCGGAAAGTAAAAAGCCAGACTTACCAGCGGCGTATGAGACTGCTGCAGTGTCCTTGATGAGTTCTTCCGTCAGTATCTCGCCTTTCCCGGCGACCTTCGCTGTATTGTTCTGCTCCAGACACGTCGAGACGAAGGAAGGCTCCGCGTTGCCCTTCTCCTATTCATTGAATCGATCATTGAGGGCGGCTAGACACCCGTTTTCAGACACGTACAAATTTTTCCTTGACCATGTCGTACGGAACATTGATCATAGCCTGGGAGAGTTTCCGCCATTCACGAGCTTTCCTCTTGAAACCTGCACCAGGCATCCATTCCGGGACATATTTGACTATCAGGCATCTGAGTAAGGAGATATGGATAGACGAGGGTAGAGACGCTCACGACTCGGGAAAAGATCCACAAGGAACGCTCCTGGGACCGCGGCTTCCGATGTACTCTGAGACGCTTTCTCGACCAAACGTACGTAGGGATCCTGGTCGTCGACTACGGTATGTCCGTACCTATCAGAAAGGTGAGTTTCAGAAGGGCGAGTTTTCAGCCACTATCTGAGTCAAACTGCTTCTCACACTCTCTTCATGATGATATGAGCTGTATAACTGTCCGCAATTGTGAGTCGATGAGAAATAATGGAACATTCTCAAACGCACTGTCGCAAGTGGTCAAGCCATTTCTCCGGAGTTTTCAAGAGTAAAGACAGCAGCTCCCGGGAGATGTCAATTTGAATATGTCTATGCTCGTGCATGTTGTGGTTGAAATGGCTGTGAAAGACACGGCGGTGCTCTTTCCAACGAGGCCCATACCGCATGAGCGCGAACGTCCAGTCCCAGCCCATCCTGCATTCATTACGTCAGATCAACCAGGAAAGAGAGATGGATTGGGGTCGTACAGGTCGACAATCATAGGCAAGTCCGGTCTATCCGAGTAATTCGATCCTCGCTTGTCAAATATATCTGCGACCGCCTGAGCAGAATTGAGGACGACCATTGTGTTGCCCATGATATTCAGAGAGATGACATCGTCGCCTTTAATCGGATAAGCCTCAGCAAACAGGACGACGGCTACAGAACGCACCTAGCTCCCTCGACCAGTCGCGGGTCTTCACGTACACCTCCCCGCTCGCAAGATCGAGCAAGTTGCCAAGGATAGGAAGAGCTTTGGGCGACGGCGGCAAAGGCAGTTTATTGCCGCCCAATAGTTGTCGAATCCATACGATTGCGAGGATGGCGAAAGTTCCAGCTGCCGCGACGAGAACAAAGTCCATGATGGAAGTCTGGGAAACAGAAAGCAAAGGGCGCTCACGTTCTTCGAGGCCGCCAATTATCGAGATGAGCGGCGTCCGGTGTTGTCGAACATTTGTCGCGATTTCGGGACGCCAACAGGGGATAGCATGGAGTTGTCATGGAAGAAGCGACGGACAAGCGACGGAGGAACGAGCGAACAGGCGCCGGCGGACCCGAGCCGACCGCAGCCGAACGCCGGAGCTGGGCCGTGCATTCGTTCACATTGCCTCCGCGCCCTGGCCGTCGAGATCGCGATCTCACAGAGTGCCAGGGGGCCCGCTGAGGGCATTCTCGCTTATCTGGCGTTGGGCGCGAAGGCAAACACCAGCGGTACGTATGCATGCCTTGCAATTGGAAGCGCGTATCGCGCCGGCGCTGCGCTTAAGTACAACTCCACGAACATTTTCATGAACATTTCTGTGTTGATAAGCAGGGCAACCGACAAGACCGATTTCACGTCAGGTTCGCGACGATGCGTTTTTTGCAAGCCCCAGAAACATAGCTGTGTTGGGTCTACAAGACGCCCGTGGTCTCAAAACAATTTGTGACGCACTGCTCACCGTGTCATCATAGTCAAACTCCATGTTTAGTCGCGCTGGTGCCGCGGGAATCCCTGCGAGGGGCTTGCGTCCGTGAATCTCGTGAGAATAGCTATTGCAGGTCGCTCGCCGTGCCTGTTCGTTTGTTTGACATCTCCTTGTGGTCTGCGTCACAATCAATGCGCTCCTTGAGGCGAGTTAATCGCTCAGAGTGTCTACAGGCGCTTCAGAGCGTAGATTGAATTGACGCAATCTTCGTTTCGAAACCCGTCATCAATGAAAAAGTTATGGGGGTAGTTGTGGCGGATGTCAACATATCAAAGAAGGTCCTTGCTCGAGCGCGGAAGAATTGCGCGATCCGTATGAAGCAGGAAGGAAGCAATAGGCTTGATAGAGGCGGAGGACCCTTGAAGACTCGTCTATCGAACAAGTCTGGTCAGGCATTTCTCGTGAACCTGTCACCAAAGGGGCGGACTGAAAGAGGACATACATAGGAGATAGCCGTCGCACGCTCGCCTCAGACCCCCAAGCCGGATGCGACACGACGCAGGGTGCATGGCTAGCTCCGATATTCGTTCTGATGTTCCTATCCATCGAGAGATGTGGTTGCTCTTCCCCGTATGTACTCCGATTGCAATCGGATCGGTGGTGTATCAGGACAAGTGCGCACGTACTTCGAGAAAATCTCCTAGCCGTAAAACGGTATCAGAGCCGCACGGTAGCACCGATGGTCGGTGATGAAGACCAGAGCAAATAACCGCATCTCACGGAAATTATACTCAGAGCACCCCGCCTCGTGGGCTGTTGACGTGACGTGACGCAGACAACATGACCGTCGCGATCCAGTAACCAATGGCCGAGTCTTGGCCAAGTCGTAGTCTGCAGCAGTCAGCACTTTAGCAGCCGGAGTTGTTCGTCCGAGCGATGGTCATGATTCACAGGACCAGAGAGTTAGACCAGAATGGCGGAAGACGGAGAGTGATCGTCCGGAGAGCGCTTGCAACACTGTCAGACTTGATGCATATGTTGATGGATGGCTATGCAGACGATTCGACTGCAAGTACAGATCATCGCACGGTCAATAACCTTCCAAGGGTCCGCCGGCCATCGAAGAATAGCCTGAGTGACCTGCAACTGAAAATAAGGTCGATGTTCAGGAATGACAGGGGTAACGAGATTGCACAGGAGTTTCGTGTGGAGAAAGCACGTACAGCATGAGTTTCGAACACTAAGAAAGAGGGTCGGAGAGCCCTCGAAGAACATGACATGGATGCAATTGCGATCTGGTGTGAGTTCTGACTGGTCGACATGAGGTAAGTACGGATGCTTGAGCTCCAGGTGGCTTGGTATATAGATAGGGGGGGGTGTATTTTATGCTTTTCCAGCTGCTTGGAGCAATAGATGATAGATAAATCGGTGAGGGTGAGGACTCTCCATGGAGGAGCAGTTGAACTGGCTGCAGTGAATGAGCTCAACGTGAGCTCGGCACGAGCAAGCGCCTTGCGAGCCTCGTGGCGGCAACGTAGCGTCAGTTACGTAAGCATATACATTCGGAAGTTCCTCCTATCCTTCCTTTGAACTTTGAACTTCAAGTTCAAGTTGTCAAGAGCTCGTTGCATGCTTGCTACCAATGAGCTTCGTCGACATTGACACGACGAACATCTCTTCTGTTTACTCATTCTGATGGTCCTTCGGCGTACATTTGCACTGCCACGTACAACGAAGACGCATCTCGTACACGTTGCGTACACGTACAATCCCACCATTCCATTCTCAGTCCTTCGAAGGCGTAATAACCTGCGGCACTGGCACCCGATCGAAGTGCGCGACAGTTTTCGCAATGAAACCGTCCGTCGTTCCATCTCCCTGCAAGAAGAAGGGCTCCATCAGAATCCTTCAAAACACAGAAGCGATCTCCGCGCCGCCGGAGAAAAAAAAATTGAACACTGACCACAATGCTGTACGGGAATCCGTAGTCAAACGGCGTGGCGTCCTCGATATGCTTGATATGCGCGGGCGTCAGCGCGATGTCGAGCGCCACGATATTCTCGCGCAGCTGCTCGACCTTGCGTCCGCCGACGATCGGGAACACGTATGGCGTCTTGTGGAGCAAGTATGCGATGGCGACTACAATTCAGCCCCGCGCAATCACCATCGCGCCTGGCAATTATGTCGTAGAAAGCGCGTGCAGCACGTACCGGCTGTGATGCTCTGGACGCCAACCTCCTTGGCGACGTCCTCAAGCGCCTTGCACACCTTCTTTTCACTGTCTGTGCGCTCCCAATTCGGGCCGAAGAGCTGGCGGCCCTTTTCGCCCGTCTGCCGCCGCCGCTCTTCCTCCTCGTCCGTGCGAATCTTGCCGCCGGCAAGTACGCCCCAGGGCGCCAGCGCGAGACCTGCGTGCCAAGGCTGGTCAGCTTCGAGTGCAAGGTGAGTATATCATGCAGGGCGCGCCTTCGCTGCGGGCCATCGGGATGATGTCCCGCTCGAACGAGCGCTCCATGACATTCCAATTGCCCTGGTAGATGACGAACGGTGTCTTGCCGTGGTCCTTGGAGTACTGGTTCGCCTTCGAGACGACCCATGCCGGCGTGTCTGAGATGCCCTGGGCGCGACCAAGGTCAGATGTGTATTTGCCATCGAGCACTGAAATGTGAGACTCACGAGATACAGGACTTTGCCTGACGACACGAGGTTGTGTAGGCTGTTCATAACTTCCTCCACCGGGGTAACAAAGTCCCACCAGTGGACGTAGAGGATGTCGATGTACGTCGTGCGCAGCTTCTTGAGTGATGCCTCAACAGACAGATGCAGAGATTTGGTGTTGTTGCCCGCGTAGTTCGCGTGGATCTTGACGCTCTCGTTTCCGCGCTTGTAGTCCGTGGTGTACTAAACAAGTTTAACATCTCCGAAACGTATGATAAAGGTGCGATTTACCTTGGTGGCAATCACGAGTTGATCGCGGATCTTGCGTGACTCTGCCCACTCACCAATGATTGCCTCAGAAGTCTCGTCCTGGCTGAACATATCGCTTAGCCTCGATCCTCCTGAGAATGAGATCACAGGTACGCACTAATTGTTCGCAGTGTCGATAAAATTTCCCTTAAAACGAGACTCTGCTCAGCGCGGTCTCTACAAGCAGAATACACGTTGCATACTCCTGCATCATAAAATGCATCAAGGAGCTTGAAGGAGCTCTCCTTGTTCATGGATCCCATCCCATACTTATCCCAAGCCTCGCCGATGCTCATCGCGCCGAGCTGCAGAGGCGAGACCCGCAAGCCCGCAAGAGGGGAGAGATTGCGGTAGCGGCCTAATCTGGTAGGCGGAGGTGGCGGAAACGACCAAAGCGACATTTCACGAGTGCTGTGAACGGGTGGAGGTGATGCAGGTGAGGATGGACGTATGCAGCAAAGCAGAGACCTTTCTAAGGACACATTTTGGGGAGAAGGTTATATACCAGCAGCATCCGTGAGAGCAGCGCACCTAAACTAATATGCAGCATGTGCACTCCTGCCGGTGCCGTCAATATTCGTCACGTCGTCAGGTCCAGCCCGCTCCCTTTGTCCACTCGCGATGTCCGTGATTTTCTTATGAGATTGTAGACGTTTTCCATGGATCGCACGGGGATGTTCAGGCCCTGATTCACCTCCCATGTAGCAGCAAGAATGGACGGATGAGGCGAACTACCGCTGCATGGCCATTCCTTGGACCAGCCGGTGCCATTGCTCCAGCCAATCGCTGAAATTGATTTCCCCACACCACCAAAGGCGATAGGCGTTAGTGCTTAGTGAGCTCTTTGACAGTTCTAATGGAAAGAAAATCATATAAGACTCACCCTCGCTGCAAGTTGCACGAGACGACTTGAAGTCCTGAATTGTTGCTGAACAGCAAGTTGTCCAACGTCTGTTGCGATACGGATTCTTGGACTTACGAGATCTGATCAGCGATTAGCATATTGACCCGCCGGCAAGATCCCGACTGCGGATCGGTTCGGTTCTAGTCCTCTAAAACCGGACTGCCACATCGCCTCTCAGTTACAAACGGATTTACGCGGCTGCAGTTGGGCTGCAGTCTTGATTCCTCCCGGAGCGACCAAAGAACAACCGCGCATAGCGCGGACGCCGAAGCCGTAAGTAGAACTCGCCGTGAGGGCCGTGTTACTCGGATATAATTCATAGCGCCGCACGGTCACGCCATGTCACTGCAAATTTCCGGGCTTCACTCTTGGTAACCCGGCTTCAGCAGTGTTGCAGGGAATCAGGATGCTGGGGCCTGACTGTCGCGGATTCTGCTTGGGTCGCGCTTTTTAACAAATGCTTGACGCCAGGTAAGCATCTCCCGTTGTACGGCCGCGTCAAGGAATCCACCATGTTCACCCACCTCCTCTCGCTCCTCTTAGCGTGTACGATAGTACTCTCCGGTGTTATCAGCGCAACTGCGACCAATATTCGAGGCGTGACAGCCGCCGAGGAGGCCTGCACCCTTCTCCAGCAGGCTTTTCCTGCGGCCGTCTTCTATCCAGGTCAGTGCTTGATTAGTCAGTCCCGTATGGTGTATTTGCTCAACTGTTGGAACCGTCAGGCTCTAGGCAGTTTGCGGCTGATATACTGCATGCTTCTGCTACCGGAACCCAGGTTTCCACTTGTTCGATTGAGCCGCAGAGTGTTTCGGACCTTTCCACCATTGTGAGTTCTTCTTCATGAACAGTCGATCGTGCTTTTCTGACGCGCTTGCCGTGCTGTAGTTGCAGATCGTTGGGAACGAAACGATACGCGCACCCTTTGCGGTTTGCATTTGCTCTCTCTTCCAATCGTCAGACTGTAACGTCTCAAGTAGATAAAGGGTGGAGGCCATGCATTCAATAATGGATTCAGCTCCACACTCGGCGTTCAAGTCTCCATGGTCAATTTCAAGGCAGTCGAGTACGACTCCACGGAGGACACCGCTAAGATTGGCGCCGGATTGACTTGGGACGAAGTATACCGTGCACTGGAGCCTTTCCGCGTCAAAGTGGTCGGTGGACGGATCCCCGGAGTTGGTGAGAATTCGTGCAATCTGTCTGAGAGGTTGGTCAGTGTGATTACGTCTATCCCCGACAGGTGTGGCTGGGTACACCCTTGGGGGAGGGTACAGCTGGTTCACCGACCAATTTGGTCTGACCATCGACACAATCGTGTCTTATGACTTGGTCCTGCCGAACGGCACGTTCGCGCATGTTACAAATGACGGCGACCCTGATTTGTTCTTTGCGCTGAAGGTGTGCTTCGACTCCTATTGACAGGACAAACTTGCTGACTGCTCTTCGAAGGGCGGGTTGAATAACTATGGCGTCGTCACTGCTTTCACCCTTAAGACGTACCCACAGACGGCAGTTTGGGTAGCTACTAAGCGCTTCGACTCTGCCTAGCTGTTGTAACTAACGCTGATATCCTCGCAGGGCGGCGCAATCACATATGCAGGGAACGTATCCGATCTTGTGCACGATGCCGCCTCTCAGTTCAGTCTGACGAAAACTGATCCCAAAGCCGGGATGATCTTTACTCACTACTTGATCGATAATGTCGTCAGTACTACTCTCTTTGTCTATCGCGTGGACGGCTGCTGAAAGTCAGACGATCGTAGCTGACTATCACTGCATATGTGTTTTATGACGCGCCGACCCAACCAGGCGTTTTCAATGCCTTCCTTGCTATACCCTCAGAGACACAAGACCTCCGGACGCGCACCCTCGTCGACTTCCTAATCTCGACGTTCGGAAATGGCACATCCACCGGGGAGACGCGGTACACTTTCTTTTCCCTTCCTTTCAATCTATCTTATTGAATCACTCTGACCACAGGGAGCTCGGAGCGATGGTGCCCATTCAGCACTATACCACGCCGGTGTTTGACGCCGTCGTCTCGCAGCTTTACGCACTCGCCGCGAATGCGCAGGCGACGAACCACACATCTCTCTCCGAGCTCCTTTTCTCCTCCGAGCCGTTCACATCTCCGTTCACGCACAGCACACCCAGCGCATACCCGCACTCGCCCACACGTCAGATCACGCCGGCGGACCCAAACGTCGTCTACACCGACGCCGCGGACGACGCGTACTTCACTGCCGCGTTGAAGGCCTTGGTGCATGTCGTGCAGGCGGTCGCGGTCGCCGAAGGCCAGAGTCGTTGGGATGATAATTTGTATTCAAATTATGTGCTGGCGGACACGCCGGTGAGTAAGCTGTTTGGGGGCGAGGCCGCGGTCCAGAAGTTGGCAGCTATTCGGGAGAGGGTGGACCCGAATGGTGTGATGGCGTTGACAGGAGGTTTCAAGCTGTGACCATGTCTACGTTCTTGAAGAGACACTTAATTGGGTGGCCTGGAACCCTAGATTGATTGTCTCTCGCCCAAGTCAGTACGACCATCCGAGCTGCTCGACATGATAAGTATGTTTCTGTGTTATCTATGATCTTAGTCATATTTTCCAATCTTGCTTAACTTAGTCTATCGCCTTCGACGGACAAACCAATAGGAATGTTGCAGACCTTTACATGAAGATTCATCGTTAATTGACATGGCCAAATGTACAGGTAAGTTCCTGGTCCTTTAGGAGCAGGTCTCATTTCGGTTAAGGACCTCTTATCTTTCCAGCCGTTCTATGACTGTCACTGTCACTGTGCATTATCTTATCAGCAAATTCGTGACGATCTCGTCACGTCTTTGCCCCGGCTCTGAGTGGCGACATAATGCGTGCTTTTTACCACTCTTTTCACCGCGCGTATTTAAGCGATGCCGTCCTGTCGTCTTTGTGCAGCCCGTTTCCCACCTTAATCGATATCGTATGGATGAAGAGGACAAGATCTCCCAGCTGTGCTCCGTCACCGGGGCGTAAGAGACGCCGCAGCTTGATGTTCGTTGAGGATGTACGCTGGTGCGAGTGCGATATTGGTGCGCTCTTCTTTTTTCTTCGTTTCTTCAATTCATCGCTCCGTAGGAACGCGCGGGATTGTCTTGCGAGATGACGCTCCCTTCGTGTTGTGCCACCGTGATCAACTTACGAATGAAGAGACGCGGTGTGCTCTTCGTGAATCTCGCTGTTGTCGTCTTTGTGGTGCGCGTACGATGGTACGATCACGTCTTCTTACTGTCACTCAATCGTTTCAGGACTATCGCTCGTGCTGGATGTTGAGCATGACGATGATGCGTCCAATATAGGCCACAGCGTGCCGGAGCATGCATCCCAGAGACGTGATAGAATCCCCGAAGACGTGTCAGGTGGGTGTCTAAGCACCTTTACTGTGCTTTCTAGCTGACTGCGTCCTCTCTCCTTGTCTTTCCCTGTTCACGTGCCTCAGTTCATGGTCCTGGTTCTAGTCGTTCACTGTCCGACAAGTACATGATTGTCGCAAGAGATTCTGATGTCCTCGTGGCTGTCCTGGGATGGATAGGAAAGAATGTCAGTCTACCGTTCTTGAATAGATGGTGCTCCTTGGCGTGCACGTTGAAGTTGGAAGCGGTGGCCGATCTAGAGAGAAACCCTAGGAAATCTTACATTGTCGCAAAAGCGCCATCCTTTTCATCTATAGTGGTCAGTTTTGTTGGCTGGACCCGTGTCCAGTTAAGATTAGCAGCGTCCTCGCATGGCATGCGGCGTGCAGACAAAGCTTCGAATACGGTGCTACGAGAATTTGCGCTATCGCATGTCTGCACAGAGGAATGTGCTGAAGTCCGCTACGTTTTCGCCGAGCTTGTTCATGAGCGCCGCACACGGCAGGTTGCCTCTTCCGCACGCGAACGTACGCACCTGCAGACGGAGTACGCGGACCAGGTCGGGGGTGAAAACGCAGCGGGAGCCGCGGAGATCGGTATTCCAGAAGGTTTTCCAACATCCTCCATGGACTTAGATGAGAGCGAGACTGATTTTCCCTACTTCTGTCCTCGCGGGGAACGTAATAACATCATTCGCGAGTATCAGGCGCATATGGCTGCAGAGAATTGGCGTTACTACGCTTGCGCTGTGTGCGGATGCAAGAAGTTCCGCGGTGAGCTAGAGAGCGTTGAGTGGGACGACGTCCCTTACGAACTTCTCCGCAACGACGACATCCGTTCGGACATCTGGCCGGAAGACTACGATTTTGAAATGTACGGCAGGGCTTTTCTGTGTCCATTGGGGATGGACAGTCGGTTCGCGCTCGGAAATATTGACGTGTGCCGGACATGTATCTCTGCTCTGCGAAGAGATGAACAGCCTCCAGATGCTATTGCCAACTACCAATACTATGGTCATGAAAGGTTACCGCCAGAAATACGGGACGCCTTCAGCCACGCGTCAGTCCATGAGTTACAGCTCGTTGCTGCGTGCAGAGCGAGCCAAATATCGTACACATACACGGCGGACAAGGGCGGAGTACCGAACGCACCGCAGATGTATTCTAGAGGAAATGTCGCGATAGTTCCTCAGGACATTGCTGCTCTCCATCGCATGCTCCCCCCCTTGCCGGAAGATCTGCAATTTACCATGTGCGTGCTCTTCGTAGGCGCGCGGACCGAGCCTACTCTCGACAACATCCGCTTCCTGAAACCTGCGTTCGTCTCCAAAAGCCGAGTCACTTTACTTCTCAATTTCTTAATCTCGAACAACGAGTACTATCGCGAGCAAAATTTCGAGTTCAGCCAGCATAATTTGGACCTTATATGTAGTGGGGAGCGCTTCCCTCCCGGCGCTGACGAAGGCATCACTCGAGCGGTAGAAATTTGCCACATCGAAAGGATGGGCGGCGCGTCGGACGCACCTAACTCGTCGTACGCGGGAGGTTCCGAGATCGATATACCTGCCAATGAGACGTTGATGAGCACTGTGGGGTATGCTAGCACTCATGAGAGCACACAAACACAGACGGGTCTAAAGGCTCAGGCGTTACAGTGGTGTATGGACCACAAGCCTTTTCTGCATGTCAGGGGTGGTTCGCAACTCTTTACAGACAGGGATCCACGCATGCTTACTTTTCTGTTTCCACATCTAGACCCATGGGGTGTAGGAGGCTTTTTGAACCCGATGCGGGAGGGGAAGCAAAAGATATCCTTTGAGCGACAGCTACGAAATCTGATCAATAGAGCGGACGTACCCTTTATGCGCGACCCCAGCTTCCCGTATGTGTGCTGGAACGTTGTACAGAAACTGGAAGCTTCCCATAGCGTCAGGTTCAAGATGAACGAGGGGAACTACCGCGCGCTCTGCAGTGAGTTGATGGCATCCGGCGATATCTTGCGGCAGATGTCTGCAAAGTGGGACTCGGACGTCAACGCGCAGCCTTCGTCTTCTGAGGAGAAGAAGGTTTTACGTCTCATGGAGAAGCTGAAAGCGGTTGCAAAACATCTCAGGGGTTCTAACGGCTATAAGATTCAGATGAGGAACGAAATACGCGCCTTGCTGAAGACTAACGGATGTCCCGCTTTGTTTATCACCTTAAACCCATCTGATTTGCACTCTAAGATTCTGCACGTACTTGCAGGTGGGGATGAGGACGCATTCGCATCGTTAACTCCGTTTGAGCGAGCGGCTCGCGTGGCGAACAACCCTGCGGCCGCTGCAGTCTTTTTTGATGGAGTTATCAAGGCGTTCACAGAAATTGTCCTAAGGTCGGGACGGGACGACCGAGGTTTGTTTGGGCATTGCGACGCGTACTATGGGACGGTGGAGGCACAGGGACGGGGAACCCTGCACTGCCACATGTTAATATGGCTGCGAGGGAGCCTTTCGCCGCAGAGACTGCGAGACCAGATGTTGAGTCTTCCAGCTTTTAAGGACCGCATGTTCAGGTGGGTGGAGTCGATAATCAAGTGTGAGTTGCCCGACATGGTATCCGCGCTCCATAGGCGAGCCGGACAGAATGTAATGAAGCCCCACATACCCGCGCGAGACGATCCAAGGGCGCACGATCCTCCCAGGATTCCGAACGATGTTGATCTCGAGGGAGACGAGCTATTTGAGGAAAATTTCAGACAGTTTGTGAAGGAGCTCGCTATAGCTTGCAATTGGCACGAGCATAGGGACACTTGTTGGAAATATCTTAAGCCAGATCAGCCCCGTGACGACAGTCACTGTCGGATGAGGATGAGTGGTGATGTACGAGCAATCACCGAGTTAGACGAAGAAACGTCGGCGATCTTGCTCCGCAGACTTCACCCGTGGATTAACAACTTCAACGACGTCGTTCTTTTCCTGCTGGGCTCCAATATGGACATCAAATACATTGGTTCCGGAGAGGCCGCGAAAGCGTTGGTTTACTACGTGACGGACTATGTAACGAAATCCTCCCTAGCCACTCACGCGGGCCTGAAGGCGTTGATGTACGCTATTACCAAAAACGAGGAACGTTTCGCTACGGTCGAAAACCCGGAACCGTTTCAAGTGGAGCGCAGTCTGATCATCAAGGTGGTTAATTCCATGATGGGCCGGACAGAGATCTCGCATGCGCAAATCATGAGCTACATAGTAGGAGGAGGAGATCGGTACTGCGACCATACATTCAAGATTCTGCCGTGGGGACAAGTTCATCGGTACGTCGCAAAACTCGAAGCTGAGCGGAGGAACGGCTCTAACACAGAGGGAGATCCTCTCTTAAATATCGTTAATGTCACAGGTGAGGCACAGCGGGAGGGAGACGACGATGACACTGCTCCGGTAAACTTGACGATGGCGGGCCGGGACGCCACCGCAAGCAGTTTTCTAATGGATTACAGGTTTCGAAGTCATGACAATACTTTTCGTTCGCTCTCAATATGGGAGCATACGGAGTACGCCCACCGGTTAACGTTGCTCGAGGAGACGAAAAGACAGCAGAATCGGGAGGCCTCAGGAGACAATAGGGCTGCGGCGAAGCGAGTGAGTTTTGCTGATGAGCGGCATCCACTGTATCACACTCACTTCAGTCGTCTGCGACGCGCACCGTTCGTTCCCGTACTGTTGGGTCCACCGCTGCCGAGACCGGATCGTTCCGCTGAGGAAAGGACCCGCTGGTGCCGGGCAATGTTGATTTTGTTCAAGCCCTGGAGATGTCTCGACGACCTCAAAGGGGACGAAGAGAGCTGGGATGACGCGTTCGCCCGACAATGTTTCTCGCCTAAAGATTCGCGAGTGATGAGTAACATGAATGTCGAGAACGAGTGCAAGGACGCACGGGACGACTATTCGAGAGCACGGAGGGAAGGTGTGGTCCGCAATATGGTGGACTCCGCGATTTCTGACGGCCCGGTGCGTTTAAGCGGGAACGAGATGGACTTAGAGGATGCTCTCGTGACAGAGGAAAACCTGAACTCGCACATGGTTCAGCCGGCCTTGGATGGTGTTGGAGAAGAGCTGGACGATCAGGAAACCAGTGCAGACGGAAATGACGAAAGAATCAAAGGATGTCTGCGTACGTTGCTGCGCTCGGGCGTGATTGATAACGGACCACCGGAGACAAACTCAATTGCATATGGAAGTGTCAGTGGCGCCGGGTTCGGTTCCCAGTCTGAACAGGTGCACCAAAGGGAGCGTATGAAAGAGTTGAAGATGAAGAAAAGACCCGTTAACCGCACCGGTCACAAGCAAGGTGGTTCTTCGCCATCGCGGTCTCCTTCACCTACGAGGGCGATGTCAGTAGAAGCGACGACGTACGTGAATGAATTAACCCGGGAAGAGTTGGAAGAATCGGGAGGGAATTTATCTAGAGGAGGAAAGTCACTTGTCGAAACCCTTGAAGATGTACTGACAGACATGCATATCATGGGGAACGAAGAACAGGAACGGGCTGTGCGAATCGTCGCAGAGCATTTCATATCGCGAGATCCTCGACAGTTGCAGTTATATATCGCGGGAGTGGGAGGAACTGGCAAAAGCCACGTAATCAAAACTATCGTAGAGTTCTTCCGGAGGTGCGGATCGCTTCCGGAGCTGTTATTGGGAGCACCGACGGGTATTGCTGCAGTTCTGATAGACGGATTTACGATTCATGCGCTCACATTTCTGCCCAAAAGCGAAAATCCGGCACGAGATCAGGAATTGATGGAAATATGGAGCAATGTTCGGTACTTGATTCTTGACGAGATTTCTATGGTCTCCGCCACGTTCCTGTCACAAGTGTCGAAGAGAATCACTCAGGCGAAGGGGTGGGATCCCAAAAAGAAAGACATAGCTTTTGGAGAAGTGAACGTCATCTTCACCGGGGATTTCGGACAGTTAAAACCTGTGCAATCTCTGCCGGTGTTCTCTCACAAACTTCTAGAAAAACTAGACATCAACCAGACTCAGTTTACCGAAGGGCAAGAGGCTTTGCATGGTGCATACCTATGGCGACAGGTTCGCGAGGTTGTCATATTGAAGAAAAATTGGAGGCAAGAGAGCGACCCCAAATTTGCTGATATTGTCGGTCGGGTCAGAACGGGTCAGGCTACGAATAAGCGGATAGACGGGATCCAATCAGACTACGAGGAGCTGTCGAGCCGTCAGCTTAACGTTCTTCAGAAAACTAGTCCTGACGAGTTGGCCGATTTCGAGGGCTGTCCAATCATCGTAGCGGATAAGCAATTGCGAGACGCCCTAAATATCAGGATTGTAAGGAGTCAGGCGAATAAATTGAGACAGAGCGTGCATGCGTACTGCTCCCGAGACAAAGTTCCTATAAGGCCTCGCTCGCGATCGCACCTGGTCCTCTCGACCGAAATTGCCGCCCGTCTGAGACGTGTCAACTCGACCACGTCCCACGACCTCCTCGGGGAGTTACCAATGTTCGTCGGAATGAAGGTCATGGTGACAGAAAATACGGCCATAGCCCATGGCGTCGTGAATGGTTCTGAGGGTTTTATCAGGGACGTTCAATACCAGGAGGACAGCGATGGAAGAAGATACGCCACTTGCGCGTATGTCGAAATTGCCGGCAGCGGACAGGTATGTCCAGGAGTGCCACGCGACGTGGTACCGATCTATCCCGTTGCGAGAAGGTTCGAGTATGCCGTTGGAAGAGGTCGCGCGCGAAAGACGTTCTCGGTGACACGAGAGCAACTTCCCTTGCTTCCAGCATACGCCTATACCGATTATAAGAGCCAAGGGAGGTCGCTAGTCCGTGTGATAGTGGACGTCGCCGGAAGTCGGTCGCCTCAGAGTTTGTATGTGATGCTTTCTCGCGTGAAAACTCTGAAGGGATTGGCTATACTGCGGTGGTTTCCACCGCACAAGATAGCGCAGCCACTGACGCATGAGTTCCGTGCAGAGTTTTCGCGCCTCGAAAAGCTGGCAGAACTTACCAAGGCAAAGTTCGAGCGACGGGAACGCATCGATCGAGTGTCTCTTTAGAGCTCCGCGTGCCGACGGACACGACGGACGGCTCGTGCCTCTTTCTTCTTGGTACGGGATGACCACTGCAGGAAGGAAATTGAAGACGACGGGCGCAGCGAGACAGGCGCGTGAAGACCGCTCACAATGCGGCAAAAAGTCTTCTTCTACCGCTGATGTAGCCGCCCACGCCGCGAGTCGTTGCAGATCGGGCTCTTAAAAAAAAGCTCTTCGTATTCACGACGCATACTGTCATTTTGCTCTACAACGTACTATACGTAATACAGGACGCTAATGGCACCTCGCCCCCATTTACATTGGCTCAGATGAGTACTCGTCCTCACCGTCAAGCTCGTCCTCTGTCTCGCCCGCCCCTTCTGCTTCGTCAAACTCGAGCGTACTGTTCAGGAGCCTCACAGTGCCGGACTCTCTCCTCCAGTCCGACAAGTGAGCTCTCTGCACGTTCTCTAGTCAGTATACGATCAGAAAGTTAAGGTCTACACTCACGTAGATGGGGGAAGACACTGCGCAGAGTTGGATGACGTGGTCGAATGACAGATGAACATCAGTCACGGGACGTCCATCCCGTGTGAAGTTGGCTACATCCAAGGTGGCAGCGACGTCGACGAAATCTCCCTCCGAAAATAGTATGGGATTGCACGACCGGACGCGACCGTTCGCTTGCTTAACGCCGAATCGCGCTCTGTCCACTACGCGCCATCTAGATTCTATTGCCTTCGCTTGTCCGAATCTGTCTTCTGCCGGAAGTAGGACTGACGGGAGCGGATGACGCTGGCCCCGAACCTACAAGCATTCAGACTACGCCTGCCGGGCACAACTGTCACTTACCTTTCTAAACACCCTCCTCTTGCAAAAAATGGTACTATCTCGCAAACTGTATCCGTCCTTACAGTCTTGGCCGAGCTGGCGACAGATCAAGTCGCGGATGTTCTCCAATGCAACTGATTGGCTTTCGAAGACGCGAGGAAACTGTCCGCCGCTCAGAGTAAGTGTCTGTTGAGCCTTACACGCGTTTCGCTCCTCCCTGTGGAAAACTTGGTAAGCGACCGTGTGTGATAAGGCGGAAACACATACCCATCCCAATTTCCCAAAGGGCGAAAGTCGAACTTAGCCAGAAATCCCTGCAAACGAACAACTACCTGATACAGATCCTCATCGAACCCATCCGAGTCCGGAGTGCAGTGAACAAATGAATGGTGTCGCGTAGGGTCATTGCAAACGGCTTTTTGAGAGACGAACGCCCACTCGGCTAGGGCCTCGAGCCCGTGGGGAACGCGTTGCCATTCCGGAATGTCCCCGCCTTCCAGAGTCTCCGCTGCCAGACGAGCTATGCCCATGGGCCACTCGTCTCTGACCAGATCTCGCGAGTCCACCACTATATGGCTACGTCAAGGATAGTCAGGACTGGAAAGAGAGTCAACTCACCTTGCACGAAGGACATGTTGACACACGACAGTAGGGTACGTTTCGCGCATTTCGTTTTATAGCACGCGTGGTAGGACAGAATGTTCCCTCATTGTTGTGCGAGATGAGAAATCGTGAAGAATACGGATGAATGGCGTCGCGATTGTGCGATGACGCGCTGGATATTCTCGGCCGAAACGGAGCGCCCGATGACTAAGACAGTCCAGTTTCTGTCAGCAATGGGCCACTGTCGCGCAGCCCACTCGCTCGTGCGCACCGCCGTCGCGCGTCCTCGCCACAGTAGCTCAACCTCTAACGACACGCGATCATGTCGACATCCTCCTCTCTTCTGCACCTCGTTGCGACGAAGACATCGTATATCATGCGGCGAAGTTAACTATGTCTTCACAATGGCTTCGCCTTCGCGAATTCGAAGTGAGCTACGTGCGGAAGATGTGACTGACCGTCTCGATGGGTGAGCTCCAGCTCTTCTCTGTGTGGTTTTTTGTTGATTGGTTTCTAGGCTTCTGAGGGAGATTCGAGCACGCAAAGGAGAGGCCAACGTCTACTCGGTCGACCAGCTAGCGGTGTGAGTCTGCAGACACGTCGTAGGCATAACTGACGTTCCATAGATCACTTAACGTGCCAGAGGCCAACCTTCACGACATTCCTGCAGCCCGCCGACCATTCCTACCAAAACCTATGCTCACTTGGCAAAAGGATCCTGGGAGGATCAGAGAACACTTACATGCCGGATACTCTATCGTCCCGCTCCGGGTTTGGATCACAGGAATCGTCGAGAATGCCGACCTTCGCTTTCTGAATTCAAAGTTAAGCAACTCCTCGCTTGCCATGCGACCGGGCGCGCCCGCCGTAATGGATGCGGCTGTTCGCTTGCTCGACTTCATGAGCGTGCCGGAGTTACACCAGTGGCAGTCCGTCTCTCCATCCCGGAACGCGGTCCTTCACACCAGCTTTTCTACGATGCGCATGCCATTTGCACCTCTGCGTTGCTACTCGGTAAGAGTGAGTTGTTCGGATTGATCGCCACTGACTTCTACTCGACACGCCAGGGACCTTCACTCTTCGACAACTCCGAAATGCGTGATCCCCTACAGCAATATCTGCCTCTTGATGGTACCGCTCTCCAACCTGGGGACATGGTTCTTCAGGAGGTTTTTGTTGGCAGGAGGCCTGCGAATCCTGCAACGGCAGAGTACGATCTCAACCGTGTTTGGTTGCTGGCGCGAAAGGGTTCGTTCCCAGAGCATAAGTACCTTATGGGGGAGGCTCACGTTAAGTAAATACACACATAACGCTGTGTCCCGTTCCAAAATTCTGGTTACGTGCCCATAACGCGTCTTAATTATCTCATAGCACGTTTTACAGTCCTGTCGGAACCGAATTTGAGCAACCGGTATTAATACTTGACCCACCATCTACCCTGCCAGCTACCTCATCACCACCCGCCGTCATGAGCCTGCCATGGCCTATGAACCTCACAAACTTCGACCCCATGGACGAACAGTTTCTGCAAACGATAGCGTTCTGGTATGAGGCATCGACGCGTGACCTCCGGGTCATGCTTCGCTACTTATATCTCATTCGCTTTCCTCCCCGACGCGCCACCAGGCGGAGGCGTCTCTACCTCGCCCGACGTGCGGAAGCAATCAGACGGCTCATCGGAATGCTCCCGGAGGATTTCCCTTATCTACTCGACGTACTCGAGTGCATACGCACAATTAGGTCGCATCCCGACGACACGACGTACGACAATCTCATCCATACCATCATGCGCAATCAACTTCTCGGTGAGGACGAGATGTCGCGAGAGGGATGGCTTGATTTCTACACGTACATCGCGCGACAGGTTCATCAGTGGGAAAGAGAGGTCATACAGGCCGAGCAGAGCGGTCGACCTGACCCTGGTGAGTCCTTCGCTTTGGGGTCTACCCGTTAATGACACCCCACTGCCCCAGGCTTCCCGGAGGACGTTTTTCCGCCGCTATAGTACATGAATACGATGCGCCAGCCTCAATAGCGTTACAGCACATATTGTACAGGGAACAGATTCAGCATCATTGTGAAAGCCGAACTGATGTCTAAGCACCTGAGTTGAATACACCGAGTAAGTGTCGCGTAAGTTCCCTCTCCCCGTAGACCTCAGATATGTCCCTGCCGCTTCTCACGTACCACCAAACTGTCCTGCTGAAATCGTCTGCGGTTATACCCGGGTCTGCCAGCCGTTCCGCCCTTGTCTCCTCTGGCCCATCGCGCACGACGATCGCGGGTCCGAAAACGACTCCATCCCCGTTCTTCTTCAAGAAAGTGGCAATACTATTCCTATCCGCTGTCTCAGATTCCTTGACACGAGTGACCGCGAACACGGCATAATACCACTCGTTGATCGTTCCTCGCCGATCGTACATTTCGCGAATGCACTCGATTTCCTTGCCGTGGAATATGCTACGTAGGTCTTCTCCTTTGAGTTGTCCGCGCCCGTCCACTTCGATCTCAGTAGCACGTACTCGATCTTGTAGGCTTGACAGAGAGTCTAGCGGGTTGCTTGCCCCGTCTTGGTCAGGGAGGACGAGCAGAACGTCGGCTGTTACGACGTTCGGTCCGCACTCGTCCGGCGTGCTCTGCGCTTCGTTGGTGTTCGGCGTAGGAGGGGTGTTGAGTAACCGGCGTATTCTCTGCTGATCTGTCAGTCGCGATTCCACCGTCGGAAGCGACTCTCACTTTCTTGGAAACCACCCAGGTCGGCCGCTGGGAGAGTATGTACTCGCGCATGGGCACGGAGTCCATTATATCTTCACCGAGAGCGTCCAGCATGAGCGCTCTGACTTCTGTGTTGGAGGGAATGTAGGCAGACATAATTCGGGGACGACTGAGATATTGTACATTTATACAATCTACTCCTATTCTCGCCGACGTACAGCTACTCTTACACCAAACACGGACGGCATATGACGTCATCCCCGCTCAGTTATTCAACGCACCCGGCCGAAGGTTATTCTGCAGGAAGCTAAGACGTCGTACCAATGGCATCAGTTACAAACTGACGAGGAGGACAGAACACACACCAGTTGACGGCAGTCATGGCTAATCCGAAATCTTCAGTGCGGAAGTTTACCATCAAACCACCCCTTTGCGCCCTGCGCATGACGAGCATCTCACCATGCCACGCCCCCCTCTCGGGGAAACTGTCCAAGAGGGACGAAGAGGGAGGATATAGGATGGCATTCTTGGTGAAAAAGATGACGAACTCGACCCGCTTGCCATCCCGAGGCGAGGTAACCATCACTGAGCGCGACGCGACGGTGAGCTTCACGGTGAACCAGTCCTCCACACGAGGAACACTGATTCCGTTATTGACTCGGTGGTGGGTGGTATGGACAGAGATCATCCTCCACTGCTCGTTGAGCGGGAAGTACATGGAGCGGACGGAGCAAGCCTGTTCTCAAACCGAACATGTCAGATGGGACCTCTCCGAATAGATTACCTACATACCTTGCCAGTAGACATGACACTCGGTATTCTTGCTGCTTGGCTTAGGAAGGGGGGAGAGCGGGATGGTTGAGAGAGTTGAGCGCGCCTCCATCCTCGCCTTTAAACACTCCGTTCAAACGCGCGAGGAAGTCGCGACGATGGCGACAAGGGCATCCCGAGCTCGGCAGAATTACTCTCTATCTGCTTCCGCCCATCCATAATTCCAAGGACTCCGAACACCACGAATCCGCCGATTTCTTGGAAAACTCTGTATTTCACCGCATTTCTCGTACAACTTGTTCGTAACCTACTATTACATTTCCACTCTCGCTTGGTGGAGTTCTACGGTCGCTGCACCGTTGGTGGTCGCCCGCCTACATCACCCCTTCGAACTCTGCTTCTTCTGGTTCGGGCACTTCCTCCGGCGGAGCACCGCGTTTAAGGACGGAGAGGCTCCGCAGGTCGTTGACCATCTTCCAGCGATTGTCCGCCTTCTGCTTGTACCTGGTCACGAACACTTCTACGAGCACAACGTCTCCGATGCGAAGATCGACGGGATCGATAGCTCTCATATCCCCCTTGCGCTGAAACTTGTTCGTCGCGTCGTAAAGGCGTCGGAAGGGCGTCGCCTGCCACCAAGACACATCGCGTGAGTCGACTGCCGAATGTGACACATAAATATAACATACAACGGGTGCCTTCGAGCCAGGCACGCGTACGCTCTGCCATTTGTAAGCTTTGATCTCTGTAGCGTACGGATCCATAGACTCTTTCGCTGGCGTCAGGATCAGAACGTAGCAAGCGCAGAAAAAAAACTCGCCTTTGCCTCCGTTGTCAGAGTAAACCTCGATCATGCGATTGGCGGCCTCCAGTCCTGCGTCGGTGACAGGACTGAAGGTTACTGATACCCTATCCGCCGGCTCGCCTTGTCTGTCAAAGAACCACATCTTAGTGACCTCGCCCACGTGCCAGACAACAACGGGGATGGCCGTGTTTTCCACGCAGATCGTGTTCGCCTGTGGAGTGCCGTGAGGTCCCCAGCCGATTTCGCGCGGGAGCATGGTAATCGAGAACGTGTGATCTGCTGAGTTAACATAGTTTAAAAAGCTGCAGATCCTCCTGAAACTCGTCTGTCAAATCAGCGTGAGAGCGGCAATGACAGTGCGCCTTACTTTGCGAGAGCCACGTTGTCCGCGATCTTGCTGCGAATGCTCTCCGTCTTCGTGACGACAGGAGTCGCCGCGGTAAGCTTAGCGCGCTTCCTGCGTAAGAACAAGACAGTGAATTACTCGGTGAATGCACCCAAAAAATGTAACACTGACGATTTGGAACCCGCGAACGAGCTTTCAGCTAGCGCATTCGCCGCACTCCCTGCAGCATATTCTTGCTTCTTGACAACGACGGGTGTCTCCTCCGGAATACTGCTCGATGAGAATCAGCCAGCCGAACATTAAGAGCCTTTGATGCGACTTTCCTCACACCGTTAGACCCTCCGTCCCCTTCTCTGAATGAAGAGTACTCGGTCATTCAGCCACGATAACTCTGCGAGAGCTTACTGTTGGTCTTCAGCACCAGCCTCGTCGCTCTGCACAGATTCTTCAACTGTCACCTCCGCCGCTATGTTCTTGCGCTTGTGACTGGGAGCCATGGGTAGGGGAATGGAATGGTTGACCTACTAGCGGGGTCCTGCGGCGGCGACCTTTATCTGCGTCCGCCCGATGATATGAATTTTGCGAATTGGCGTTCGCGTCATCTTCCCTGGTTCTGGCTCCATAATGCGAGCGCGATTATTCATTCTCGTACATGAGATGCACGAAGTCTCACTCGCGCGGAGCTTAGAAATGAAAGGAAGCCCGGACTGCCGACCTGTTCGTGGTCAGCTACAGCAAATACTATCGCCTTCAACTGGCGCAAGTCTCACGACAAGGTGGGTCATCCCGGCCCCCATGATCGTGTTTATCTGCTCCCGTCCCGCCATTCTAAAAAGCATCCGCTAAGTTGCGCCCGGCAACGCTGGCGGGCCATCCTGGCTAGATAGTGAATTCACTTCGTCAGCCTCACCGCCACAGACTACGTACCGACCCTAGCGCGAACGTCGCAAAGAACTTAGCAGAAAACAATACGGGGGAAGGGAGGGGGAGGGGAGGGGAGGGAGGGACGACACCCACTATCCCGTTCTTGGTACGCGACGGCCTACTCATTTGCAAAAGAGTACAGCGTGCCTGTCGGCTGGCTGGCTCCGTCGACTGCTAGCATTGGCGTAATTTAGTCGTGCCGGCCAGCAAGCCGCCCCTCCTATACAGACTTCCTCGAGATAACGGTGCACCCTCAGTCAGCTCTGATATATATTCAGACATGCTCACGCACCAGGCGACGCCCCTCCGTCTTCGCGCAATGCCCAAGGTGATCCATACCGACGACGACGTCCTCCTCTATATCCTCTCCTTCCTCCCTCTGCGAGACTTGGAATCCGCAGCGGCGGTAGACAAGCGGTGGCGCATCCTCGTCAAAGGGATGGTGAGAAGGGAGGTCACATCCACCGTCTCACGCTACCTTCCTCATCCCTTGGACTTTCGCGCGCTAATGCGAACGACTCACTGCGTCTTGTCCGGATCTGTCGTCCTGAACTGCGTCCTGCGCGGCTCAGGTCTAACCAACTGGCGACCGGACGACCTCGACGTATGTTGCCCGATCGCGATGGCCCCTCGCGTGATGAAGCACCTCACAACGATTCAGGGGTACCATTGCGCGCACATCAATTCCCCATTCCACGACCCGCTGCTGGAACCGGGGTATGACGCGGGAATTGCCAGCCTCGTCATTCTCGAGCGTAACAACGGGAAGCAGCTAAATCTCATCGTCAGCATAGACAACACCGCAACCACTCCACTCACTCACACGTGGGGAACCCTCGTCAATAACTTCCTCACCGCCGACGCCATCTGCATCGCCTACCCTCGCATGACCCTCGACGGCATCGCCTGTATAAACCCTCATCGACCTGACCTGCCCCGCCACGTGCATAGTGCCAACAAGTACCGTGTCAGGGGCTTTTCGGTCGAGAACTTCAACAACAACGATGTCGTCCACTCCCCCTTACGCAAGTCTCATTTCTGCCCGCACGAATGGCGTACTCACTTCGATGCTGGCTGCTTCACGTTCCGCTTCGGAAACGTGGGTGACATCAACCTGAACGACCCCGTTGTACCCCCTCCGTTCGGCCACTCTTCCTGGAGATACGGCGGAGACCTATGCGGCGGAGGATGTGGCCAAGTTTCGCAGAGGGGCCTGCAGGTCGTTGGTCAGGATGTGCCGTTAGCCCCAGCCTTCGATCTCACCGAGGACGCCCACGCGGCTTTCGGGATGATAGGCGTGCTAGAGGGTGACGCGGACAACGAGGTGGAAGAAGGAGAGATAGTCGAGTGAGTCATTGTGGCCTTTTCCGCGGTGGCGCACGATGCTGACTACCGCCATCCAGATTGGGGGCCTGAGAATTCTCTTCGTTTATTTCTGGCCATTTCACTGCTACTGCGTCCCGAAACACGCGAGTCCTCCACTGCGCGACTACTATTTTATCTGTACTATTAACCGGCTACTCATACATCCCTTCCCCGCGACCGTGCCTGCGAGTGACTGCTCTGTGAAAAAAAAGAAAAACTACTGTATAGCGGCAATCGTATATAAATTGTAACACCACTGTACGTACGGAGCTACTGACGAAATACGATAGAGGAAAACACCGTCTCTCGTCGACGGCAGATGAGGTCCGCGTTACTTAAGCATCTTGCCGCGCTCAAGGACGAAACAGGATGTGTGCAGGGGCTTTAAAAAGGATACGTTGGGAAAATGAAGTCATGCGTGGGGCAGCGTGGCGAGAGGGAGAGCGACGACGCACAAAGGGACCAGGTGGTGCCCGTAGGGCCGTATATACTTACCTTGCGGTGGTGACTAGTTGGCGTTGCTGCT
>MU277191.1:475505-547859 GCA_022160305.1 Artomyces pyxidatus
TTGTACTCAGACGGGCGTCGGAGGGTGGGTTTTTTCAAAGAGACCCTCTCAAGCCGACATTCCTAATCGCAGTTTGACCCAGTTTGACTTTAGCTGGCGGATATGGGTACCTCACTGGCCAGTACGGTCTGGCGCTCGATAACCTTGTGCAGGTGGGAATATTCGATTACATGGGATCTCAGAAACTGACGCGGTGCGCGAATAGGCTACCATCATCACTGCCGACGGACGGACTCGCACCGTCAGTCAGACGGAGAACAATGACCTGTTCTGGGCCATTCGCGGGGGAGGGGGTAATTTTGGCGTGGTAACAGAATTTGTACTGCAGCTCCATCCACAACGGCGTACGATATTCGGGGGTATCGCTGTCTTCCATCCTGACGCCTTGCCCAAGATAGTGGATACGCTCACTACCTGGTGGAATCGAGGTTTTTCGGAGAAGGAGACTATTGTCCATGGCGTGACTGTTGCGCCTGATGGGAACGTGAGCGGTCTCTTCGAAGTGCATGCGCAGCAACTGATCGATCTAAATTAGCCTTGCACAGTGCTCATACTTTTCTGGAACGGCTCAGAGGAGGAAGGCCGGTTACATTTCAAGCCATTTTTCGACATCGGTAGGCATTGTGACCCTACCATCCCAGTAGCTATCTTATTATGTTTTGTGTTTAGGCCCGATCAAGGATGGGTGCTGCGAGATGCCGTATGAAGAGCTGAACGGAATCCAGGTGCGTACGACTTGCACATTACAGCCCATCCGGGCGTACTGACAATACCAATATTCCAAGAATGCAGGCCTTATACACGGCAACAATTACTTCATGAAAGGCATCTTCACTAGCGGGCCGCAGCAAGGTGTCCCGCAGGAACTTCTTGCGCGCATCCGCCATCTCTCGGCGAAACATGATCTTGGCCTTGTGACGTTCTTCGAGTACTTGCCGACGCGCAAGGTGCTTTCCGTCCCAAACAGCGCGACTGCCCACATCCGCGGCTCCCGTGTCAGCACCCTCGTTGTCTGCACATGGGCACACAGCGCTACAGACCGACTCCCGACTGTCAGGAAGGCTGTGAACGAACTGGTAGAGATAATAAGGAGCAGCGAGAAACGTCTTCCCGCGGACACCAACACTGGGTACGGTAATTACAGTGAGTGTCGACTGGCATCTATGTTAAGCTTCGTACTGATCACTGTGGTCCTTGGTTGATTTAGTCGCTGACGAGCCTGCACCCGGCCCCAACCGCGCACAGGAAAGTGGGTCGCGCGTAGGCGCAGACGTGCTCTTCGGAGAGAACTACCCGAGGCTGCAGCAGCTGAAGAAGGAGTATGATCCGATGATGATCTTCGCGAGGTGGTGTCCTATATCCCCGGCTGCGTGAACGTCGGGATCGACGACAGAAGCGCTGGTGGAGGTGAAACGGATGTCTGGGAGAAGCTGAAGGGCTTCAAGCCTTGTTGAACTCGTTAGTCTTGTAATCTGACTCCTGAGCGCTGAGCAGCGAGGTGACGTCCTCCGCTCACTTGATACTTTACCGTTCTGCCATCTTTTGCAAATATCGTCAGCGAGATTCCTCGGGATTCGCACCGTAATACGCAGACCGTACCTTCGAGTTGCCTGCGGGGTCGCGCCGTCCTTGGGTGCCACTGAGGATAGGATAGGATAAGATAGGTCACGGAGATTGAATGAAAATTCAATTGTTGAGCGTCGTGTTTTGCGGCGTTATGTAATGTAGCGCGGGAATTCGGGACGACGGGCCAAGTGCCACTGCCAGTGACAGGAAGTGACGGTCAGTACTTCTCTCTCGGCGCAACTACCCGCAGCTCTCGCAGTTCCAAAGTTCTTTCTCCATGGAGTAAATACGGCCGTTTCTGTGCGTCTCGATCAGTCCTAGCTCGTAGGATCCCCAGACACCGTCAATATGAAGCGCAGAGGTGGCTTATTCTGACCACGTTGCAACGCTTGGGCTTTCGACTGCTTGGCGGCTTGACGCCTTGTCTCCCTGTCATGGCTTTTCTGATGGACACAATCATCATTTGCTGCCGACGTCTGTACTGCGCAGTCAGTCGCTACGCCGGATGTTCCTCAGGCTCACCGGCGTAATATCCGAAGATTGCATTGCACCTCAGGCCTCCGCGGCCGCAAGGAGCACAAGGCCGTTGATCTTGCAAACGGGGAAACACAACTCTTCTATCATCCGGTGTAGCGCTCGCTGGTGCCAATTTAATGCGCTTGACAATGACGAATTTCGTCCTGTGCTACCGGATGCTAGAGCAAGAGCGGGCTTTCGCGTGAGTTCTATATCAGCATCGTTACATATCCGCGATGTATTGATAAGTTAGCAAAAATGGTTGGCTATCCGTAATTGCGGTGCGCGTACTTCCTTCTCTCCCATCCGCATCACGAAACGCCTCAACGCCTATCTCATTTAGCGCTCTTCGATGGACTCGTTGTGTTTCGGCAAGTATCAGAAGCGCCCGACGGCAGCCCTGTCTGTCTGCAACCACAAGGCCAATACAATTGCGACATTCGAGGAGGTTCGTATCCATTGACCTTATGGCCTCTTACAACTGCGTCGTTCAGAAGAAAGTCAACACTTCTATTCTAGGTTTACTCGTCGAACCCTGTACGAGTCTCGCTGAAAGATCTTGTAAGCCAGACAACGGACAATCTTGCTACAGGGGAGCGCTTGAGTTGGCGCCTGAGCGGAGCACTCCGGTTTCCCGACACCTAATTCCTTCTGCCTCTCACGGGCTTTCTTTTCGGTTGCGATCTTTTCGGTATGAAGCGTGGAATAGGATTCCGAGGTGATCCCCTATCACGTCACGGATGTACTCTCAAGTCGGGGTGTACTTATCGTTCATACCGCCTCAAGCCTAGGCGTGATTTCGTATGGCATGAGGTTAAATTGTCCTACCTTTCGCTAACAAACGAGGTTCCGGCCTGCTATCTTCTGTGACCCTGAAGAGCGCGCTCTAGCTTGACACAATGCTGTATGGGTCATTTCTGAGCGCTTTTCTCGCGGAGTTACAGGCACTTTCCGCGATTCTTCCAGCCCAGGTAGGAGAAAGGTTTATTAATTCTCGAGAAGAACGGAGATTCCATTGCAGTGTTTTTGCAACTCACACTATATATATCTTGAGGAGAAACGTGAGAGAGTACATCGATCTGCTCAAGATGGACCCTACTCTCCTTGCTGCCACCGTCGCCTTCACCGTCGTCTGCCTGCTCTGGGCACGGAGCTACATCAGAAAACGACATGCTCTCCCGTTGCCGCCTGGTCCGAAGGGTCTCCCGATCGTTGGGAACATGTTCGAATTGGGAACCGATTTAGTACACGTTAAGCATCGCGACTGGTCTAGGGAATTCGGTACGCAATCTCCCATCTATCTCTCTACTCCTCGACTTATTCGCTTCGCAGACTCGGATATCATCTCCGTCAGCGTCTTCGGAGAAACAACAGTTGTCCTCAACTCTATCGAGGCCATCACAGATCTGCTCGACAAGAGGGGCTCGAACTATTCTGACCGCCCCAACATGGTCATGATCATGGACCTGTGAGCTATTATCCCTTGCACGGTATGTAGTCCTGACATTCGTCGCTCGCGGCAGGATGGGCTGGGACTGGAGCTTCTCGTTGATGCGCTACGGCCAAAAGTGGAGGGAGTATCGCCGCGTGTTCCAACACTACTTCAACGTCATTTCGGAGCACCGTCCGATCCAGTTGACTGTGTCCGACGACCTACTCTCGCGCCTCCACCGCGACCCGCAGCATTTCCTTCACCATCTGAAGCAGTGCGTGACTCCTTTTCGTAGCGTATGGGCGACTTCTGACTTGACACACAGCTACACCGCTGCTGTTATCCTAAAGCGGGTGTAAGCATCAAAAATACTTGCATGTTCTCACCCGGAGGCATTGCTAACTGCGCGCTTAGGTACGGTTACGAAATCCAGCCGGAACGAGATTCCTTCGTGGAACTCGTCGACGAGGCGTCGCAAAGCACCTCCCTTGCGAACCTGCAAGGAGCATTCATCGTAGAGTTCCTCCCCACTCGTGCGTACCATTATTCTGTACTCTGTTGACATTCTTCCTTATGGAAATTTGAACATGCAGTGAAACACATCCCGACATGGTTCCCGGGTGCCGGATTTAAGAGGCAGGCAAAAGAGTGGCGTAAGCTCGCACGCGCCATCATCGAGGTTCCGTTTGCCATGGTTAAGCAGCAACTCGTCAGTGTTGTGTGTCTGATTGACTTGCATTTAATTGACGCGTCTATTATCTATTTCAGAGCGAGGGCAAGGCGTCTCCGTGCTACGTGACGTCTGTGCTGGAGCAGAACCGGGAGACGCCGGACGATGCCGTTGCTGAGGATCTCATCCGTGGGACTGCTGCTGTCTCGTACGCTGCTGGTAAGCCTCTCACTCGCAATCTGCCTATCACGCTGTGAATTCCTAACATGTTTTACAGGAGCCGATACGGTATGGTGCTCACTTTTCGTTCCGTGAATAGCGCGGCTGATGGACGACTGCAGAGTGTCTCTGCGCTGACCACGTTTGTTCTCGCCATGGTTCTTCATCAAGATATTCAGAAGCGCGTCCAGGCAGAGCTCGACTCGGTACTCGGAGGCGATCGTCTCCCTACATTTGCCGACAAAGATGACCTCCCTTTCCTTGGCGCGTGCATATCGGAGGCCCTGCGCTGGATCCCAATTCTTCCCCTCGGTGTGCACCATCGCTCGCTCGTCGACGACGTCTACAAGGGCTACTTTATCCCAGGAGGTGTATCTGTGATTGCCAACGGCTGGTAAGTATCTACGTTTTGCTTTGACGCCCAGATGTTGACAAGAAATGTAGGGCCGTCCTTCACAACGAGCAGGTCTTCCCCGACCCGGAGGAATATAAACCGCAGCGCTTCATTGACAATCCCGATCTTCCCGACCCTATTGACAACGGCGTATTTGGCTTCGGACGTCGGTAAGTCAGCCATCCAGTCGAGCCGCGAGCCGCAACTGACGAATCCTCCAGTGCTTGCGCCGGTCGCGCCATGGCCCTCGACACGATTTGGATTGCGGCGGCGAGGATACTGACAGTGTTCGATATCAAGCGTTCCAAAGACGCTGACGGGAGAGATATCATTCCTGAGATCAAGTTCAAACCTGGCGCGCTCATGTGAGTGATACTTGGCATATTCACTGCCATCCCATTTTCTGACCGTCCGAGAATTCGTTCGAACTAGCCATGTCGAAGATTTCCCTTGTGACATGACGCCGAGGTCTCCTGCGCACCTGGCGCTTCTTCAAGAGGGGCACAATTGAGTGGAGACAGTAACTTGTCACATTACGTTCCATTAGCATGTATAGCATTTCCTTGTTCTAGATTTTGAAGGTACGTACTGAGATAGGAAGATTCAATCATGTCGCTCGACGTCTTGAAGCCGTCTCTTAACACGACTGGAGGAGACTCATGGCGTATTACGACCTACTTCGCAATTTAATTGGACACGGCTCCAGTCGACTACATATTGGAGTCGGTCAAAGAGCGCAGTCTCACCAGTCCCGCATACACCGTATGAAACGACAAGAGACAATCAGATGCAAGGCTCTCACACCGCTCGACCTTCAATTCTTGCATAACGGATCACCGATACCTGTTCTATTCGAGTCAGGCTCCATGGGCAAGCAGCAGGCGGTCATTTTTTGCCGCTCGTGACTTCGGGCTGGAAAGTAAGGCACATCAAGATAAGTAGAGGGCAGGATCTGGGTGAAGGTCGGTCAGCTTGAAGTTGCCCGCTCTCAGTGAGCGAGTACCTGCGAGCACGCTCAGCTGGCATACTCCGGTGATGCAACTGATGCTGGACTTGTGGACTGTGGGACGGTTGCGACCCGTTAGACAGCCGCACACCCTACGCACCTTGAGCTTGAGCTTGGATGATTCGCACAGGCAGCCTTCGGCTAGTCTCGCGAGACTATGTGAACGACCTTGATATTGGAGACGCTGAGGGTCAGCCTGAGACTTGCCTGCCAAGACAGCGGCAATTAGGCGGACTCAAATCAATGGGCGCTGGGCTTCGCTTAAGTCCGACGCCGACGCCCGGATGTCCGGAAAGGCCGGAATACCGGTACTTCCGCGTTGGGCGCCTACACTTTGACGACTCGCAATCATCCCCCTGGCGACACGCAGACACGCATCGTCAGACAGGTGAGGAGCTGTGAGTCGATTCGTACGATCAGGCAAGCTTTCAAGTTCCCTTCTGTTCATTCAGGCTGCTACAACCCAACCAAGATCATAGGTACGTTAGGCTACTATGATCGTTTCAATTTGCGACAGGATGACGACGGCTATGTTCACAGCCAACCGAGTAATGAAATATTGACTGTAGCGCCTGCCTCACGGAGAAAGTCTCTCGGTGTTCAAACACTTTTGCGAAGGGCGCAAAACAAGTACCATTAGGGACAGGAATGCATCCTTTTCTCCGCGGTCCGTACTCTTCGCAATCGGAAGTTCTCCTTGGGTGTTGTCCACTGCTTACAGTCTCAGCTCTTGCATTCGACCAGAGCCTCCGAATGGACCACAGCCCCCCCGCGCACTGATTGACACCCTGTCCTACTCTGTTCTACTGTTCAGTGAGCCCCTTGTCTCTGCTTCGCCCTCCCTTCTGCCAGGGAATCCCCCGATAACCGCGCGCCGCGCGGGCGTTCGGACTCCGTTCCGCGTTCCTGATCTCCTGATCCTCGATTACGAACTCATGGCAGTGGCCCGTTCTTGTTTTGTCCCTTGAAAGCTTGACGTAGCTTATGACTTTATACGTCATTCAGTGCATGGACATAGTGTTGTCACTCTGACTACGGTTCGAGCGCGCGTCACCAACATCACTAGCTGGATCAGCGCTACTGTCGAGTTTGGACCACGGTATTGTGCCAATTCCCCATACAGGTCATTGTCCGGCTGCCGTACTCGCACAGCGCTCGTTCAATTGGGGCCTTTACCCATGCTTCCGTTTCGTATTGATATATGCGTTGCATTCAATCCACTGGCGCACGTCTCCTAATACAGTCTCATCCTCCATACTGATGCTGTGAGCTCGCATGCTTCAACCTAGGTAGCCGAAAACTCAACCGTCCAATGAAACTCGTCCTCAATTCCCGAGTATCTCGGGAGGTGAAGGCGTTAAAAGCAAACTGAGCGGGAAAGGAAGCATCACTGCCACTTGTGCTTCTTACCCCCCTCAGCCTGCTTCGTGGGCGACTTGTGTCAACAAGGCTTCGTTTTTGTGCGCCTGATCCTCCTCGACTTCGAAAAGCGCCCCGGAAACGACGAAATTATGCCTTCGTGGTCGTTCCCCTGGCTCGCCAGCCTGGCCCTGGCTGCCTCTGTCGCTTCTGCAGCGTCTATACCCGCGCAAAATGGTATGTTCGCATCGCAGACTTGGCGTGCCCGCCTTCCTTCGCCGCTCGTGGAGCACTGACTCGCCGTCCGCAGTGTCCTCGGCCGCAGTGGCGCCCGACGCGTTCGCGAAGTCCAAATTCGACTTCATCATCGTCGGCGGCGGCACATCCGGACTCGTCCTCGCCCGCCGCCTCACGGAAAACCCGAAGATCACTGTCGGCATATTGGAGGCGGGAGAGTACCGTCCGGGTGACGACCTCATCGAGGTGCCCACTGGCGGAGACGCTGTCGCGAACTCGACCGCGTCGACCATCGGGAACCCAGACTACGACTGGATGTTCAAGAGCACGCCTCAGGCGCATCTGAATGGATCGGTGATCAGCTACCCGAGGTACGGCGGTGCCGACGTCGAATACGTGCTGATTTCTGACATGGGCGTCACAGAGGCAAGGTCGTGGGAGGCTCGACGGCGCTCAACTCGATGATCTGGCAAAGGCCCTCGAAAGCGGAATACGATAACATCGGCACTGTGTTTGGAAATCCGGGATGGTCTTTCGACAACTTGTCTGGGTACTTCGAGAAAATCGAAAACTGGCACGCCCCGACGGTGCTCTTCCCGGGACAACTCGTCACGAATGCTTTGACAAGCGAACACGGTACGGGAGGACCGATCTCGGTGCGCAGTTTCCTTTTGCAATGGAACGACTTGATTTTGAATATCTATTCGCGTTGCATAGGTTTCCTACGACACTCTGCTCACCGACGTCGACTCGCCCGCTATTCGAGCTGCCAACGCGATCAACGTACCGACGAACTCAAATCCCGACGGCGGCAACGAGACTTACCTCACGATGACCTCGCGCTCGGTCAATCCGACGACTGGGCGCCGCTCGTGGGCGAGCAACGGCTACTTTACCCCGATTATCGGACGTCCTAACTTGAAATTGGTGACGGGCGTCCTGGTCACGAAGATCGATTTCGTCAAAAAGCAAGGAAAGATCGTCGCCACGGGCGTCCAGTACACCGCAAATGGCCATACATACACGGCCACAGCCGGAAAGGAGGTCATTTTAGCTGCAGGTATGTCATGGGCTTTCTTGGTGCCGAGCGGTCTTCCCCATCCATTCGTCAGGCTCTTTAAAGACCCCCCAACTTCTCGAGCTGTCCGGCGTGGGTAACAAGAGTCTCCTGAAGAGCCTAGGTATCCCTGTTGTTCTCGACCTGCCTACCATCGGCGAGAACTTGCAGGATCACCCCGTCGCGCTTTCGGACTTCCAGGTGGATTCCAACCTTCTCACTTTGGGTAATCTCGGTCCCTCTATCTACCAAACTCTACTTATGTTTCAATCCGATCAGACCGCCTGAACAACAATGCAACGTACGCTCAGGAACAGCTTGCGCTTTAGTATGTACCATCGTAGACCTCTGAGACTCTGTCTTACTAATTTACACTTACTTCCAGCAATGCCAACGCTTCGGGCATCTTCACTTACACGCCTGCGGTTGTCGGATCGCTCCCGCTGCAGACTGCGGTCAACCAGAGTGTCTTCAACTCCATGCTGGCCACCCTCGAGAAGGCTATCGCATCCGAAAGCACGACGCCTCTGCAGAAGGTTCAATACAAGGCCCTGATCAACATGGCGCAGGGCGGACAGCTTGGATGGTTCGAGTTGACGATCGTCCCATCTGGAGGCCTTCTCAGCACACCTCAGCCGGGGTCTGCGTACATTACGTCGGTTGTCATTCAGCTGGTGAGCTTCAGTCATCATTGTCGATTCTCTGAAGCAACTAATCTCGAATTTGATAGCACGAATTTAGTAGGGGCTCAGTCGTAAGCTTATTGTCTTTGTGGCCCTGTTCTATCATTGACTCGAACTGCGCGACAGCATATCAACACCACGGACCCTACGGCTTCTCCGTTGATCAACCCGAATTTCCTGTCCCTTCAGTGGGGTAAGCTGACTTCATTGATTTGCCAAAGTCTCGAAGCTCACTTCTGGTAGATGTCGACGTTCTTGCGCACGGTCTTCAGTGGGTCCGCAAGTGGACGCACACATCGCCTCTCGGAAACTTGGTCGAAGCCAACGTCACGCCCCCCGATAGCGTGTCTTCGGACGCTCAGTGGGAGAACTATGTACGCTCCACTGTTCAGGTACGTCGCTCTTCTCTTTTCACTCGTGTGTCGCTGACGGCGATATATCGCTGTGCAGACGACTAATCACCCCATTGGTGGGTACACTTGATCGTATATTGTGGGCGTGCTACTAAACGTTCCTCACTTTGATAGGCACTACGGCGATGACGACTCAGGAGCTCGGTGGCGTTGTCAATCCGAGACTGAAGGTGTATGGCCTGGACAATGTTCGCATCGTCGATGCAGGTGTCATCCCCATGACGCTCGGCGTTGCGATCCAGGGCACCGTCTATGCGATCGCTGAGAAGGTGCGCAGACAGTTCTAAACCCTTTTGCTGATCTAATTCTACATCTCTTTAGGCTGCTGACCTGGTGAAGCAAGACTGGAATATCTGAACAATTGAATTACATCTGGGATGACTAGAACTAAGGCATTCAGTTTGCGTATCTTCATCATTCATTCTTAACATCCTATCCTTCTGTGCAATTTGGTCATCTTTCGACTCATAGTAATATTGGATATTTTAATTCTGTGTATACTTATTCTACTCACTGTAATCGAAACTGCTTTTCTGAAACCTGAGTTGATAGAAGCCGTAAGGCGAACTCGAAAGTTTGGGAGATAAAGGCTTTAGACGAGAACAAAGTTGGGAACCGGCGAATTAGGTTGCATGCCAGGTCGATTCTGTCATAGAATTTGACTTAAATTTCGTCTTTCGAGTCCTCTGAGAATGTCCAAGAGATGCTTTGATGGAAGCAGGTATTGGGCTTCGCGCTGGGCCGGGACAGAACGCGTGTGTGACACGTCGTGACAGTTCGCGTCGCGTCACCACGTGATTTTGTTACCCCCTTATAGCTAGATCGGGAGCGGCAGTCGTCAGCATGCGCCTCACCTAGCTAAGCCTATTAATATTATAGCTCTCAGCACCATCCACGCAGTATTATGCATCTTTCGACGTCGTCGGTCGCTACTTGTTCCCCTCGGACATCTAGCAAGAAACGTTTATGATTTTTGATCGCTTTTAGATCATGCAAGGCCCCGTCAGTGTCCGGCTTGTTCCCATTCGACAGTACGCCCCACCGGTCACTGCCAAGGTCTCTGATGAAACGACACCACGCTTCGAAACAATACTTGTGAGTGTTCTCGACATTTCTCTATTTCCTGTACACACTTGTCGATTGAACCTAGGGTATCACCGCCGACCGAATCTGAAGCTTCGCTAACCTTTCGCCCCACTCGGTAAAAGGAAGGCTGTGTGAAGCCTGCATCAACCGGAGGCTCCACTGAAGGTCCTCGGGCTGTACTTACGCGGAGGCAAAGGCTCAAGCCTTCGTACAATCCTCGGCTGGCGGTCACCGGTCACTGCAGTTTGACTGTTGATGGTCAGAAACTATTCGGCGAGTACGCACGCTTGCCACCCACATCTTATCTAACTCACCGAATGTGGGGCTATCATCATCAAGGGGTTGCGCACGGAGCGGTGGCGTTAGCTGCCTTGATACCCATTGGTAGCTTCTGTTAGAGTTTGTCCCATCCGGTCTTTCCAGTCCACGCGTTGTGATGTCTCGCATTTCAGACCAATCCGGGACAGGTTTGATAGCCTACGCGCAGAAAGAAGACACTGATAACTGATAGCCGTGTAGAGTATGAATAGGTACGATTTTCGCGGCCGCGGGTAAGGGGAAGGTGCAACTCTGTCCGACCCGCGGTATATCCCTGGCCCAATATCATCTAGCTCTACTCGGCGTCTGTCTTGTGTATTCACACAAGACGACTCTCCTTTTCACTTTTGCGTGGCCGATGACTTACCAAACTTACCGTCTTGTAGTGAATACTACGTAGTACTCTCGCCTCGCGATTTGCGAATGTACTGCCTAAGGTGAGACTTCTACATTGATACTAAACGCTGCCAGCCAAAGGCCTATTTGAGCCCCGGTGCTGTTTCCCATCGCTGTCTCATCGCGTTCGTCAAGACGAAACATATTTCTTCTTTGTCACCTCCTCTGGCACGAGAGGCGATCGCTGCTGTCCCGACAAACTCCGTACCAGTCAATAACGGCATGATTCGGTGAGTCCACACCTCTCTATCACTATCTGAAGCCATGGTCTCGATCGTCAAGACATTCAGGTATGTCTTGAACTTTACTAGAAGGACTAGTATACAGGTGTAAAGCCAAGTACAGGCCATCGAGAGGAACACCAGCGGCCTTGATTGATGATCGGCCAAAAGCTTCGCTTTCAACATCTCTGATGACTTAGGCTGCTAGTACACATCTGCGTCATGCAGTGTGACTGATCGCCCATTCCATGCTCTTCATGCCGGGATTTGGGCCTCACAGTCGCCTCACAAGTGTCTCTGGCTCAGGTATAAACTGGGTCGTGCTATTCGAGATTTACACCATCAAACCCACCCGCATCCATCGGCCTACAGCCATTCGACTCCCAACTACCATGAAATTCATCGCCATCCTTCTCTCGCTCGTCGTGGCATTGACCGTGTATGCTGAGCCCGTCGCTCAGACTGATCCTCCGACGGTGAGCCCGGCTAACTGTCCTGAATGTAAGTTTAAACGCCAACTCTTCGACGTGTCGATTATGTTGTAACGATTTCCATACAGGCGCGAAGGGCTTCAAGCGTACTGATTGATCGTCTGACATGCATGCTATTGACGAAACGCGGAGTCCGTCTTTCTCCTGTTGACCTTCGAATGTCTGACTGACAGTAAAATTTGCAGGGTTGGGTTGCGCAAGCGTCCTCTATATCATCTCTCGCTGTGGATGCCAGAAGCTTTGGCACAGCAGTAATGAGAGATTCGGGTGATCGCATAGTAACCCTCATCATACCCCAGAGCTCTATCATATCACAAGTAGCCTACAAGCTAGTCGGCACGCCTGATTTACTCTTTGGTCTCTTCCACTAAGGCTTCCCACAATCGTCTTCCGATCTCCGGGTCGTTCGCTTCCGGCCGGCACTCTCCGACGCGTGCCCAGGGAATGAGAAACTGAGAGGAAATGTGCGGCAGTGATAAACGATACCTCGACCTGAATTGGGGAAGAATACGTACTTTTCCATTGAAATCGACCGTCTCGGGCGACGTACCCGCCCACAACTGTGTGAGTGCACCGTATGGCGTCGGATACAAGATGCGCTTGGTGCACGTCAGCCAATGACCCAGATTTCGACAAAGCTGCACACCTGCAAGATAAACCGTGCGACTGGGTTGAGGTTGCGTTGAAGGTCCGAGCGCAGATTTCCCGGATTACAAGACGTGACCGCAATTCCTTGACTACCGTACCGGCGACCCAGTTCGCGAGCGAACACAACATTCGCCTGCAAGGTGTATGGATCAACGCTTTGAAGCTCGGAGTGAACGGTAAGTACGCACATGCTTGCTCTGGTCGTACAACTGGTAAGTCGTCATCTTGTCCCGCACTTCGCCAGGGCGGAAGGAACCCCAGTGGATAACATCGAGGTATGCAGACATGGACGAGGTCACGACAACGCGGGCCTTGCCGTCGGGCGAAGACTTTGCTCCAGCGAGCAGAGCGGGGATGAGGAGGGTCGTGAAGAGGTAATGACCGACAACGTTCGTTCCCCACTGAAGGTCCAAGCCGTCCTTCGTGAGCTGGTCGTGGGACGGCCACATCACGCCGCTACGCACAGCAAACACACTCTATCAGTAACGCGACGAAAGGAAGATGGGCGGACACACCCGTTATCGAAGAGCATGTGCAGCTCGCTCTCCTTGTCCAAGAACTCCTTTGCCGCCTTCCGCACCTTTGCCTTGTCGGCAAGGTCGAGCTCCAGGTACAGAGCCTCCTTCCCGGTGTCCTCCTTCAGAGCGTCGATGGCATCTTCCGCCTTGATTCGTGAGCGTGCGGCGAGGTAGACCTTGGCGTTGTGGGTGAGAAGCTGGCGGACGGTCTCCTTCCCGATACCTGTGTTACCGCCAGTGACAATCGCGACGCGTCCCGTGAGGTCGGGGATGTCGTGAACGGAGAATTTGGATGCTGGAGGGAACCACTGGTCGAGAAGGCTCCAATGCTGTCCCATTATCGAAATGGCTTATAGGAGGAGGGGAGGAGGGAGATCTGAAAGAGAAAGTCGGAAATAAGAAGGACCTCTCGGCCTTATAAGCAGAGGCATCTTGCATTCCCTCGCTGCAGAACCGAAAGAGCAGACGCGTCAAATTCGGTTCAATGCAAGATCACGTGATGGTGCCTATTTGCGCCCAGACCGCCGGCGTACGGCCTCGATCGTTCCCTCCAGTTTAAACCGCACCAATGCACCATGGAAATCCAAAGTAAGCTACGGAGAAACACGAGTGTATTTCTCTCTGAGTCTGGAGAAAGAAGGACCAAGCGCGCGATGCTTCGCTTTCGCATCCCTCGTCGGCAGCGTTTTCATCGGACCGCGACCGTCACGGTCCTCCCATTTGCTCGCATCCACTGCATCAACGCTCGGCGTCTATCTCTGAGACCAAGCTCATTGGACCTTCTCTGGCCGTTATGCTGAATTTCTGGTCGGCGGCATGCTGCGCAATGATCCACGGACTACGTCCCAACGTAGGATCAAGGCAACCTCCAGATGTCAACTGGAAGATGCAAGTAACTAGTGCAAGGTTGCAACATGATCTCAGTGAACGGTTCCTGCCTACCTGAGACGCTTGCGGTCATCGTCCTATTAATGGGAGGGAAGAGTGAAGCGGGGGACGTGTAGATGATAGTTTCATCACGGAACGGAACGAAGAAATCCTTGCGATCCTGGAAGCTGAGAAGATCATAATATTCCACTCGTCGGTCCTTTCCAGTACGGCACATCCGGCATATGCGCTCAGAATTGCGGGACCTTATCCAACGAGTCGTCATCCTGAAGCTATTGTCATCTACTCGAGTGTTGAATAATCTCAGAATTTCATATGCTATGCGGGATGTCTACGATACTCTGGCGACACTACAACTCCAATAATCTACACATGCCACTCTCACCTCACAATATACAGATACAGAACAATCACCGGGCCCATCCCACGACGTCTGGAAGTGCCTGGTCTAGTGGCCGCGAAGCTCTTTCTCGGACGCGAGCAGCGCAGGTGCCTCCGGGAAACGAGGCGTGATATGCACGTCAAACGGAATTGGACGCCTGGGATTCGCGCATTCGGTCAGTTGCCTCTGATTGAGAGCGCGAAGACAACACTCACACAACCAGTCCGTCCTCGACGAACCCATCCACGTCCAGTGGCACCGGCTTCCCATCCGGGCCCTTGACCCTCTCGATGTTTGAGGCCCACAGCATGATCGCAATATCGATGAACAGCGAATTGTTCGCGACATGGCGGCCGACGCACAGCCGGCGCCCGAACCCATACGTCACGTGGCTCTCCTCCTTCGTGTCCGCGGGACCGGGGGCGAGCTCGCCCTTCGCGTCCAAATGCCTCGCGGGGTTGAAGTGGTGCGCATCAGCCCCGTAGATCTCGGGGTCGCGGTTGAGGTGCCAGACGTTCGCAATGCAGATTGTGCCCGCAGGGATGAACATGCCCTCGTACCAGTCATCCTCGATGGAGCGATGCGGAAGCCCAACGGGATCGACAGGCCGCCAGCGCAGCGCCTCCTTCACCATCGCGCGGATGTACGGCAGGTGCGGGAGGTCCGCGAACGTGGGCATGCGCGTGCGTCCGACGACGGCGTCGAGTTCGGCCTGTGCGCGCTTCTGGGTCTCGGGATACGCGAGCATCGCGAGGCTCCACCAGGACATCACAGCGGAGGTCGTCTCGGCTCCTGCAGCGCTTTGGTGGGGAGTCAGCAAGAAGCGGGGCGTGCGCTGGGGAAGCAACGTACTACATGGTGCCGGCCAACCAGGAGTTCTCGCGCATGGAAAGCTGGTGACGCTCGGAGTCCTTGATGAGGGTCGCGCAGAGACTAGGATGTTCATCGCCCTTTGCCTGTTCCATTCATGTTCGTTAGCGTGGGTGATAATGACCTGGGATCAAGGAGGAAGCGCGTACCACGTTGACTTTAACACTTTCGAAGAGGCCCTCAAACATGGCCGAATCTTTCTTGTACCACTCCTCGGCGACGCGCTTCCACTTGGCGAACCTATACAACCGCGGGTCAGCAGCTTACTTCTCGTATCCCCATAACTTACTCACCTGCTGGGGATGTAGACCATCCAAGGGAAGAACTCGACAAAGTGCGCTCCGGGATATGCTGCGCGTGTGAGGCGCTGTACGAAGTCGTTGATGTCCTTCACACGGGGATCTTGCTCGTCCTTGATCGTGGGCTGGTCGTAGACGACAGAGAGAACCATGGAAGCAGCGGTGCGGCGGAGATGCTTGTCCCATTGCATGGGCTCTGCGAGGCCACCGTTGGCGAGCAGTACTGCCTCGGTCGTCTGGGTCTCATGGAAGTCGCGGACTACGCCCTTGTTCAGGCCTTCGTGGGCGGCCTTGCGCATGCGACGCCAGCTATTCATAGTCATCAATATCGATATACTTGGGTAGCTGGTGGAACCGACATACATATCGCCATAGCGAGTGAACACGACCAATAGACCTCCAGTCATGATGTCCGATGCGACTACGTTGGTCGGGCGGTCGGAGTAGATGCCAGCACGACGGTCGAGTAGGTCGGCGGCAACCTTTTGGGAGTTGAGGATGACCATGGGCTGTCCGGCAGCGTTCAGGTATACGACGTCACCTGAAGATCTCATGAAGACAGATGCGTAGTATGATCATCGTGGGGACATACCGTAAGTCTTCTTCCATTCTGTAAACTTGAGCCACTGCTGAGAGCGAAGCTCAAGTACGCTGCCGATGATGGGGTAGCCAGAGGGTCCAGGAGGAAGCTTGCGATACGGGCTCAAGAGCCAGCGTACAAGGAAAAGAACGGAGAGTCCCAAGGCGAGGCCGTACGACACGGTCTTGTTTTCCTGGACAACGTGGATGGCATTGGAGGGGGAGAAGACGGAAGCGTTGATGGTGGAGGGAAAGGGGACGTAGAAAGTGGGTTGGACGCCTGCCATTTTGCCCAAGTCGGTGCGCGCATGGTGGGTTTACTTATGATAGGGCCCGGCGCAGAGACTCGGCTGGAATGCGAAAAGGAGATACATTCTTGGTCGCGTCGTCCGAGAGATGACCAAAGGCGCCAAACAGGCACTGAAAGTTGACTGAAAGCGTTACTTGCGGCCGGCGCTTGCTTGCGCTTACTTGCGCTTGCTTGCTCGGGTATCTTCGCTTCGATCGGGACCCCGGGACACCCCTCCGATATTCCCACAAGATTGGCGCTCTCGCATCTCCGTTGACCGCCCGCAGATATTCGCCCGGATCCTCGCGCCCGGACATCTTCACCCTTTCGACAAGTTTCAAAGTCTCCCCGACGGCAACGCAGCGACAACGGCCCCGCTTCCGCAGTAATTGTCAGCAATCGGCGTCCGACGTCCGTCGTCAACTCGCAGCGCCTAAGCTATGATCATCGTATCCGATATTAGTAACACCGATGCCGCCACTGCGATCGGACACGACAGACTTGGCGGCGCTCACCCTTAGCATCATCCATACGCCTCCTACAATACAACACGCCTCATGCTGTGACTGTGAGGGTCAAATTCAGGCGAGATCACCCGGATTACTATACGTATCTATTCTACGTTCCATCAGCAGTGATTTAAAGTTTTCCTTACCCTGACCAGGCCCATTCAGAGTCTGAATGGTACTTTGGTCCCAGATCTTCCAAGATCCACGGTCACTAGAAATGCAGCACGACGGAGAGCTGGTAAATCGGAAAACTCCGTGGCCCGGGGCCCGCGGAAACAACTTACAGACCGTACGCAATGTGCTCATAGACGCTGTAAACGACTTTTTCTGTTCCTTTGAGAGGAGCCGATTTTACATGCGGGTCGAGATGAGATGTAATTGAATGTCGCAAAGAGTTGGCGAATTGCCGCTAGCTGTAACCTGGACCAATCTTCCGCAACATTTCCGCAACATTTAATTGACTGCTGTGATGATTACGTAAGACACGCGTGCAGTGCAGCAGTTCTTCGCGTCCGAGTGCTCCTCGCTTTCGGGAACCGAACATTTCTCTCTCGCATCCGTGCATGGCAAGAATGTGTAGGATTTCCTCTACGCACCGGCCTCGGGTCAGGTCTCGGTTGCTCTTCCTTGGCTGGGAACGTGGAGCGGGACCGCATTAGTACATTTAACTGGGAACACCATTCGTAGGTCGAGCCCAACGCCATGACGCTCCCTAACGTACGCAGTCTGCTCATCCTCCCGCTCCCGCTCCTCTTTCTTCTAGCTCCACATCTACCTCTTGTCTACGGATCGTCGGCGTCGTCGAATCTCACTCCCGCGGAGTTCGCTGCAAAACCATTCGATGTCATCGTAGTCGGCGGCGGCAATGCGGGCCTCGTCCTCGCGAACCGTCTATCTGCGCCGCCGTCAACTCTGCGCGTTGGCCTCATAGAAGCAGGAGCTGATTACCCTGTCGACGATCTCATCGACACGCCCACAGCAGGCAATCTCCTTGGGAATGCGCGCGTAGGCACCCTTCTAGGCAATCCGACGTACGATTGGGAGCTCCAAAGCGTGCCGCAGCCCGCACTGGATGGGCAGCCGCTGCAGTATCCGAGGTACGCCCTTCCTTGAAACTCTATCAGACGTGTGGAAACTGATTCGCAGACAGAGGGAAAGTTATGGGCGGATCCACCGCCATCAACAGCATGGTCTGGCAGCGCGGCTCGAGGGCCGACTACGACGCGTGGGCTTCGCAGTTCGGGAACGGCCCGGAATGGGGATTCGACGCGTTGCTCCCCTACTTCGCTCGTTCAGAGTCATGGCATCCGCCGTCTCCGTCCGCCCCGCCGCTCTTCCCTGATACGAGCATCAACTTCACTGCCCTGGGGGAGATGCACGGGACGGAGGGCCCCATTGAAGTCTCGTACAACAGCTGGCTGACGGACCTCGATGCCCCCGCGGCGCAGGCAGCTGTCGCCGCGGCGCGCCTCCAGCCCAACACGAACCCAGACGGCGGACACGACGCGTCGATGCCAGCAACGGGCACGGCGCGCACGGTCGGGCCCGTCTCGGGTCAGCGCAGCTATGCCGCGTCGGCCTATCTGAGCGCGGACGTGCGCGCGCGCAGTAATTTGGAGGTGGTGACAGAGGCGGCTGTGAGCCGGATTCTGTGGGATGTCAGTGGCAATGTTACGAATGCGAAGGCGGTGGAGTTTGTAAGTGCGGGGAAGACGTACACTGTAGATGTCCGCAAGGAAGTTGTTCTTGCTGCCGGTGAGCACTGTGTCGTATCATGGGAGAATGTCAAGGTTGATGGAACGCGGATAGGTGCGCTCAAGACGCCTCAGATTCTCGAGCTCTCCGGCGTGGGAAATCGCACCCTACTAGAAAGCCTGGATATCCCAGTCGTGCTCGACCTCCCTGAGGTTGGCGAGAACTTGCAAGACCACCCGGTAACGCTCTCCGACTTCCGCGTCGTCCCTAACGTCGTCACCCTCGGTGCGTTACATTATCTTGTCGCGATCGCCTTCCCTGACTTACACGGATCGCGTCCAGATACATTGGGCTACAATGCTACTTTCAGGGCCGAGCAAGCAGAACTCTAGTTCGTCAACTCTTATTGACGTCGGCGATGGTCTAACGTTATTTGATCCAGTAAGAGCTCCAGGACCGGAGCCCTGAGCTATACTTCTGCGCCGCTCGGTCCTGTCCCGCTCCAGTCAATGACAACTCCAGCACAGCTCTCCAAGATGCGCGCGCAGCTGGAATCATACATCGCCTCTGCAGACCTGACCCCCATGCAGAAGGTGCAGTATGACGTGCTGCGGGACATCGTAGATAAGGGTGAGGACGGGTGGGTCGAGATGGTCGTCGTTCCGGCAGGCGGTGTGCTCAGCGCGCCGGAGGAAGGCAGGAGCTATTTGACGGCAGTGGCGATCCAGTTGGTGAGTGCTCCAGCGTTGTGCGACGGGACTTTGTATACTGAGACTTCCTCCGTAGCATCCCTTTGGAAGAGGGTCTGTGGTGCGTATTTGAAGAATCTTCCGTGGACGAATGTGAGATGACATTTATTGTTGTAGCATATCAAGTCGACCGATCCCAGCGAATCCCCGGCCATCGACCCCCGCTTCCTCGAGATACCCTGGGGTACGTCTGCATCCATCCCGCGAAACTCATATCGTACTCAGACACCTTATATAACACCCAGACTTCGACGTCCTGGTCCACGGGGCGAAATTCATCCGCAAGTGGATCTCCACGGACCCGATCGCGCCTTACATCGACAAACTCGTCACCCCGCCCGCCAGTCTGACCGGCCACGCCGAATGGGAGAAGTTCGTCCATGGAAATGTTCGAGTACGGTCGATATCTCCTTCTGCGCATATGGCCAATGACTGATGAGGGGATAGACGACAAATCATCCTTTGGGCACAACCGCCATGGCCCCGCGCAGCCTCGGAGGTGTGTGCTGTGTTCCTGCAGATCTAGACGAGTCGTGGATTAACCGCCATATGAAGGTGTCGTCGATCCTAGCCTCAAAATTTATGGGTTGAAAAATGTCCGCGTTGTTGATGCTGGAGTTATCCCGCTGACCATTGGAGTTGCAATAATGCCGACAGTCTATGCTGTCGCAGAGAAGGTACGCTTGACCCTTAGTTTGGCACCCTGTAAGCGCTCACGTAGTCTCCGCATAGGCGGCGGACATTCTATGGAAGGAGTGGAAACTGGATCTCGTGGTGCAAGAAAACCATCTCAGGGATGAGCTGTGAGCGAGATTGAGTGAAACAAGTGTAACGATATTCTATATTCTGTAATATGTAGATCAACACGGTGACTATCCCCAATTGCGCAAGTCTGTCTCTTTAGATCATATAGTACTTCAGTATCACCGTATCGCTTCAAGACTGAGAACGTAGAATCACCCAGCCGTTACGTCATCTACTTCTTCGCAGCAACAGCAACGTCGAATTTCGCAACAGCAGCACTATCGACGAACTGCTCGATCTTCTTGATCTTCGGTGTTGCAACCATGACCTCTGGCATATCGAGCGTAAAGATATAGATCGACTCCACGTCGTACGGCACGCCATTCGCCTCCGCTTCCATTCTTGTCTACTCCTCGTCAGTATCCATCTCCTGCATACCAGCGCACAAGAGGAGAGCACTCACATGAGCCCACACTTGATTGGTATTTTCTGCCAGCCCGTACACCGTGAACTGCGCGAGCAGCGTCAGGCCCTTCCGTGCTCTCGCAAATAGTGACGGCACGCACCTCGATTGACATGAGATCAGCCGCGGGGCTCTGCGTGAGCGCCCACAGCGCGTCCCGCCCCCTCTCCTCCGCCTTGCCCGCGGGCGCAGGCAGCGCGACGGAGACGAAGTCCCGCGCCATTTGCGCGTCCATCGCGTGGATGTCGAAGCGCGAGCGCGCCTCGAGCCACTGCAGGATGACGCGGTTCGCGGGGGTTGAGGGCTGTGGCGCGACGAACATTGATGTGTGAGTGGGGTAGAGTGTGGATGTACTGCATCGTTCTGCTGTCGATTGTACGCTATAAGTATGCGCGGGCGCCGCACGAGGGGGTCGCTCATTGGTGGGGTTTGACAGCTAGAGGAATGCTTGCAGCGCATGTGATTGTATGGGACCTCAGTGTCCCTAGGAACACACGCCAGACCTGGCTGGGCCTGATGCTGCGGCTTCATTGTGTCGTCGTGTTGCGTCACTGCTTCGGTCACCGATGGACAGGTGAGTGACTTGGTTCCTGCTGACGCGAACTTCCTCGGGTGGGACACGTCTTTGGTCATCGCCCCGCCTTCATTCATGTTTTCGCCACTAGGACAGGTAGCGAGAGTCGAGAGGCACACAGGCGAGCCAGACAGAACCGTAAATCACTTGAAATCACCTGGATAGTGGCACATATCGTGCAGGGAAAATGCCTGGCCAGCCAATGCCTTCCAGATTCGGAAGACACCCAGGAGCCGAACATGTGCAAGACCCTGGGAAAGATGAATGAGTACGTGGCGAGACCGTGTCTAGAGCTGCCGCTGTTATGTGGAAGACTCTTCTTAACTTACTTGATCAGTTGTCGAGGGGACGGCGTTCTCTGTGCAGAAAGATGAAGTTGTCCGATGGAAATGTGACGAGCCTCGTGGTCCGGTGGAGTCATATTGATATGGACGAGTGAATGACCGAACCGGACCGCACCCAGACTGAGACATTTTGCAAACCGCGGAGTGTGCCGAAGGGCCTGCACAGCTTTTGCACGGACTCCCTCCACGCTACTTGCACGCTACCCGCAGCAGCCATCCTCAGAAGTAGAGCAATGGCTCAAATCCAACCTTCTCTTCAAGACTGCACAGATCTCGAGAGAACTCTGAACTGCGTGGCGCGATGAAACGTGGTCGTAGATACCAGCGGAATCACTTCGAAGTTCGAGTTCACCAACCGCCGGTGTGCATCAACGATTCGTGTCGCGATGGTACGTCCAGACTAGTGAGCAGAGAGACCGAGCACCCCCGTTACGTGTCGGCCTTTGTTCTGACTTGCTTATTGATGGAAGACGTCCATCAGTTCCGACCAGCTGGGAAACTTTGTCTGGCAAAGTGTTTCTGGTTTCGATTTCGTAGCTGAAACGCTGAATCAGATTGCAACACGCCACAGGCGTAATATTGCACCATGTGGTATGTAGATCGTCTGTACACTGGCCTGTTGTCATTCACGCAATCCCATCAGGTATCCTCGCGTCTGCTAGCCTTGGCTGGACATACCGGGTTAGGACTCGACCAAGCCTGGCAGGGCCATGACGCCTCCTCGAGTTTATGCGATGGTGCTAGTTGCGGGGCTGCGCGCTGTATTTCGTCCGGATTGCGCTTGAGTGATGGTGATGCATCTTGGCAAGGCGGCAAAGTGTTTTGCAAGGCGTTTCGCATCTGACTTCGGATAGGAAAGCGTTCACACAGTCCTTTCATATAGGTGCCGCTCACCGCGACTCAGGCAGGTATGAATCCGTGTACCTCTTTGCGCTTGCGATTATAGCAGATCTTGTTGTGGCTTTACGAGCTGGATAATAGCTGGGAAACGGGCCCTACTGAAACTTAAAAAGGTAAAACCATCTCGCCAAGCTCCGAATACTATGGCATTGCATCGGATCCTTGCCATGTTTGCTTGTCATCGCAACGCGCCATCTTCCGCTGGTAGATGGAGGCAAATAGTTCATCACAGGCGCCAATCGGTTACCTAGGTTCGCTTTGTTATAAAACATGGCAGTAAGGAGGCTGCTATTCTCCAGCTCCTGCTCCCTTCGTATTTTCTTTGGTACTGGATAGTGAGTGCTCTCGTCTCCCTTTGAATGCAACCCATACTAATTTGAATATTTCATCTCAGCCTTCACGATCTTTGTTCATCACGAGCCACTCTTTTACATTCGCATTCCATCACTATCTTCATCTTCAGATCATCCCCTAAGCAGGTCTTAAAAATGCACTCTTCCTCTTCCATCGCTGCTCTCCTTCTCATCGCCTCCGCTGCATCCCCTGCGGTCGCTGCTCCAATCCGGTGAGTATCTACAGTCATCCACCATTTATACCGCTGATAATCATTAATCTTATTAGGTCGACCAAAGCCCGCGAGTTTGACGAGCGCGCCGACATCGTCCCCATCCTGAAGACGCTCGGCACGGGCCTCCTCGGCGGCGGCGCTGTCGCAGCCCTTGACCACTTCCTCAAGCCGTCGGACTCCTCTTCCAGCCGCCGCGACATCGACGAGCTTGAGGAGCGCGCGGACATTCTCCCCATCATCAAGACGCTCGGCACTGGTCTCCTCGGTGGTGGTGCAGTCGCGGCCCTCGACCACTTCCTCAAACCTTCTGACTCCGCGTCCAGTCGCCGGGAGTACGACGAGCTCGAGGCGCGCGTCGACATCCTCCCCATCGTGAAGACGCTCGGCACGGGCCTCCTCGGTGGAGGTGCCGTCGCGGCCCTTGACCATTTCCTCAAGCCGGCCGACGCGTCTTCCAGCCGCCGCGAGCTCACAGAACTTGAGGCACGCAGCGTCATCAGTAGCCTGCTCGGTGCCACAGAGGCAAGCCTTGGGAACGTCGTGAAGACCAGCGCTGCTGCTGGTCTGGCGAGCGGTGCTGTCGCGGGGCTCGGGGCGGAGGCCGAGAAGCTCTTTGGCGGGAGTTCCAGGCAAGTGTCTCTCCCTCCGTATTGAAACATGCAGGTCGCTCATTGTGCTTGCAGCAAGCGCGAGTTGGAGGAGCGCCTCAACTTGGGTCCTATCGAGAAGGGCCTCATCGGCACCGTCACGTCGCTCGGCGTGTCAGGTGCAGCATCCAGCCTCCTGGACAAGGTCTTCGGGAACAACAAGCGCTCTCTTACCACAGAGGAGGAGCTCGTCGCACGCAGCGTCATCGGTAGCCTGCTCGGTGCCACAGAGGCCAGCCTCGGGAATGTCCTGAAGACCAGCGCCGCCGCCGGCCTCGCGAGCGGCGCCGTTGCGGGCCTCGGTGCCGAGGCAGAGAAGCTCCTTGGTGGAAACTCCAGGTGAGGCTTCCACTCACGACGCATATCGTAAATAGGGCACTCACAGTCCATGCAGCAAACGCGAGCTAGAGGAGCGCCTGAACCTGGGTCCCATTGAGAAGGGCCTCATTGGCACAGCTACGTCCCTCGGCGTGTCCGGCGCTGCCTCCAGCCTTCTCGACAAGGTCTTCGGGAACAACAAGCGCTCTTTGACCGCAGAGGAGGAGCTCGTCGCACGTAGCGTTATCGGCAGCCTGCTCGGTGCCACCGAGGCCAGCCTCGGGAACGTGGTGAAAACAAGCGCAGCTGCTGGTCTTGCGAGCGGTGCCGTTGCGGGTCTCGGCGCGGAGGCGGAAAAGTTGTTCGGCGGGAACTCAAAGTACGTATTGCTCTCAAGTCGTAAGTCTCACAATCACTTACAATGTTGCGTTCGCTTTCCAGGCGTGAGCTCGAGCAGCGCCTCAACTTGGGCCCCATTGAGAAGGGCCTGATCGGCACAGCTACGTCCCTCGGGGTTTCTGGCGCTGCCTCAGGCCTGATCGACAAGATCTTCGGCAACCGCGCGTTCAACGATCTCGATTAGATGCATTTTCAATGACCAGATCTGTTCATGTCCCCCACGTTTTCCCTCCATAAGATAGTGAAGGATGCTATTGTAGTTTCAATGATCTCCTGTTTTAGTCCACCAGTTTCAGGAACTTAATTAAAGAGTGTTTAGGAGCTCATCGTCGTGTCACGGTTGCAAGAGCGTGAATTCTGTCTACACAACTTGACAACTGGCAGGATCTGAAACTATGCCTAGGTTACGCTGACGACTTGATACACGATGCTTTATGATTGTTCCAGTCCTTCCTCTGGCACTCGACGGAGCAGTACGTCGTGACCTTGCACCTGCTGCACCGTCTCAACTGGAAGGGAGCGATCACAGACCCATGCCAGCCGCGAGCTGCGCACACGCTCTCCATAGTGGTGACAACCTTCTTGTACATCTTCTTCGGCATATGCGGCCCGATCACATTGTGCACGAAATCCTCCTCTGTGCTGACCCTCTCGATGTACGATATAGGGAACATGGCGCTCAGGGCAATGCGCGTCATGTACGGCCAGAGAAGCGTCGCCCAGAGCCGCTTGCCTCGGTACGCATCCACGTCCTTCCCCTTTCCCGCAGCTGCAGATCGGATTGCCTCGGATCTCGAGGGACAGCGGAATGCGCCCTGTGCTGATGTACTCGCAGTTTGGGCCGTGAGTCCAGGAGTGGCGGCAGCGCTCCACCAAGGCGGGGATCATCCTCTTCCACACGGGGATTTCGGACGCCGTAGTTGGATAGGTGATGTAGGGGATGCCAGCCATGACTCGGGCGAGTGACAAGGCCAAACGTGAGGTCACGTTCGCCACAGGGAGGAAGTATGCGTCTAGCACGAACCCGCGCGATGGGAGGTCTAAGCGCAGATCGTCGATGAACAGGTATGCGAAAGGGTTGTTGGTATCTTTGTCGAAAAGTTTCACGACGGTGTTCGGCGGCTCGCCTTGTGAACTTATGAAACGCATGACGAGGCTGCGGATCAGCTTTTTAAAGCTGGAAAAGACCGTCTCAGTGGGACTGTGGTTGATCTCGTCAAGTTCGGAAGTTCCCTCTCGGTCAGAGCACATCCGTCCTGCACTCAGTAACAAAGAGTCGGCGCCATCACTGAAGTTTTGCAGCGGTTTCAGGTGAGGAAGGCGGTCGAGATTAATGCGTGGCAAGTTCCACAGAACAGGTATTTGATCTTCGACGATGATTGGACTTGGATCGAGATAAAATCCGTTGGCGGTCAGTGGTAGCGATATAGGGACGATAATCTGGGTAAATGTTCGTGAACGACGCCCACCGCAAAAACACAGATCAGCTTACCTCGATGTAGTGTGACTTCCTGGAAATGCGTAGTCTCAATGCAGTGCTGTCGATGGGGAATGGAAAGACAACGATAAGTTCGAGTGAAGCCAACGAAACCTTCATAGTACAGGGCGACAGTTGGTCTCCAGATACAGAAGCTCCGCTCGTGAGCAAAGATTGGGCTTCGGGAGAGTGCATATCCAGCTTGTGTGAAAGCGAGAGTATTCTAGCCCCGGTGGAGTCCATCTTTACCACGATTGGAGAGGACTGCGATTGCGCGGGATTCGGTCGTCGATAAGATAGGGCTTGTATGGACTTGATCTCGTCTGGGAGTTGGGGACGCGCATGCGAGATATGGACCGATGGGTCATTGAGGTAGACAATATCAAGCCCATCCGCGACTAGCTGTATTGTTCGCGAGCGCCTTCCGAACGCGATCTTCGTGGTAGCTGAATCACAGTCTGCGAGGAGACTAGCACGGATCCAGAAAGAGACAATCAGCGGTGCTGTTCCAGACTCATAGCTGGTAGCCTCCGGTACTATATCCAGGGAGCCATTCATCCCGGTGGTCGCCAAACTCCCAAACGCAGCGGTGAGCGAAGAGAAGATGAAATTATGCTTGGTAGTCGTTTGTTGGATCTCGCAAAAGAAAGCCGACGCTGGGCTATTGTCTTCATTAAGGTTCTTCAGGAGATGGAGAACCGACCTCGGAATGACAAGCGACAGGCAGATCAACGGTGGCCGGACATTCCAATCTCGCAGTAAGCCGCCAGCAGGGATTTTCGAATCAGACAGCGATTCAGGCCAGATACCTAGAAGCAACAATTGCGTCCGCAGGTCGTCGAAGTTTGTCTTGGCGGGAGTTTCAACGAGATGAAGGAAGTGATGGAAGAGCAAGGGCCAGTCAGTTCGCACCCGCTCGTTTGCCATCCGCATCAACATCGCGAATGTCAGCTGAATGTAGTGGTCTGGGTTGTCGTTCCATCTCCTCCGTAAGCTCGATCCTTCCCCTCGAACATTTGGGTGTAGACTCCAGCGAAAAATACGGCTAGCTTCTAGGGATCGGACTCGAGTGCCGATCGGCGAGCGAAAGAATCTTCCGAGCAGTCCTTTCACGATATTTCTCGGACTTTTCATCGGTCCGATAAGCGTTCAGCGTGCGCTGGTAGGATGCCTCTTCGATGTTCGACACGACCGTGTGTCTCGACACGAAAGTGGTCGGTACAACATCCAGGATCAAGGACATAGTGGTCAAGTCTCCGCCAAGTTGTTCCTGAAATTTTAAAAGTGCGTCTCTGGCAGCGTCTAGTACTGCAGAGGTATAAATGATCGAGGATGTTCGCCGAGAGAGTATGGGTTCTGAGACAAGGAGGATGTTGAGTGGGCCAAGTTCATGGGGCAGGTTGGCACCGTCGATCACGTCGAATGTGAGAGGCGCGCACTCTGGCGGATTGTTGGAGTATTCGTCGGGGTCAAGTTCGAGTACGGAGGAAGAAAACGATGAACCCCGCAGTATACGCCCTGATAATTGGAGGAGGTGGAGGCACGATGGTGGAAGGCGCGACAGAGGTTGAGAGCATCGCCCACGAAGAACCTGAACACGACACGTGAACGTCCCATGGGAGCAGCCGTTCTGAAAGAGTTGCACCAATCCTTGAACTGAGACTGTGCAACATCGACCAAGTCCTTGGATGAAGGCAATTTTTTCCCACCGGTCGATTTACTGGACCAAGAACGGCAGGCCACCTCTGCGAGGTGAAAGAGGACCAGACCGTTAGTCACCTTGTGCACAAAGAAACCATTGCCGGAAGCCGAGTAGAAGGGAGTAGGGTTAACGAGTGTGGCTCCCTCAAAATCGGCAAATTTCATAGAATGGACCCCCGGTGACCAGAGATGGTTGAAGTGTTCGGACACGGCCGGAAGAGCGTCTCTGGAGTATAAGCCAGCGGAGCGCATGACCGCCATCAGGCAGTCGTCATCGCAGAGGGCGCGCGTGTCTTGCATGTCCGTGAGGAACGTCCTCTTAGCCTCGTCCTTCTTACCAGAAGAAAGATGAGCGAATTCCGTATAGCGCATCCAATGGTGCCTGAGCTGCTGCAGGGTGTCCCGAGTGCTCATCTTGAACTGTGAACCGGACTTGCTTCGGCGCCAGGATTGGGAGCTCTTCAAAATTTTCAAACGTTTGCGGCATTGAGAGACAATGATATCGAAAGATGCCTGCGTGAGGAAGAAGTCGAAGAATAATGGCCAGAGTTCTCCGCATGGAACATCATTGTCAACGATGAGAGTCAACAAGAGGACGCTGCGCGCTACGACCGCCGAAGATTGAGGCATTGACGAGAATTTTCTTGGGATGGCACATACCTAGAACTGCAGGCTCGCTGTCGCAGCATGTGAAGTCTAGCTTTCTCGAAACTAGGAGGACGAGTCGATGTTTAGCCTGCATATATGCACTATATAGATAAGCACGTACTATTGACTGCCTCTGATTCGGTGTGCACTGTAAACAACATGTTGATTGGATCTCGAAATCCCAGTAAAAGCAGATCGGCTGGTCGCTCTGGTGGAATATACTCCGTGAGGTGAACGGGAGCCATGTCCCCGAATGGATGGAAGAAGGTCTTCGGCCACATCAGGTAGTGCGCCATGTCGGGCAGGGTATACTGCACGAAAGAGTGTCGCGAATACTGCTAGCTGGATACTGGGAGTCCGAGTGGAGATTGGGATTGGTGAGGAGAGGGCTCGGCATTAATGACAGGGAAAGACAAGGAGTTCGGATGGGCAGGCGCAGAGCGGAGTCAAAAAGGGCACTTTAGGAATCAACAAGGTTTGCAAGCAGCTTGCCACTGAAACGTTCGACTGTATATATGCAGTACACGACACGCCCAATTCTGCGTCAGAGGTACAGCTTCTGAGCACAAGGTCAAGCCACGGAGACTACATCAGAGGATCATCGAGACATCACCGCACGGTCTAGCTAAAGTTCAAGCCAAGACTGGAACAGAAGAGCGGGGAACGTAGATATCGTTGGATCCGTGTTGTGAGTCGTGGAGGGACGGTACGATATATCTTCGCCTCAGCTCCAGTAATCCAGAACACAACCAGAACATTGGATGTTTCGGAAGTACAGCTCCATGAGCACGTAAATTTCAGGATAATACGGTCAATCGTATCGAGTGCACGAGAGAAGTGAGAAATATTTGACCCGTATAACTATCAGAGGTCGTTGAGTCTTGCCGAGGCTTGAGAGCGAGAAAGTAAAGGACGGAGTTGATCGGAGTTGAAGGCTCGGCGCATGACGGCCGCGGCAATTGCCGGTGTGGCTGTCTCCCGCCGACGGCCGTACAGCTCCGACCGAAGTCGACTCAATTCTTCCTCTATCTTCTCAATATCTTCTTGCACTTTCTCGAGGTCTCGTTTTCGGAGAAACAATCGTGATAGAGCTGGAAACCGCGAGCTCTTTTCAAGATCCATTCGGACAGCATAATGCCATCACCGAGTAGCGCGAGGACCTTGAACTCCAGGACCCGTTATCGACTCGTGCCTTCGTTACGGAGTACGGCATAAGCACATGCATTGAGTGGCGCTCTCACACACTCCAAGGGAAGCCATGGGAAGCCCTGGTGTAATTGACGTATCTGATGGAACCTCACTTTTGAGCGTCAAGTTTTTTGTGCTGTCGAGTGCGGAAGGGCGGGAAAGTGCTATTCCGCGCTTCGACTGACAGGATATCCTTCGACGGCGGCCTGCATCGTCGATCGGACATCTCTGCTTCACCAATTCACCCATCCATAGATCATGGACAGTTTTTCGCTGAAGACGGTCTTCACTGTCCTCACTGTTGCTCTTGGTTTTGCTATCTTACGCTGGATCTTGGCTCTACAACAAGCTTTCACGACGATCAGGCAAGTGCTTTCATCTCTGCATCGTGAGCGACGTGAAGTCAACTACTGAGCGTCGTGTTCAGGACGATACCTGGCCGGAAGATCCAGTGGTTAGATCCGTTCCGCACATTTGCTCTCGTATTGGGACCAGTGTATCCGAAAGCCGGCACCGTCGGCGCGTACTACGGCAAATTTTCGCGTACGTCGCCATGCTCTCATGGTATACACGATCTTCTGACGAGCAATCCGCGAAGTGTACGAGACGTTCGGCAGCACCATCATCTCCGCAGTTAGACCATTTTCCGGGAGATTGTATTTTTGGATCGCGGATGCAGATGCACTGAAGATTGTGTTTGGAGATAGACACACGTTCCAAAAGGACGTTGAGGCGGTGAGTCCTAGCTTGAATAGAGAGTCCCGAGGATCCGTACTGATAGATGCCAGTATGAACCCATAGAGATATATGGAAAGAATCTCATCGGTGCTGAGGGATCCGAGTGGAAGCGGCACAAAGCTATTGCGTCTCCCGCATTCAGTGAGGTGCGTTTGTCGATCTATCTTTATTTTAGACCTCTCTAAGGAGACAATAGGCCAACAATGCTCTCGTGTGGACAGAAACCATACATGTCCTGCACGAATGGTTCCAGGAAATAGACGAGCAGCTTGGCAACAATTTTAACACTACACCCAACGAGGTGACCATGAGCATTGTACCTAGCATGACTCAGGTAAGCATCTCTCAATCCTTTAGCTTCGTGGGTCAGGCATCTTGACAGGTGGATGCAGCTTACGCTCCTCGTCATCACCGCTGCCGGTTTCGGAGGGCGCGTCTCCTGGAAAGAAGATACCGCGCAAGAGGTTCCGGCTGGCCATACCCTTCCCTTCTCCCAGGCTGTCAGACGTACTGTACGCAACCTTTTCTTCAAGGTGTTGACTCCAAATTGGCTCTGCACCGTGGCTTCCGTTGTCCCTATACCGGGTCTCTCGCGGAAGCTCAACGAGACAACCGAGGCATTTGACGAGCTCAAGTCGTACATGTTGGAGATCGTAAGTGCGGCGAGGGACTCCGTTGTGGCAGGAAAGGGCGCTGGAGATGCTGCACTGCTGAGAAGCTTGGTTGAGGCCAACATGAACCAGGAAGGGGACGTCAAGAGACTGACGGACGAAGAACTCCTGTCCGATATTTTTGTGAGTGGGAAATACTCTTAATGTTGAATAATTTGCTTATTAATCATAAACCAGGTATTCCTACTCGCCGGTCATGGTGGGAACCAATTCAATGAAAACGTGGGCGCAGTTTTGACGATTATGCTGTTACAGAGACATCAGCACACTCGTTAAGCTTTGCTATCGTAATGATGGCACTTTACCCCGACGTACAACGCAGGGTACTCGAAGAAGCCAGCAAAGTCTGGCCTGGTGATGCGGATGTAACCGAGTTGAAATCTGTATGTACATCCTTCTCATCCGCCATGCAGGCGCTTTCTGACGATCGCGCTTCGCCCAGTCATATAAAGATGATTTCCCAGAATTTGTGCGCCAACAGATCTTTTTTCCATGGCCTTTGTCTAAAGCAACTGATGGACAGGAATATACCCTCGCAACCTTCCGCGAGACTCTGCGCCTCTTTCCCGCTGAACCCCGTCTAGCCAAACACGTCGCTGCAGACGCCGTGGTCACTGCCACGCGCTTCACGCAGCATAAAGACGGCCACAACTTGCACGGCGACGAAGAAAAGATTCCTGTCGCGATGCCAAAGGGCAGTGTCGTCATTACGGACATTCTCGGCGTTCATCGCAATCGTCAGTCTATGCCCTTCTATCTATCGACCAGTCTTATAACTCCAGGCATGAATTCGGACTAGCTCTGCACTGGGGCGCTGACTGCAAGGAATTCAAGCCAGAGCGGTTCATCGACACGGACACGTACCGATGGCCGCGCCATGCGTGTGCGTGCTCTCTTTCCTCACTCGCGCGTCGTCGTGTCTGACCCAACTCCAACATGCATGCAGTTTTAGCCTTCTCGGCCGGCGCGCGCGGGTGCATCGGCTCGCGGTTTTCACTGACAGAGAGCGTGTGCACGCTTGCTTGCCTCGTGCGGCGGTACGAGATCCTACCGCCACCCAACGTGGCGAAGATGGGCGCCGAGGAGCGCATGCACTGGCTGACGAAGTGGACCACTGGAATCACCATCACGCCGGTGAATGCGCTCGTCACGTTCAGGAGACGCGGGATATCGTGAACTGGCGCCGCTCCGTCGTAGGCCTTGTTCGCGCGTTGGAACCTCTGAAAGGTCTTTCCCTGAACGTAGTATTCTTATGCGCGATACATTATGTTATATATTGCGCTCAGAGGCTTGACGAAAAGCTGTGATAGTACAGGTGACAGAAGCGACGGGCCCGCAAGCGGAACGACGATCACAACCCAGAATCAGTTGCCACCAACGAGTGTCCCATTCTCCGCCGTGCACTGCGACCAAACAGCACACTGCGGGTATATGCCGTCAGGCTCGTTGCCCGCATCCTTGAGAAGTAGAGCAACGACGCCATGTGGAGGCATGGCAGATACGGTGAGATTGCGGATGGCAGTTCCGTTGTCGGTATGTGACCATAGGTCCTATGAAGCGGAACAGATGAGAACGCAGACTCGCAGAGGTACAGTGAAATTCGTACGCGAACAGAATACTCTCTACCCGCACGGATCCATGGCGATTCAGTCAGGTTGAAGAACATGTCCGCCGGTTCGTCAAGCGTGTTTAGCTTACTTGCGAAACGGTCAGCCCAGAGTTCGTAAATTTGGCGGAGAGTGGACCGCGTACTAGCATGAACACTGTGCCGTTCTGGCTGGGACCGCTCCAGTACTGTGCCGGGAAAGAGTCGTTGCTCGTCCAATCCGGCTGCGAACGTCAGACAACAACCATGGGAGACTAATTGCAAACACGTACATTGATGCCCCATCGGAATGGCGAAATGCTACTGGGTTCGACGGAATCTTGGTTGATGGCAAGGATCTCGCGGTTCGTCAAGATTTCGACGATGTCAGGAGTGATCGCCGACAGCTCGATACGCAAGAAATTGATGCAAGCCAGTAAAGATTCAAACGAAGGACGTACGTTTGTTCCGATGAGTAGAGGGGACTTCATCAGTGCCCACGCAGTGAAATGGGATTTCGCTTCCTCAAACGTCAGACCGCCATTCCCGCTTGAAATAGGCGTTCAGAATAAGCTTCGAATAAGCATCCGAATACGCGTACAGCTGAAGCTGCAGGATAAGATCGTGTCAGTCAGGACAAAAGGTTTCGGTCTGTAGTCTTACCATGTCGAGATCGTTCCTGCCGTAGTAGCCTGTCGCCTGGGTGATGAATGAATTGCTAGATGGCTTCATGAGACTACCATGTAACATTGAGAGGCACGTCGAGAGGTAAATTTACGGACAAATTGATGATAGATGCCAAGGACGGCCAGTTTGGCCCAATGTCACCAGTGGTCTGTCAAGGTGAAGTCCATTCAGTTAACGCCAAGTCAAGGTTCTATCGACACACCCTCCAGCTATGGCCCAATGTAGCTCCCCAACTGAATAGCATTAGTCAACGCGATCGAATCTAGCATGACGAGGAATGCATACAGCCAGACTTGACTCTGGGGATGACGGTGAGTCCCGTGTTCCGTCACTATCGTAAATTCCAGCTTACCCAACCCCACTGGCATAATGAGAAGACAATAGGTTTGACTGTCTCCTCTAGATTCTGTAGAGCGGATGACATCCTCTGATGTTCTTCAGAAGAAAAGGGTCATGATGAATATGACAGATTTGAATGGCGACGGAGAACATAGCACTTACTCCCCACGATACCCTGGCGGATGATATCGTCGAACGGGACTACATGGTCAGAATAATTAGTCACTAGACACGACAAGTCACCCGAAAACGTACTGGCGCAGTTATCATACTTCAGGTAGTCGAACCCCCAATCTTCGAAGAGCGTCTGGGCATCTTGTTCCTCGTGATCGAATGACCCAGGGTATCCCGCGCATGTGAACCACCCAGAATCACCGTACTAAACACGAATGAAAGCGAGTGGTCAGATGATAAGACTTGAACAATCTGATATTCCCAACGCACTATTCCTGCTTTGCTATGATGGACGATACATGAATCAGCATATTATCAAGCATGGATCGTGGTGAAAAAATGAGACGTACAAGCCTAAATCATGGATTTGTGAGGTGAGGTTTTTCATCCCTCGGCTGAAGCGCGTTGTATCTGACCGCAGTCTGGTTCAACACACAACATGGCAGCATGTGCAAACATTGGCCCACCTGCGACGAGTTCGCCAGTTGCGCTTCTGTTTTTCATAGCCCAACAGTCATCAATGTTGACGTATTCGTAACCTGCAGCCTGAAAATGAGAAACTTCAGGTCTGTTGCGAGACTGGCGAGAGGATGGATACCTGGAGCCCGAGGGACTTCATAAGTTGTGCAGTTGTGATGAGGAGATCTTGGTCAATATTGCACTGAGAAAGATACTTTGAAACTTGTTTGAACTCGTGAAGATACTGCGAATATACCTGGTACGCATTCCAGGCTGCAACTGTGTCAGGAAAATATGGAGAATCGTCGAGCAGGCCTACTCACTATTGTACCCGAGCGCTATCACACTATTTGATGAACAGGACAGTGGTGCGAACGATGGCAATCTCACCTGGAAATTTAGCAACCCCGTTGTTCAGACCTTGCACAACAATCGGCATGGTGCAGAGGCAGACGACGGCCGCCGTTCCGATGTGACTCAGACGCTTCATGTCGACTCACCCTGACTGAAAGCGAGCTTTTATGGTGGGATGTTTGCAAACATCCCCTTTATATACTCTTTACAATTCCCGACATCTGGCTACGGCGCGGCAGGAGGGTCATGAGGCGATCGTACCAGCAGAGAACCAGGTAGCACAGGGCCTTGAGAGCCGTCGCATGACCCTACGAGACGTCGAGGTTCGGAGAGTCATGGTTCTCCAACCAATCCCGGCCTGCAGCGGCGGATGTGAGCGGTGGAGTTGAACAAAGTCGCCACATGCTCAGGATCATCAAGTGGCGTCAAGGCTGGCGAGCTGTGGATCCATACCAGAACCGGGGTCAGGAGTGTCTAAGTTTCGCAGAAGAACGTACCACGCTTATCGTCACAAGATACGAATGGCTACTAAGAACGAAGTTCAACTGACGGCAGCGAACCTCTCGAAGACAGCGACTCGCGAGTCTGGGGCCGACGAGGGTCGCATCCTCCACGGCATTTTGCTGCGTCAGTCACGTACAAGGAAGAATTCATAGGTGTTTCCTAGAGCACGAGTATGCCAGAAGATCTAGAGGGCTAACAAGAGTGCTTTCCGTTCAAGATGCGCGTCCGCTCAGTGGCAGAACTTGAGAAGATCGTCAAACGACTCAAACAGACAAGAATGGCCCACGGCCCGCTGGCATCCGCCACGTACACGATCACGTGGAGATGGCCGTCGGTGTTCTGCCGAAATGCCGACCACGCGATTGTTGGTCTCCGCGGTGACCGAGCCGTCAAAGCACAAGTCCCTGTTCCGCAACAACATCGCATCGCATTGCAAGAAACTTTCAGTATAGCTGGCGACGAGCTCACTAGTACTGTCTCCTGGTTCACGAAGTCTTTCCAGCGTACAGGACGTGCTCGCCCTTCCTATTATTCTCATGCGCTTGAATGGAACCGGTCGATGCCTTGACAACATCAGGGTTCCGTGCGAGGCTGCGGTGTGGCAGCACGGACACAACGTTATTTTTCTTTTGTCCTCTCATCGCCAGGCTCTCTCTTGTCTGTTGTGGACAGCCCATCAACCGGCTCTCAGACTGCTTCACCTTATTAGCTTCTGTCTGATTTCCGCTTGTACCGCAGGACCTGGCGTTCCTCACCTTCGCTTTGGCCTCACGTCGCTTTTCTACCCCTGCGCTTGGACAATCTCCCTTGGCTTATTAGGCGACTCGAACGGGCCATGGCGAACGAACACCGGCTTCAACAAGACGTGCTTGCGTTAGCTTCACCACCGACGACGACCACGTTGAACTCACTGGCATTAGCGCACGGTCTCGTACAGGCATTTTGTCCATATACTTGCACACCGTCGGCATCACAACTCTTTCGAGACGCCATGTTCTTGTCAGCCATACAGAGGGTCGTCTCGATAACACGGCGTCAAGCCGCATCGCAGACAACGAAAGAGGTATGTTACCCCGCGGGAGTTTTTGGCGCTAGTAAGTCAATCTAATTTATCGCGTTCAAATGTAGGCCCCTCCGAACTCTTCGAAGACGCCGCGGAAACTGTACCCAACTCAAAAACGTCTGCCGTCCAGTCACCGTGTCCGTTGCATGGAGCCTTCCCTGATATCCGCGAGACACCATGCCAACAAGCTTGCTGCGCAACGTGCTGAAGTCATGGGTCGCGACTTGCGCTCGGAACTTCAGCAATATGTTCGCAACCATGTAAGGACCTACTTGGCGAACCCGAAACGCAGTGGAAATTGACGATGTATGTACTTCTAGCGTTGGCCACCAAAGCCCGACTTTGAAATACCAAGATATGTCAGTCAAAAATGCGCTCGTCTACCGGTCATCGCAGAAGCGGAAGACTACGTCGACCCCGCCGAGCCGCAGTCGAGCGCTACACGTGGGGATCTCACAACAAGCCCTGCCGTCAAGAAGCGTGGCGGTATGACCGCGTTAACCGCTCTTGCTGAAGAGGACGAGGACGAGGACGAAGATGAGGAAGTCGGTGAAGGGGATCCGGAAGATGGGGATGATGAATCGTTCGAGTCTTTTGAAGGTACTCTGATTTGTCTGTGGTCGCGTGTCCACGCTGACTGAATTACCCAGGAGATTGGAACGACGTCCTCCACCATCATTCGCCGAAGATGTCACTTTCGGATGCAGTCGTCAACGAAGTCCTACAGGGAATTGATGATATTCGCGCGGAGCTGGATCTTCTTCGGGAGGAGAACGATGCACTTCAGGCGAAGTCACTCCAGAAGGATGGAGACATACGCCGAATAACAGAAGACGTTCAGGCTCACGCGAAACGGGAGCAAGCCGCTTTGGCAGAGCTTTCGTCCTTTCGTAAGCAAGTGGCGAGCCTACAGGTAGTTCTTCTCATACACCCGCGTCGTACTTTGTTTGATTCCATTACAACAGCTTGAACAAGAAGAATCAAACGCGCACATCTCCCGGTTACTAGGACGTATATCTACGTTGGAGGTTGGCATTTTCCCTGAGGTGTCTCTTTCAATCCGCCGATTAACACTGCATACGATCTAGGTACACATTGAATTTGGAGGGGTGCGTGATATGCAAAATACTCATCGCGAGCTGCCTTTTGATAGTGGATATTACAGGGGAACTTACCACTTTATCGCCCACCTGAGTGGGCGGCTCCAGGTCTCGCTACGCCTCCGTCGTCAGTAAGAAGCACGCCCACGAAAGGCCTCGGGCACCTCCCATCGCCAAAAATGCTCTTAGTAGTCGATGGCGAATCAGAGGTGCGCTCGATTGCTTCGCCTCGCGTTTGTTCTCGCTTAATACATCTCAGGCCCTAAATGACGACGACGATGAATGGGAGCGAGATCGTTTAGACATGATTGCCCAAAGAGAGGCAATGATGAACGGACGCACGTCGCGTCTAGGCCATTTCTCTAACGACGTGTTCTTCTCATCATGACATCTACTATGACTGCTGCGTTTTCTCTTGTATCCTTAGCTTTCCTCATTGCATCCATTGTAACTCACATCTGTACATATTTGCATACATACCTTCATGACGATCAAACAAGATCAGAAATTCTGCAAATCTATGACGAATGCAGTGGTCCGTCGGTCAGGCAGTTTGTCACGACTGCTTGAACTTCACTCTCACTCAGCTGCACTGACCGCGCCTGCGTGCGCCGATGCGCCTCTTTCCCCTTCCCCTCACTTTTCTGGTTTCAATTCTAAGCTTCCTGCCTCATGTCCATTCCGCAGACTCAGCGGCGGCAAAAGAGGCGACTGTCCGCCAGTTCTTTGATCGGAATGCCGTCGGCGCGAGGTCAGAGTCCACGCACACGAACAACTGGGCAGTCCTGGTTTGCGCTTCGCGATATTGGTTCAACTACCGAGTATGTCAACCATCCTTTACCTTGTTGAAAGCCTTGATGAGACGCTCTGGATCAGCACATGGCAAACGCGCTCGGGATGTAAGCCTCGACACGAGTGCTCTCATGTAGCATATGTTGACGTCTCGCGCAGGTACCGCACCGTGAAGCGTCTCGGCATCCCAGACTCCAACATTATCTTGATGCTGGCCGACGACGCAGCCTGCAACACGCGCAACCGCTACCCGGGATGTGTGTTTGCGAACCAGGGCCGGGGCCTCGACCTTTACGGCGAGAACATCGAGGTGGACTATCGCGGTTACGAGGTCACCGTGGAGAACTTCTTGCGCGTCTTGACAGGTGCGTTTGTTGCGGCTGTCACTTCTCATGGTGCTGATGCGCGTGGATACTAGGGCGCGTGGAGCCCTCCGTGCCGAGGTCGAAGCGGCTGCTGACGGACGACCGGTCGAACATCTTCGTGTACATGACGGGGCATGGCGGGAACGAATTCTTGAAGTTCCAGGACAACGAGGAGATCAGTGCGTTCGACATTGCAGATGCTTTCGAGCAGATGTGGCAGAAGAAGAGGTGCGCGGGCGTTGATCCTTCTAATGGCGTTGCTCATCCTATCCATGGTGTAGGTACAACGAGATATTCTTTATGATTGATACCTGCCAGGCAAACACCATGTATTCGAAGTTCTATTCGCCGAATATCCTGGCAACTGGTTCGTCTGAGATCCATGAGAACTCCTATTCAGTGAGTGCGCCATAAGTTACCTGCCTCATCCGTCGCTCAGACGTTGCCAGTATGAGAACGACAACGATATCGGTGTCGCCGTTATCGATAGCTATACCCACTTCGTCTTGGAGTACCTAGAAGGAATCGACAAGACGAGCTCAGCCAGTATGAAGGACTTCGTATGTTATACCCCACTCTCACTTCGAGACACACTCATCCATGCCGTTCGACAGTTCGACAAATACGACCCCGTACCTATCCGCTCACACGCAGGCGTGCGCTCCGATCTATTCCACCGACCACTCAACCGCACCCTCATCACCGACTTCTTCGGCGGCGTCGCACATGCCGAAGTCATCGATTCGTCCGGTGACGCTAGTTTGCTCAGCGTGCATCCCCAGGTTTACGTTCAGCCGAACATGTCTCTTAGTGACGAAGGATCCGTCGAGGTAGCCGTTGAGTTACTTCCCGATGCAGTTGATGCGGCGGGAAGTGCAGTGATCAGACAACTTAGAGCTTGGGGATCCCTCGGACTTGTGGGAGCAGTGATCGCTTGGGTCGCTTTCAAGCCGATACGCGGACAGAGACGGACAGAGACATAGATTATACTTGTTGTAGTATTTTCGCTACTATATACGATCTTCGACTAAAGCCTACCACTGTTCATGTAGATGGTGGCAGTGTGAACGATCCCTTATTCACACCGTGCTTCCTCGCATGTTCAGATTCAGCCGACAAGTTTGACGACGACAGGCAAGGGGAGAGTCGAGCGAACCGTGAATGTATGGGCTTATCCTTTAAGACGGCTAAAGCCGCTATTTCTATACTTCTGTTCATTGCTTAGTTGCTTGCAGTCAGCCAGACGATCGTAGAGATTCCAGATAATTGAATCCGTGCCCTCGAGACACTGGTGCGCCCTCTTGTATCGTTACCAGCTGGCTGAGTCAGTGGTCATGTAAGAGCTCCCGCTCCATTTCCAAAAGAGTCGGGGCCTCTGGAAAGCGCGGGGTAATGCTGCAGGAGAAGGGTACAGGATGCCTGCAGTGAGTCCGCCACGAAATCAGCACGCACTTATCAACGCAGACAGTGAACGCCACTCACACTGTAGCTCCCTGGTCGACCCATCCATCTATGTCGATCGGGATGGCGTTTCCGTGTTCGTCCCTCGCAGGCTCGAACGTGCAGGCCCATAGTAGGACCGCGACGTCGACGAAGAGCGAATCATTCGCGAGATGCTTACCGGGACACACGCGGCGCCCGAACCCATATGTCACATGCCCCTCCTCCCTTGTCTCAGGCGGGCCCGACAACAGCGCGCCCTTCTCGTCGAGGAAACGGCCCGGGTCGAACTCAAGGGCATCCGCGCCGTACAGCGCGGGGTCGTGATTGAGCGCCCACACGTTCGCGATGCAGGTCGTGCCCTTGGGTATGAACATGCCCTCGTACCAATCGTCCTCGGTGGAGCGGTGCGGCATGCCAAGCGGGCCTACAGAGCGCCAGCGCAGCGCCTCCTTCACCATCGCGGCGACGTACGGAAGATGTGGGAGGTCAGCAAAGGTGGGCACTCGGGCGCGACCGACGACGGTGTCGAGCTCCGCCTGCGCACGAATCTGGGCTTCCAGGTGCGTTACAACCGCAAGCATCCACCATGCCAGGGCGGCGGAGGTTGTCTCAGACCCGGCAATGCTGATGGATTGTTAAAACTGAGCTGGCAGACGGTCCTTGCGGTAATCAGATGTACGCACTACATGACCGCGGAAATCCATGCGTTCTCTCTCACGGATAAGCTGTTGCGTTCGGTGTCTTTCAAGAGTGATGCACTGATGCTTGGTCGATCGATGCCATTTGCCTGGTGTCTCCTTCAACATCCAAGAGCCGGAGAGGTAAGATAGACACTCACAAGATCAGCGCCCACATTTTTGTAAAGATTTTCAAACATCGTGGAGGCTGTCGCGTGATCCTCTTCTGCCTCTTGTTTCCACTTCGCAAACCTAGGGTACCACATCAAGTCCACTGAACGGTTCATGATAGCAATAGCTCTACCTGCTAGGGATGTACTTCATCCAGTTGAAGAGTTCGACGAGGTATCTGCCCGGTATTGCCGCGCGCGTGAGACGTTCAGCAAAGTCGAACACGTCCTTCACTCTTGGATCGTCCCGGGACTCGATTGGTGGAGTGTCGTAGGTGGCAGACATGATCATGGACGACGCGGAGCGTTGGAAATTGTCCTCCCAAGCGATTGGCCGAGCGAGCATATCGAGTGTAAGGAGGACGGCCTCCATCAGCTGCATGGGTCGGAATGGCCCTGGCACGCCGCGGTTGAGACTCTCTACGGTCGCCTTGCGCGTCCGACGCCAACTAGTGGACCAGGGCTGGATTAGAAATGGATAAAGGAACGCCGATGTAACTCACACTAGACCATAGCGTTGGAAGGGCACCAAAAGACCGCCGCACAGAATGTCGCCTGCGACGATGAAGTCAGGGCGGTCGGAGTAGATTGCGGCTCGATGATCAAGCAAGTCGCTCGCGGCTTTCAGGGTGTTGAGAACGATCATAGGCCGTCCGAATGCAGTGAAGTAGACCACGTCTCCTGACTCTGGGATTGAGCTCTCACAAATGGAATGCGGTCCAACGAGGCACACACCGTGCTGCTCCTTCCACTCGGTGAACGTGAGCCACGGGGCCTTGCCAATGCTGAAGGCGTTCCCTATCAGTGGCAAGCCTCGCGGGCTGGGGGGCAGTCTGCGCCTTGGAATCGTACAGTACTGCAAGGTAAGCAGCGCGATCAGCGCAGCAATCACCGTCCCATAGACGGGGGCACTGGCTGACAGAGGTACGAAGTTATTATGAACGGTTGGGGAGGAGCGAACGGAGAATGGCTGTTGGTTTGACATTGACGCTACGTGAGTCCAAGGGCGATACCAGGGTATTTATGATAAAGACAAGAGACGTACGTGTGAGTATGCAGGTCGTGGATGTAGGTACTTGCGGCGCGTCGACCGTTTATCCCTCAGCTGGCCGCAACTTGAAGCGCCTTAGATCCACAAAGCCACTGTGACAGCAAAGTCCTGAGGCATGGTTCAAGAGAACATTGGCCGAGCTCTTCTGCCAGCACTACCATGAGCAGTGGGACCACTGATAGCCGCAGGAAAGACAACCCAAAGATATTGAGGTAGAAGGAGGCGGAAACATGGTCTGCGCTGTCTTTCCCCACCCCCAGAGTAAGCAGGCCCCGGGGGAGAGCAGGGGCGATTGAGGCGACCCGCACTGGCAGGCCGCAGGGCGTCTGATAGCGGAGTCGACGTCGCTTATGGCGGGCGCACCTGCGACACATCCTCTAGCTGTAACCAGTTCGGCCATTGCAAAGCTGACAGACTATAGGCTATAGCCTGAGTCCAAGGAGAACCGTGCAGCGACGCTAGCACTGGCAGTGCCGGTCTGAGTGCGACTTGAGTGCGACTCGCTCCGACACCGCGATTCGGCATCCGGGCCTCTCCCCCAATCGGGACTGCCGGCGGTGACCGTCTGTCTGAGAGACTGAGACGTTGCAAAACGGATGTAACGGTACAACCCCGGCCAACGATACACTTCCAGACACAATACAACAAATGAGCCAAATGCATTCACAACAGCTAAAGCCCAGGCTCATGCGGCGATTACAATAAGCCTATCCCAGCAAGAACAATTCCTTCATCTCGGTCAAACCGTGTCGGCATACGTACACAACTCTCGATCAAGTCGGCAACCCGAATCCTGTGACTGCCGTAAAGTCGGCCAGTCGTCGTATTCAGAAGGGAAGGGGAGGGGAGGTCGCGGTAGCGTAGCTGATCTGAACTTGACCACTTGGCAATAGGATTTGTACGGCGCTGCGCAAGGCGTGGAGATCGGGGGAGTCCCCGAGTAACTCCTCCTGTCCAGAAACATGAGGCATGTTCATGGCGACAACCGAAGCCAGGCTTACCTTTGCAGTAGCTTGAAAGCAATCCAGGGCCGCACAGAGTATCCTTATCACTCTAATTGTTTCCTTCAATGCCCCAGACCGCGAGGCATTGGGGGCGACCGGGGAGAAGAGGATGAACATCGCTGCGAGGGGAATGACGGCCTGGTAATTCTCTCTCAAGAATGCTCGCCAGTCCAGCTCATGAACGTCCGATGGAAGGTCAATGGGGTCAGTGAATATATTCTGGCAAATTTCCAGATGACGCCAAGGTACTGTGGAAAGCACAGTGGTGCAAGCTTGAGACGTGTTTCGTTTCGCAGAATCGGCGTCGGTGAAGAAGGTCGGGTCTGTACAGCGGTTGACGTTTGTGATGAAGTTGCGAAAGGAGGGGTGTATGACGGACACGCGGACGTCTTTGGGTCCGCTGTTCGTGCCGAGGTCGCTGCCAACGCCCTGCCAGTGCGCACCGAGGATGCCGAGGCTGGAGATGCTGATGTCGTCGTTGATGTTGAGAACACACTCGAGGTCGAGAACCAAACGGCTGATGGCGGGGATAGGGACGTTGAGGAGGCAGCTGATTGTGCAGAGAGAAACCGGAGCCGTATAGGTAGCACATAGGATCGTGCCAACAACATCCCGATACATAGCCCAATCCTCCGCGTCTTGGGGCAGAGCGTTACGCAAGGCCGCCAGGTACAACTTATCTAGGCCTTCCTCGTGAAAAGCAGCCGTCCCTTTCGCGATTGCCGAGATGATTTCAGGCGGCCATATTTGACTGTCGAGGCAATTGCAAACCTCCGTGACCCCCAGAAAATATCCGGCCAGAGAGGACAGAACCTTCACGTCGTAAGCTATCATCTCTTCGGTCCAAAGCTTCCCCAATTTTGAGAAATGGCGTTTTTTTATGAAGTCTGGTATCGATGAACGATTCGAAATCGCCGTCATCTCGACCAGGGCCCACGTCGATGGTGAGACATAACCGAGACAAAGAGCGGAGTTCTGTCAAGGGTCTGCGCTGGCGGCTGGTAACGAAGATCTTGACGGCAGATCGTAGAGTGAGGCAGGCCCGTCGAATACCCTGCACCAAACCCGGAACCAGCTCGGCCGGACATTCGTCCAGAGCATCAAAAATGAGGATGATGGGCTTCCCGCGGAGAACGGTCGACGAACAGATCAAGAGGGGTGATATTATCCGTTTCGTGAACTGTTGCAGCAGAGGTTGCGCCGCGGGCGCGAGAGTAAGGTCCATATGTTGACGAAGGTCGAGGACAGAATCCGTCAAGCCTAAGACAATCGCCAGAATCAGCGCAGACGCTGTGATTGGGTCACCGCGGTCAGAGAAAACGGGGAAAAAAGGGATCTTCTCCTTCGTCAAAAGGACAGTCAACTCGTGAGCAATGGTGGTTTTCCCAGTTCCTGCGGCGCTAGTAAGTTGGCAGAAAGAAGACGCCGTCGAATCGCGCATCCACTCCCTAATCTTGGTAAGATACCGAGTTCGTGTTGGGCGACCTTCAATGATTCCATTTTCGGCGGAATGGACCCCACCAGAATCTTCATCGCCTTCTTAGGTATTAGCCATCATATGAAAATACGCCCGAACGTGACTTACTTATGTAGGAGAACGATTGAGGAATGGGTTCAGAGTTGATGATGGGTGACGAGGTGTTCTGAACGCAGATCAGTGATCGTACATTAATACGTGCATGCTGCGTACAAGAAGTAGCTCGACCGTTTTCTCCTTTCCTTGCTTGAAATCAGCTACGGCGTCATTGTAGTTCGGCTTGCCAAATAGACGATGAAAGAGGCTATCGTTATCACTGACATCCCTTGTAATGTCTTCAAGCTTCCTGAAAAGTGTGTCAGAGACAGGTAGCACAGTGGAAGATGTGGACACACGCTACGAGCTCGAGGGTGGGAATGCGATCTTCCATGAACGGTTCCAAGGTATAGACTTCGTGTTGAATGAGACAAGATTGAGCGGCGATTAAAATCCCATCGATGTTAATCACTAGCTGAAGCCATGTATCCCTGTTATACTCTGAGGCCTAACGAACATGAAATCGCGCATCAGAATGAGGTTCTGAGATACTGTTGGAAAGTACGCACCTTCGCTAAGTCCGAAAGCTGCGCAGATCAAGTTCTGGAGATATGGGATTTCTCCATTGATACCCTGTAACACTCTCAACGATGCTGCAAACTTCTGGCCCGTCGACATGATGGTGTGGAGGAAAGAAGGATGTCTCCTAACTGAGGCCTAACTCGGAGGTCCAAATTGGTCGTGGCCGCCACAAATCACAGCTTCACGGTGCTGAGACTCACCAGGGTTGCACCAGGGAATGCAGATATAATTACTGTCCTAATAGAGGAAATTCCTTTCTCCTCGCAGCTAAATCTGGTATGTCATGGCCCGAAATTATCGATTTCTACCCGCTGGAGTCAGGAGAACACGGAAACGGGAAACCCCAGGCGTATGGGTCACCTTCTCGAGCGAGCTCGATCGGCGTGGGCAGACATGGATACTTTTCGACCAGTAATCCCTCTGGCACCACGATCTCAGTGCGAGGGATACTGAGCACGGCTCTGCGGGAATTACTCTCATAGTAATGCACGGGATAACACTGGACAACAAGGAAGAATGATACAAAGCCAGCCAACAGCCAGCGATTTTATGCACAAAGAATCAACAGAACGTACTGATTTTAGCAACAACTAGACTCCCTGACTCGACGACACCGATACACCGATCCCATCGTGGTCCGCCGCTCAGAAGCCTCGTCCCCGTCCCCTGCCACGACCCCGTCCCCGACCACGATCCGGTAGCCCGCGCCCGCGTCCACGCCCACGGACATCGTCCTTCTTCCGGCTCTTTGGCTTCGGTGCATCGTCGACGAGAAGGGTGTCCAGGGGTAAGGAATCAGGGAGGACAAAGTACCGGATGTTGTTTCCCCGGATGGAGAGCGAGTCGAGCGATGTTGGATCGCGGTTCCGCATAGTCATCTTCACAGTTTTCAGATGCGTGTTCATCTGCATGTCAACGCCTGCGAGGTGGGAACATGGAAAGGTCAGAAAAAGGCACGCATACGCGGATGGGATGGCGCAGACGAACCGGTAATTGTCCCGTGGACTACTGATCCATTTTTGAGCTCGATGGTCACCGTCTCGTTGTTCAATTTCATCAAGAATCTGCAGGGTGCAGATCGTGCGAGAGTCAGTGCTTGGCCTGGAGTGAAGCATTGCGATGGAGGAGAGAAACGAGGCAGACGCGTTTTCCACTGTTGGGCAGGGGTCCATGCAGATTGTACAGTTCTGAAAAGAGTACCCGTTGGCAACAAAGCCGTACCTTACGAGCTTCATGGTGTCACTACGTGGATCGCGTCGATAGGGTCAAACGGTGTCGCGGTCGTTGTGAGAGTGACTTGAGGACGCTGTCGCAGACGACGGCGCGCGTGCCAACTGCTAGCGGAGTTTCAACACCGTCCTCAGCAAGAGCGCCAGTATTTTGGGCGAGAACGAGCCGTTGCATCACTTCCACGAGGGACAAACGTCTAATCTAATATTCTAACTCTATGTCTATGGTCTATGAGAGTCGTAAAACAAAACTAATCTTACCTTCTCGGAGGTGAACGTTGGTAAACATAGTATAAGTATCGACCATATGTAAGTTCCTCTTGCCAGTCGAGCCTGTCGACGACGGTAGCAGTCTAGATAGAGATAAAAATACGGGCAATAATCCTTTCAACCCCAGTGCACGAAATCGGCACCCAAAGTTTCGCTTAACTCCTCCATCTTGTGCAAGGCCATCCCAGTGGCACGCTGGACCTCCAGCTCAACTGGAGTCCCCGCCGCGATTCTAGGACGCAAACCCGTCACCATCCCCTCGACGAAGGTGGCGCTCTCGTCGTCTTTCTCGTACAGAAACAGCCGATCGATGCGAATTCCCCGAAGGTGCGGGAAGATGGGCGTCGCACCCAAGGCCCTCGCGAAGCCAAGCGCGCTCCGGCCTCGCACCTTGACGTATTCCACGCTCTCCATCCACGTCGAGACGGCTTTCCATTCTTCATTCAGGCCTTCGTTGACGGCACCATCGTCCTCGACATCCAGTACCTGGACACCGCGGAGGGAGGGCATGGCGCGTAGGAGGCGCGGCGTGAACGTCCGCATGTCCTCGGCCCGAGTCCCCACATGAACTCCAAGATGCATTGGCCGACAAACGCGACTTTGTGTCTTGCCAACCTGGTCCGATGACGGCAGCGTGTTATGCAAGGTGACGTCGTAGCCGATTGGAGGGCAGGCCCCCAGCAAGGAGGCGATGGAGACCGTGTCGAACGACTGACCAACCGCCGTCGCGCGCTGGATATGATCCGAAAACAAGGTCACGGCCGCGATGACCATGTCGAACACACTCTCAGCGGCGGCGTGAAATGCATTCCAGCCCAGCACGAGCTCGAGGCCAGCGTCCGCGGGGATCTGCAGATACGGCATGACGACAAGGACGATGTGGTACCCATCGACGATGCGCAGGCGCTGCAGGTGCGGCAGGTCGACGACCGCCGGGGGCTCGCCGGACTCGGACGCCCGCAGGGTCACCGACTTGACGAGGACCAGGCTCTCGAGCAGCGGCAGGCGGCGCAGCGTGTCCAGCAGCCGCACGTCGTGACAGTCGGTCAGCTCGAGCGCGGTGAGCCCGGCGTGGAAGAAACCCGCCGCGGGGTTGGCCGTGCACTCGAGCAAAGCCAGCCGATGCAGCCTCTCCGGTGATTGCCCGCCGAAGAGGTCGGCGCCGAGGCCGTTGAGCCGCCCCGCATTGAGGACCTCGAGGAGTGGTGTGGGCTGGCTGCGCAGGAGCTCGACGACCGCGGCGCGGAAGGCGGCGGCGGACTCGTCGAATCTGCGCACGCAGAGCGGAGGGGTGTTCGCGTGGGGGACGTCGAAGGCCAGCGTGCAGATGCGCGACGTCTCACGCAAGACGGAAAGCGAGGCCTCGCGGTACGTCGGGGACTGGAGGATGAGGTGGGGATGGATGGTCGCGGTGATGGGACACGACTTGGAGCGCACGAGGGCGAGGGCCGTCCAGGTCGTGCTCTGCAAAGGTAGGAAGCTCCAGAACTGCGCGAACTCCTCGGCGACGTGCCGCCAATGTCTGCACACGTGAAGCGCGGCCAGCCATGAAATGACCCCAACTGCGTAGTCTTGCCCCCAGGACTGACTGAGCGATGGGCTGTGGAGGTGGAGGAGTATCTCCTGCGTGATTTCAACAGGAAGGCGGAGGATGGGAGGGGGCTCGATGAACCGCGAAACGACCACTTCCTTGCAATTGATGCTCTGGGGTATATAGGTTTCACTGGCAGCCTGAGCCTCCACCGGAACTCCGGTAGTTCTCGCTGTACAAGCCCCGTCGATGGCCATGAGGACACGTTGGTATGACCCGTCCGGCGGGCCGATCATGTCGACGTCAATGGTGTGCTAAGTCCAAGTCAAATCAAATTATGAACCTAGTGTCCTAAATTGCTCACATGTTGAGTTGTCGTTGACGCACAAGTCGTCGTGCACGAGGCGAACGTAACACAAGGGAGAGCGGTCGGACCGGAAGAGCTGTTCACCCTGGAGCAGGAGAAAAAAAAGTATATGAAGTTCCAAGACAGGTCTAGGCCCTCTCAGTTCAACCAATCGCAGGCGTCCAGCGTCCCGCTGTACTCCGGAAACACTACTCTGACCTTGCTCTGACCTGTACAAAATAATCGTTCTTGTAGGTATGGAGGTGGAATGTCGATACAAGCTCGATAGGTGCCAAGAAATCAGATGAATAGCAAGAAAGCAACATTGCACCACTGCACAAGAGGTAAGGTCCGATGAGCTTCTCATCCCCACTGGCTTTTCCCTCGCGGTCCTTGTTGCCACCCACCCGCACTGAAACGACTCTTCGCCGGGCGCTGGAGGTAAGGGTTCGCAGGGTCGGGTGGCGGTAGGTGTGGCGTTGGACGGTGCGTGGACGACGAGGACGAAGATGACGTGAAGTCGATTTTGGCGCGCTTCGTCGGAGGGGCCTCTTGCTGTTCTGACCGCGCCTTTTGGCGTGCAGCTTTGATTTGTGCGTCCCAATGGGGGAATGTGCCAATCCAGGATAGAGTGGTCAGACGCAGGGAGGGTGCGGACGGCGGAGTCAGAGGCCAAATAGAGTGTGCGGGGTCAAAGACGCGTCAGTTATATTCCAGCAATTCCAAAGCGAAATAAGCAGAGCGGGTCACGCATCAGCACAGTCCAGGGAAACAATGATAGAAAGTGAGCAACGGACCGATTTCTTCGCGGAACCAGTCGTCTCTCAGATCGTTTGGGTCCCATATTTCCTTTGGGAAATTCGTAGCGCGCTCGTCCACGTCGACGAATTCGACAAGTTTCGCATACAGATGCGGGTTCCTGAACGAGCGGTTCGACATGAGCGAGTCGTTGAAGTGCTTCGGCTGCGTCGGATCGCGCTTGAGCGCGTGGAAGTGCGCAAGTTTTGTCTACATTACGTGCAGTCAGCTCACGCAGGCCGAGCAGAATAAGATGGGACAAACTTCAATGGCAGGGTCGCATGGCTCGGTCGGCGGCGGCGGGATCCCCCAGTCAGGGACGCCAGGAATTTCGGGTGGTTGCAAGAGCTCGCGGATACGTGTCAGTTCATCGGAGGGGGCGCCACCCGCGTTTTCAGTCGTTGCGGCCGAGGACGTAGAGGCGGTCGCTTGTGGCAAGGACGGAGAGTGTTCGGGTTCGATGTCGTCTGAAATGTGCGCACGGACGTGCGGCTTGGGATGTGCCGGTCGTTTGATGATTATCTGCGATTTTGATGCTGAGGTTGTGAGTGTCCGGCGCGCTATATGAGAGGTAATGAGGGTGAGAGGAAGGGAACACAAGAGGAGCGCGCGCGCACCTTCGGAAGTCACGTCTGACGCGAGCTTCAGCAGGGAGTCCTGACACAAACAGAGGGGCACAGCCAAACAGAGGGAAACGGCGCATGCCAGGCCGAGCAGTAAAGACTCTCACATTGTTGTTCTCGCTTGCTCTTGCCTTGCCTCGCACGGAGTGATTCGGCGACTCGGAGTCGCTTTGTGAGTCTTCGTCATAGGATACGAGACCTGTCCCGAGGGTAAGTTCGGTGAGTTCTGCCGTAGACGCTTCTGCATGCATGCTCACCGTGCATGCTGGCTGTCGAGAGGTCTAGCTGGCGTCGAATGCTGGACGTCAAGCACGAAGAGGCTATGTACGAGCGCTTACGTAGCCAGCTCGAACTGCTCACCAGCACGTGATGCTGCGAACCGAACCAGCTCGGCACACGCCGACCCTCTCACCGCCGAAGTGCACGCCAGGTGCACACCAAGTCACCAGCACCGAGTCACTCTTCGCCCTACTGACCCCTCGACGCCTACAATGTCCTCCATGCAAGCCTACCTCGCCCAGAAGTACATGTCCGGGCCCAAGGCTGACGCAATCCTCTCGCGCACCGCGCCCAAGAAGAAAAAGAAACGCAGAGCCTCGCCCGGCGCGCCGACCGCCTCCACCTCGCGAATCAAGGACGAGGACGCCGACTGGGCCGTCGAAGAGCCCGCAGAAGACGACGCCGCGGAGGCCATCGTCGCCTCGGACCGCGCATTCAAGAAGCGCCGCGTCGAGGACGGCGGCGCGGGCTGGACGACCGTGCGCGAACCGACGCCGCCGCCCGCCGCGGACGAGCAGCCCGTCGTCGTCGAGTCCGCGCCGTTCAAGGGTGGGCTGCTGACGAAGAGCCAGCTCAAGGCGCAGCTGCCGAGCGCGCAGGTCGCGAAGGAAGAGGCGGAGTACGCAGCGGACGCGGAGGCGCAGGAGACGGTGTACCGTGACGCGACGGGGCGGAAGATCGACATGAAGGCGGAGAGAGCGGAGGCGGCGCGGAAGAAGCGCGAGAAGGAGGAGCGCGAGGCAAAGAAGATGGAGTGGGGGAAGGGGCTGGTGCAGCGCGAGGAGGCGGCGGAGAGGCGCAAGCGCGAGGAGAGCATGCGCGGCCGCGACTTTGTGCGGTATGCGGACGATGCGGAGCTGAACCGTGAGCAGAAGGAGCAGGAGCGGTGGAACGACCCCGCTGCAGCATTCCTGACGGTGCGTTTGCCTTCTGGTCGGCCATGATTGGCTTGCTTACGCTCATTCTGTGCACAGAAAAAGCGGGCGAAGGGGCCTCGAAAACCGGAGTATACGGGGCCTACACCACCGCCAAATCGCTACGGAATCAAGCCGGGTTACAGATGGGACGGCGTCGGTTCGTGCCAGTCATCCCGTTCTCGTTTGTGATATATATAATATTCTGTTCTATCAGATCGAGGAAATGGCTTCGAGAAGAAGTACTTCCAGCGGCAGAACGAAAGAAAGCGTCATGGACAAGAGAGCCATGCATGGAGTGTGGAGGATATGTAGAGCGCCGGCGGTGGAATGTGCGTATATCGTCTACGTTGTATCTCTTGTTCTATATTGTTTGCGTTGAATATGATCTAGTAGGACGTTCGGTCAGATGATCACAGCCCGTCGCGCTACACTTTCACCGTGCCCTCCGAGTAGGTGAACTCCCTGCAGTTGAAGTGCGTCAAAGACGTCTGGAGAGCATTGCCCTGCCATGACGCTTGTAGAATGATGGGCCCTGTCATCGATGGCCATGTATAGCAAAAGATGAACCTCTTGTCAACGGGGGTATAGCCTACGACCAGAGGCTGTCCTCACCGCCTCGTCTACCTCTTGGCTTTTTATACCTCTCTTCCCCACCTCTTAGATCGTCCCTCCTTGCCCATGTCTTCTCGTCAGACAGAACGCAGCTCGACGACGACGGAGTCGCGCAAGCAGAAGCGACGGAAACCCGTTGCCTGTGCCGAATGCAGAAGGTCTGTGAGCGCCCAGTTCCTGTCTTCTGAGCGTCTCCTAATCTTCACCCACCAGACTCAAGCTTAGGTCTTTCTGCAGCCCAGCACACCGTGTCTCCTCCGCTGACTGCCTTATCCCCTAGATGCAACCACGGTATCCCCTGCTCCAGCTGCGTGAAAAAGGGCTGCGCCGCGCTCTGCCCAAATGGTACGTCCTAGCATGCTGCCACCGCAGCAGCCTCTGATGCACGACTAGAGGTACAACTTTCGACCGGTCGGGAGAACCGGTACGCGTCTCTTTTTCGCAATCCCAGATAAATAGTTTTTTGACGAAGCGGCAGCAACACCCCATCGAACACCGACATGGAGCGCCTGAACGACAGGATCGGCGCGCTCTCGAGCCGCGTCCGGCTGCTCGAGGACGCGCTGGCGGAGGCGTACTCGCTGCTCGGCTGCGCGCCGCATCCGCTGCTCGCTGACGAGCACACGCAGGTGGCGCGGCCGCTGGAGCGCGACGCGACCAACGGCATGCCCGCACTGCCGACGGCAGCTGCGCCCTGGGCGGGAGCCGCCATAGCACCGTGGGACTTGAAGGGAGATCACGTTTTCAGCGCGATGTCCGACGCAACGCCTGCGAGTCATTGGGTACGTGCCAGCCTCTGTCCTCGCGAGGCGCCTGCTCATCCCCTCGCACAGTACCTGTCGGCGGTGAGCGGAAGTTTATTCCAATTTTTACATGCCCTGCAGCTCACGCTGCGCTTGCTGCATAGAAGGACGAACTTCGCGACAGCGCGCCGGGGTCGCCGTTCAGAGACGCGTCTTTGGAGCCGCCCAAGTCGGTGCTGTCGCAGTCGTCGGTGAAGAGCCGGCTCAACGTGAGCTACGCGGCGGGCGCGCTGAGTTCGGTCGCCGAGGACAAATTGTGACACCGGCGCATGTCTCGTGAATGAGGCTGCAACCGTGCAACGTCCCACGGCGCGCACATCATTGTACGTATATTTGTATGTATGGGGTGGTAGACTTGACGGGAACGCGATGGATCCGCTGAGCGCGGTGGCGCTCCGTCTGAGGCACTGGCCCCGAGAGATCCGATCGGGGAGCGCGGGCGGGCGGGGACTATACATAAAAAAACAATGCACAGTCGAGCGTCTGCTTGCGATGTGCTTGCGCCAGCCTGTTGCTGACTGTTTCTGGTGATCCCCGAAGTACATTCTCCGTGGAAGTGTGCTACTTACAGCGTCCGAGTCGGATCGTCGGATCAGACGCGCGAGCCTGTCCAATGCCTGCAGGCCGTCTCTCCATTACAGCTTGCCAACATATTGCCATCCATGTAACTGATTGATGATATGTCGATGACATCTGACCCGATCTCGCTAGCTAGGGTCCCAGGATGGGCGCTGGTCGAAACGGTGATCACATCTGCCATCTAGTGCCTACGTCGTAGACTCGGTCACTTGGACTTGAAATATATTCGATCACGCATGTGACTCGAGCGCTGTTCTTCGACGTCTCCGCGAACTGCCGCGAACACCGGCGCTTCATGGACACGGACGAAGTGCGAGTCCCCGAACGGATGCTCGCCCGACGAAGCAGCAGCTCACTGACGTGGGTTTGAGGCGTGGCGCGGCGCGCTCCGAGCATCGGACCATACATCTTCTTTGCATGCAGTAAAGCGGCGGTGTTAAGCCAGTGCCTGCGCACTGCCAAGATACGTAGTGGATTGCCAACTGACACGGGACGAGGATCCGGTTCCTAATAGCGCGCGGGGTTTACTTTGCCTCAAACTTTACCTGCCACTTATCCGCGGTTGGCAGCAGCGTCTTGCCGCCCCACGCGAGCTCGATGGAGCGCCCGTACTCCCACCTCTTGAGCTCTGTAGCATGGTCGCGTTGAGGGACTGGCGCCGAGTACGTAGTACGGGAACGCACCGATATGGAGGTCGAAGCCGTCGCACTCGACGATGACGGGGAACGCGGTGTGCGGGTAGGGCTTGTATGTGTGACGCACGGCGAGCTTCGTTATAAGGTCCTGTAAAGCATATATGCGCAGATGGCATGTATAGGGAACTGTAAGCGTACAGAGACGACTGCTTGTGCAGCACCGTATCGATCGACTGCGCGTGGGCTGTGTGCAGGGTTATGAATATACAAAAAGGGATTGTGTGGCAGGAGGACGTGCTCGGGGCTGTAGATGTAGACGGAAGTGATGTAGCAGGTGCGAAAGTTCTCCGTGGGGACAAAGAGTAGGGCGCAGTCGTTGAGTGAGAGCAGAGTTGGGGCCATCGTGGTGGTGGTGAAAGTCGCATTGTTGTGCAGTAGTCGTCAAGTACTCTGAGGGTCGAGCAGCTACTGGCAGCTGGTTGGGGAGAAGGCCAGGGACCGAAAGAGGCAGGTGGATTTCCTAGAAAGGCAAGTTGTCGCGGTGACGGTCCCTCGACGAGTCGATCGTGGGAACCGACTGAACGGAATTAGTCCGGAGGGCGAGGTCGGGCGGGGACGTGATGGATGTCCGATGGGTCCGTGCGCAGTGTGTACGCGTATGGGTCCCCGCATGATGTCATGATCTGACGAGACGAGGGCGCTGTTGCCTGGAATCAATTTTGTGAAATGACGGCCGTGGAAGGTCGCACGGTGTGCCGGTGACCAGCGGTGACCCAGTTCCGCGGGAGACCGAGAATAGACTGCCGGCGGGATGTCGTAAGAGGGTGTGGGAAAGGTCCTGGCCAAGGTGGCGGCGAGAGAGCAAACACAGCTGATATAACGCAACGTCCACGCAGCCTGCCAGGCCCTGCCTTCCGTCGCCTCTCCCACATCAATGTCCTCCTCCATCTACGCCGTCCGTCCCCTCCCTTTCCTTTCCGTCCTGCCACTGACCATCCTCTCTCTATACAGCACAGGAGCCTCCAGCCAACGGGGCCACCTGCCCAGGGCCCCTCCCAACAGCAGAGTCAAGCTCGTCTCAACGAATGCTTCGAGACCATCCGCCAAGAGTTCGACGTCCTCTCCCAGGACATCGTCCTTCTCCGCAACCAGCGAGACGACTTTGAAAACAAAGGTACCTCCCCGCTCCCCCCCCGCCTCATCACATCCTCCTCACATCCCACCCAGTCTCAAGCCAGGTCAACGAGCTCAACATCATCCGCCAGAGCCTCTACGACCTCGAGGCACAGCACGGAAAAATACGCCAGCAGTACGAGGAAGAGATCTCTCGTCTCCGCGCGGACCTCATGGCAAGCCGCCAGGGCGCCGCTGGCATGCCCCCCTCCCTCGGCGTCAACGTCGGCCCCGGCGCCTCGGGCCTCGCAACCCCCACCGCTGGCCCTGCCCTCCCGTATAACGATCCTTTCTTCGCGCGCGGCCGCGGTGAAGGCCCTGTCGACAGAGACCGCGACAGGGACAGGGACAGGGAGCGCGAGCGCATGCTCGACCGCGACCGTGACCGCGACCGCGACAGGGAACGGGAGCAGAGGGACCGCGACCGCGATCGCGAGCGGGATCAGCGCGAGCCCAAGAGGATCAAAACCGACAGAATCAAGACGGATCGTCCAGGTGTGTCATCCCCTGCGCCCGAGCGGGATTTGCGCCTTACACTGCTGGGTCCGTCTCCAGAGCAGTTCAGCCCCTCGATGGGCCCCGCGGGCCCTGGGCCCAGCACGAGCAAACTCCCTCCCGGCGGGCCGGGATTGCCACCACCACCCTCGACGACAACACCGTTCTCGGCGCCTGTAGATATCGCCCCGGACAATGCAGGCGCGATGGTCCCGATTAGCGCGAACGGAGGGTTCCCTGATGACCTTGACCCGCACAATGTTCCGCCTGAATTAAAAAAGGAAGGCTCCGACTGGTTCGCAGTGTTCAATCCCAAGGTGAAACGTACGCTCGACGTCAACCTTGTGCATACATTGTTGCATGAAAGGTGCGTGATCTTCTTCTGTGGCGCGGCTACGTCTGATGTGTGAGCGTGTAGTGTGGTGTGTTGCGTGCGGTTCTCTGCGGACGGCAAGTTCCTGGCGACGGGGTGCAATCGCACGGCGCAGATCTACGACACTAAGTCCGGAGCGAAGACCTGGTGCGTGGGATTGCCATGATGACAGCGTGTGCTGCGCGCTGATGTCTTTTGAATAGCGTACTGAAGGACGAACATGCCGCGAAGACGGGTGACCTTTACATCCGGAGCGTATGCTTCAGCCCGGATGGCAAGTTCCTTGCAACCGGTGCCGAGGACAAGCAAATTCGCGTATGTCCACGTCCCCTGATTTCCTTTGTCCCTTTCACTCAAAGACCCTTAAGATCTGGGACATCGCTAAGCGGCGCATCCGCAACATCTTTGATGGTCACCAGCAGGAGATCTACTCGCTCGACTTCTCGTTCGACGGGCGACTGATTGTTTCGGGCTCGGGCGATAAGACGGCGCGTATCTGGGACATGGCGGACGGGTCCTCAAAGACACTTGCTATCCATGAACCGGAGGCGATTGACTCGGGCGTGACGAGCGTCGCGATTTCGCCGGATGGACGCCTTGTTGCGGCTGGTTCCCTCGATACGATCGTTCGTCTGTGGGACGTTGCGACGGGCGCGTTGGTAGAGCGGCTCAAGGGGCACAAGGACAGCGTATACAGCGTCGCATTCACGCCGGACGGAAAGGGGCTTGTCAGCGGCAGCCTCGACAAGACGCTCAAGTACTGGGACGTGCGCGCGGTCGTCGCAAACGCGGGCAAGCGCGACCCCGTGTCGGGGCTACTTCCCGGCGAGCGGCCGGTGCCGGGCCCGGGCGGCGTGGTCAAGAAGGAGGAGAAGAGCAGCGCGTGCACGATGAACTTTACGGGGCATAAGGTGCGTCGCGGTGCTGCATTCGGACGGTGCGGAAGCTGAGCGGCGCGTAGGACTATGTGCTGAGCGTGGCGGTGTCGCACGACGGGCAGTGGGTCGTGTCGGGCTCGAAGGACCGTGGGGTGCAGTTCTGGGACGCGCGGACGGCGACGGTGCAGCTCATGCTGCAGGGGCACAAGAACTCTGGTGCGTTGCCTGCGTTATCTGGGAGAGTTGCTGATCGCTGATATGTGGGACAGTCATCTCCATTGATCTGAGCCCGGCAGCGAGTCTGCTGGCGACGGGCAGCGGTGACTGGGCTGCGCGAATATGTGCGTGTTTTGCTGGTATTGCGTGTCGTGTGACGTTGCTGACCGATGCGCTTTGGGCTGCAGGGAGTTACAACACCATCTAATGGACCCCTTTGTTCCTGTGCAATGTCCGCCCGTAATCTGTATATCACCCCACCACCCGTGCGCTCTTACGCGGCGTAAGTAGTGTCTGTTTAGTGCAACCCTTATTCTCTGTACCGCCAATGTATCGATTCCTTTCTTGCTTTCTTGGTCTTTATTTAAGTACATGCTGTATGGCGGCGCGCGGGCGGGATAGACGAAGCAAGGAGTAGCTGATTGGAGGATACCGTAGCACTGTTACGCGATGCAATTATACGACCTTTCACGCCCGCTTGTCGCTGAAACGTTCGCGTTCGCGGCTCGTTCGTCCGACGTCGGAGTTTGCTTGTGCGACTTCCGACCCTGTCCGGAGTACTTATTCGACTCCTTGAGGCGGTGCATATGTACCTCCTCAAACATTAGAAGTTTGAATATCTTTACGCGATAGACCAAGGCCCAGCGCCATCTGTGCACAGTCCACGCTAATTCAATTGTGTTTGTGCGAGTCTCGACTCGGTCGGAAGGGCCGATCTCCTTGAGGCGGTGTAAATTACTTCCTTGAACCCTCGTGCGCGGGCCTGAGACATAGTTGAAGTTCTGAGCGTTCTGAACCAAGTACGAGAGAAGAATCTTACTTGGTTCTCACCGTCCTGCGTCATCGAATCACATGATCTTTCCACGCAGAAGCCTGCAGAAGCGCCCTATGAGCGCCGTCACGGTCTCGAAAGTGTGCAATACGTACATACGTGTTCCTTGCAAGGCGTGTCCTGCACCGCTGGTGGAAGCATCGCCAATGCTCGAGCCCACCCTCCTGTTTCCCTTCCCGCCCCCGCGCACCGACGTCGGCCGCACCGGAGTAACGTACCCCCCTTTTCCTCTGCCGGCACACGCGACGCTCACGCGCCGTCGCCGCAGTTTTCAGACCTCGACGGCCTGCTCGAGCTGCCGGGCTTCCCGGGGGACCTCGACGAGGCGCACGGCATCCTTGCGGTGGGGCGCGCTGTCATCGCCGAATGGCGCGCGGCGCAGAGGGCATGCGACACTGGCCTGGAGCGCGCGAACATGTTGCTGGGGATGCTGCGGCCGGAGATAGAGGCGAAGGCGGCGCAGCTCGCGCGGTGGGAGGCGGAGGAGAGCACGGCTGTGAGTGTCTGCGATGTTCTTGGGGTCGGGGGGCGTGCGGTGTTGACAGAAGATATGGTAGCAAGCTCGGACGGCTGCGGCTGCGAGCCCCCCCGCAGAGGGCCCACCTGCTGAGGGGGCACCTGAAAAGAGCACAAAAAAGCGCGCAAAAGCTCCGTTCAGGGCGTGGAAGAGGATACGCAAGGTCGTATCCGGTTCGATGAGACTGCACCGACGTGCATCCCCCGATGTCGGGGCGATGACCCGCGCTACGGACCGAGGATCAATGCCACAGTGCGACGAAACCGAACACGGTGTACGTGCGTGCCGTCTCCAGAGCGCGTGTTCTTGCTGATCCCGGAGGCGAAGGCTTCTGCTATTGCAGGAGGTTCAGGCAGTGGAGCCGTGCACCATACCCAAGACGAGAGCGGGACGATGCCGGACACCGATATTCATACTCCAATGCAAGACGCCCGAGGCCGCGCGCCTGGGAAGCAAGCGCTGGAGAAGGCTCAGGCAGAGTTGCAGCACCTACAGAACGTGTACAAGAGAGCAGCTATGGAAGTGGTGCAAATCCAGCACGAATCGCGGATGGCGGTCGCGATGCATGCTATGGCCATTAGCGGGATGGACAATATCAGGCGGGCTGTGCTGCTCGCCGGCCTGCCGGCAGACTACACGCTGGAGCAGCTGGAGAAGGAGGAGTGGAAGCGAAAACATGGGGAGACGGCGTGGACGGAATTTGACATTGGCCGTCCGCCTACTCCGTAGACTGTCACCATGATAAGTCGAGGACATCTTGGTGTGGGTTGCAAAACGCAGTTGTCGTATTACGGCTGACTTGGCTGAAGGAGCTTGAAGTAAGTTAATATATCTCTTCATCGCCGGTTTACCTAGAAAGTACTTGCGTGCCCGGGTACAAAAGATGGTAGTGCAATGGCCGCCATGGACTCGGAACCCAGGATCGAAACATTGCACCGACCTGTTCACCGTAGATTGGCAGTTACGTGTCTTCCGTGCATCTTCACGCGGCAATTGAATGCTGGAAAAACGAGCATTTATTCCAAGATTTGATATGAGAAATTCACGTGATCGACAGTCATGATCATGTGACGTCTACGCGTCCGATTCCGGTGTCGGCCAAGCGTCAGCCAGCCCCAAGCTGAAGAGTACAAGTAGACCGAATTCGAGTGGAATGCTCCTCACGTAGAACCTCGTCGACACCCGCAAGAATCACCACACAGCTTCACCACACAGCGCACTCTCATTTACCACCACCCATCGCCATGTCCCCCACTCGTTCTACCCACCATGCCAGTACCTCCCCTCGTGTTTCCCCGCCGCCCCCGCCCCACCCAGAGCACGACCCAGAGTTTCCGTTCGTCGTTCCAGCGCTCAACACCGCGCGCCGCTGGAGGAAACGTGCCAGTCCTGAGTCCGCCCCGCGCACACTGGTCGGCGTGCTCGAGCTCGTCGTCCCGCCCAGACTTCGTTTGCCTCGCTCGCTTGTCCCAAAGTCTCAGAACAAGGCCGTCACCCAAAGAGCCGTACCAAAGACACCCCTAGCGCGGAAGTCGGTTGCTTGTACGACCAAGAAAGCACCTGCGACGAAGGCATCTGCTATCCCAGCGACCAAGAGCACGACACCGCCTAGGTCAGCACGGACGAAGCAGACGTCGTGTACGCCCATATCAAGAGTGCCGCGCAAGGGAATGACGAAGCCCCTCGCAAATCCTCCCGTCCCTCAGCAGCAGACCCCGCGCCTGCGCCGCCCGACGACGTGGGCGCAGCGCCAGGTGCTCATCCGGCGCGGGGAACTGTCAGCCGCCCCCATTGGCCGCACACCCAAGGATCCGCCTGTCAAGCAAGGGTTGACGCCTTCTCGCATCCCACTCTCTGCGACGCGACCCCGCGCACGCGTATTGGCCTCTCGCAAGGGCCTCGCGCCCATCATCATTGTGCCCGGTCCGTGCGCAAGCCCCGAGGGCGCGTCGCCTCCTGCGACGCCACTGTTCGAGGTATCTACCACTCCGCTGTCCAGTGCGCCGACGTCCCCGGCATCCTCGCCCCCGCAGTCTCCGGTCTCCGTCTCCATCTCTGAAACGGAGGAGGAGATTGTGTGCGCCGATGAGAGCTTCAACCCGTTCCTGGTAAGGGCCCATCCCATATCGCGAGGTGAACGACGGACTTACGGACGAGGGCTGCAGGATGAGGCCCAGGCTGGCGCCGAAGACGAGGAGATACCCGACAACCATCTCGAATTGCCTGCTTCAATCAACATCAAGTCCATTCATAAAGAAGTCCTGGCCGATAACGCACCCATCGCCCAATCCACATCCCATCTCACTGGCCCTGCCGCGCCGAAGAAGACCCCGTCCAAGGTCGCCTCCACACCCGTCCTCGCGACAACAGAACAAGATGTCAAGAAGGCACTCCTCGAGGAGTACGTTCTGAAGCTGAAGTCGCAGGCTACCACCATCCCGCGCACCCCCTTGCTCTCCGCCTCTCCGACATCTACACCCCTTTCGTCTACGCTCAACACCCCCGCCTTGTTCTCCACTCCCGACGTACCACCCTCCTCTAAGCCGGATACAGTCTTCTCTAAGTCCGACACACCAGAAATGACCACGATTGACACGCCCTTTGGTCCCCGCCGGGTCCGCCGTATTATCGTGCCAGCCCTCGATGACGCACGCACCGTGTCACGTAACGATGAGATCCAGCGCGAGGTCGAGGCATTGCGGTCGCAGGCCCGCGTCGGCGGGAAGGGCCTTGCGCTCGGACAGGGAGAAGGCGGCGTGTCGCTGCGCGCTCTCTCCACTATCAACCGCATCCGCCGTGAAGCCGGGCTTGATGCACTTGCCACTGTGAACAGAAAATCCCGCGACGAGTGAGTGCGCGGAGCTTAGTTTCGAAACGTCAGTTTGAAGGGGATGAAGGCGTCGATATACCAGAAAAGTGAAAACGTTAGTAATACGATAGATAGAAAGCAAATAATCCAATAAAGAGGTAGGCTAGAATCTCATAAGTAGAGGTTGTGTGTCGCATAGGTTTGGGGGTATATGATCCAGGTACGAGGGAGACTGCTGGATGGGTATAGGCCAGGCAGGAAGTCACTGCCTAGATTACGGTATATCTCCCTGCAATACGTGTCAGCTTTTCGCGGTGACAGCAGTTAGACAAGAACACATGGGTGTTTCGCTCACAGATTCTTGCCTCGCCATCTCCGCTGCCCGACACCAACATCTTCCCATCCGAACTCAGATCCACTGCTGTCACTGCGCACCAGTGACATCAGCTTTGACTTTCAATGCGAGCACGTCTTCCGACGCACCTGAATTCCTATGCCCGTGGATCAAGAACAGAGTTTCCCCCGTCTTCGCGTCCCACAGCCTGACCACCCGATCCCTCGAGCCCGACGCCGCACGCAGCATCTGCCCCTCCTGCACCGTCGCCGCCGCCAACACGAAGTCCTACACAACCATGCCCACCGGTCAGCACCATTTCTACACGCACACTACGCCCATACAGCAGCAAACGACGCACCTTATGCCCCTCCATCGTCTTCACGCACGCCGGCTCGCCCCCCGCGAGCGCCCAGCGCTTCAGCGTCATGTCGAGGCTCGCGCTGATGAGCCCCGCGCCCTGCAACACGAAGCGCACGCTGTACACGCTCTCCTCGTGCCCGCACCACTCCGCCTCGACGCGCGCGCCCGGGATGTCCCACACGCGCAGCGTGCCGTTGACCAGGCCCGTGGCGGCGCGGCGCCCGTCGGGCGACACGGCCAGCGCGGAGAGGCCTGTGCTCGGGATCGTCAGGTCGGTGGGTACGGAGAGGATTGATGCAGTGGGAGAGGGGGCCGAGAGGTCCCACACGCGGAGCGTGCGGTCGAGGGAGGCAGAGAGGAGCGTGTGGCCGGATGCGGCGAACTCGATGGCGTAGATCGCGCGGTTGTGACCGGAGAGGGTGTGAGCGAGCTGCGAGGTCTGGACGTCCCATATCTGAGAGAGCAGTGGTATGAGCGTCAGTGAGAGGAAGGACGGGAGGCTGGGGGACGTACGCGAATGAGCCCGTCGTCGGACGCTGCCGCAAGCATGCGTCCATCCGGGCTGAATGCAACCCCTCGCACTGGGTTTCGCGCCGGCCGAGAGCCTTCGTGTACCAGCGGGAGACTAAGCAAGGGTGTCAATTTCGTTGTTCTGCGCGAGCCTGGGGAGCACGTACATCCTCAGCGCGTCAGTCGCGATGTCATGCACCTGCACACTGTCGTCGAGCCCGACCGCGACACGCGTGGCGTCCGGCGAGAAGCGCACGCTGCATACGACGCTGGAAAGCGACAGGGTTCGTCAGCCTGACACTGGTGTATAGGGGCGTGCACATACGTCTGATGTGGATATTTTGCAGCCAGCGAGACATCCATGACGCGGGGTACCTTCGGGCTGAAGACTGCGAGCCAGTCAGCGCCCTCCTTGAGAAACTCTGGGGGTACGTTCGTTGGGTCCAAGTCTGACATGGTGAGACAGGTAAAGCCGGGGTCTGGGGTATCAGAGCGATAGCGGTCTCAAAGCGGTGTACGTAGCCGTTGAATGGATGCGACGTGAATGCTGAGCGCTGAGTCCGGTGTCAGGCAGGCCGCCTTCAGCTTGCAAAGACGTAGCGACAAGGATTTGCAGAAGAGCTTGGAGATCAGGAGATAAATGTCTCCGGCCATTTCTTGCGGTGTCGATGATCGACCGTAGTCAGCAGGGGTCGGTGGCTCGGGAAATCTTTGACTACAACCTGGTGGTGGTACCCCCCTTAGTAGTGCACGGGGTCCCTGATAAGAACTCTGCGAGCAGGTTTTGCTCAACTCTCCATTTATCAACGCTAGATGTCCAATTAAATCGCAAGAAAATTTGTGAATGCTCCCGATGACTTTCTCCTTCAACTACAGTAGTTCATAAAGCCATTTTCGCCGCGGAAGTGATAAGGCAGGCAGGAGATGCACACTACGATGCCGATCTCATGCACCCTGATTAGATCACGTCCTTGATCAGATTGTGAGATGCTCCCGCTCATCCTGCTCATCGTCTCTGACATCGGAGAAGCCTTCTGGATCAACCTTTCTCTTCCCGGATGAGTGGAGACCCTCCTAACACCGTTCTGGCTCAAATGGATGGCATGGATGGCGACGGCGCGCCCTCTGATGGTCCTAACAGCACGCCCAATGACACCATGCCATACACCCTACCCAACAATGGCCGCGTTATCCACCTGCGGAAAGTCCGGAAGGACATGACAGGCAAGTTCGCCGTTCTCTGTGACCTATGTCACACACCTATCGAGGTGTCTTCGAACGGCAGTCTTTCGTTCTTTGTTGCACACCGCGGTCAGGCTAAATGCCGGAAAGCTGAGCAGACACGAGAACGACAAGAGGCCGCTGCAGTGCGGCGTCGTCTCGTAAGTCCTCCAACCCTTTGATCGTACTGATTCCTAAGTCTTCCATCCCAGACCGAGCCTATTGCCTCATCGGCATCGCAGTCTCGTCTCTCTGGTGCCACATCTGAGGTATCGCGGTCGCATCCCTCCGGCTCACGCACATCGACCGCGCATCTCGCATCAAACCTGACTACACCAGTTTCAGCACCACACACAGCCTCGTCTATGTCTTCTATGCCCACTCCTGCACCACATAACGGACCTTCTTTCCGTTCACCACTTGACGGAGCTTCGGCGCGCTTACATCTCTCTACTTCCCTGGATTCGCTACTCGGCACTCATCCAGTGACACCAGTCTCTGCGAGCCCTATCACCCCAGTCAACCATCATACCGCCAGCTATCTAGATCTTCCACCATCTTCACCAGACACCGAAATGGATGACGACGAACAAGAAGTGCTGAACAATTCGATGGCTGCGTTGCGCTCGTCCTCACCAGCAGGTACCATCCCTTTTCTCGATGACACCGACATGGAACCTCAAACAATCCATGTACAACAACCTCCTAACATGTATGAGCTCCCCGATTTTCTTCCGGGACCTCCTCCGAAGGGATCCATTGCATGCGCAGGCGTGCTTCTTCACTGGGCCCCTGGGTCAATCTGGGACACGTACCCTTTTCACCAGCATGGACTCGCAGACTATCCCTGGGAGCCGATCGGATTTTCGGAGGATAAGCGATGGATTCGATTGCGAGCGAAGGCCTGCGTTCTGTATATCACGACCTACGAGCTCCGCGTGCATGGTACTGCCTGTCTTCCGTGTAGATCGATCGAGCACTCGTCAAAGTATAAAGAGGTTTCAAATCGTGCTGTCAATGCTTCCGAACATACACCTTGGCTATATCTGACACATAAGCAACTATACGGTGTTACCTCGAACCTCATGGCTCGGTACCGCAAGTTGACTCTGAAGGTTGGTCACTCTCGTGCTCTCTCAGCATCTCAGTATATTGAAACGGAATACTTACCATGGAATCTGTGTTCAGGTTCGTAATGCGAATCGTAAGACGCAGTCCGCACACAAGAAGATCAACAACCACCAACGTATCACCAAGCTTATTGCAAACAACAACATCCGCGGTCTCCATCGGCTTCTCGCTGTCTCGCTTAGAAACGGCGCCGGCACAAATGCTATCATTCGGCAGATTGAGCGCTCCGTTGATGGCCTGTATTCACCGCGGGGTGGATTCTCTGATCGCGAGTACGCCATTGCATATCTTGCGAAATCACTTGGCGGACCGTTCCTTCTCAATGCACTATACAAAGCAGAAGGTTATCCTTCTGTCTCGACCGTTGCGCAGAGGTATCGCATCCCTCGCCTCATGCCGTCAAGTACCACGCCTTCTCGACATGACATGGAATCAAATGTCACTTCGTTCTTTGGCCCCGATGGAAAACAAGCACCAACTCAGCGAACATCTGGTCTACTCCCTGGGTTGATTCTGCAGGTTGACGGTGTCGCATTGGAGGAGAGGTGCCGTTACGATGCGCCTCGCAATTGCATCGTGGGTCTGTGCCGGGAGCACTCACACACCGTTAGCACGCGCGTCACGGATGTCGAGGCCATCAAGGCAGTGGAGAAAGCTCTACATGTTGACGAAACATGTTGTTATGGAAAAGACGGCACAGTTGTTGCAATTGCGCCCTATGCAGACAGCCAATCCTACACCCCATATCCTGTCATCCTTTCACCATCGTGCAAGACGGAGAAAGGGTCCGAGATGTCATTGTGGATGAAGACCATGCTCGATGTATGGAGGACGCACCCGCACGGCGAAGTGAAGCACGGCCCGATCTATGCTATTGGAAGTGACGGCGAGTCTTCATTTCGGTTGGCACGTTTCACCCTCTGCATGTCGGAGACTTTGGATGCGGCATCAGAGCTCGGCCAGATCCTCTACAAGCTGCAAGGGCTGAACCGTGAAACTGGGCCGTATGGGATCATCGGGACGTGCGATCCAAAGCATGTCATTAAGCGTGAGTTAAAGTGATTTCACTGATTTGTTAATGATACAAATACATGTTTTTCATATAGGTTTTGCCACTTTACTTCGCAGCCCATCAGGAATTCTAATTCATGGCACCATTATCACACCGACTCACGTTCTCGCAAACCTGGCAGCTCTTCCGCACATGAGCAAGGTTTCGGCAAATGAGCTCATGAATCCTGCCGACAAACAGAACGTCCCGAAAGCGGTGAACCTCGTCCAGGAACTCAACCGCTTGGATTCACTTGGCGAGCCTGCCAACCCTTCTGAGCTACATCGCCGTGAAGTCACCGTGTTTCTAGCGAAGACACTGGACTATTTTGTTCTCCCTTTTATCAGCATTGAAATGTCTCTCTCTGAGCAAGTCCAATCCCTGTCGACGTACGCACACCTTGCCGCCGCAATGTACTTCAGCCACGGGCTGTCATTCCTCACCGGAGCACTCTATGCCGATTCACAGGCCATTGTCAAGAACATCATGTTCTGCATTGCTCGCCTGCAGCTTGTAGATCAGGATCTCGAGTTCTTCATCATCCATGAGGGCACAGACAGGCTCGAGGGTATATTCTCAAACTGTCGAACACAAGACCATGCCCGCAATTTCGACACTCTGGAACTTGCCCAGAAGCTCAGTGTTGGTGCCGCAATTTCCCTTCGGCTCGAGCAGTACCCGGACCTAGATCGAGGACATCGCAGACTAGCTCTGAAGGACGCGAAGGGTGTAGATCATGTGAATCCGAAGTCCTGGAAAGGCGATACACGAGTCGGTCAGGTTGCGCTTGCTGCTCGATGGATTCAAGGACGAAACGATGCCAATCACCTTCTGGAGGATCACTTTGGATCGAGAGCTCGCGTCGACTTCAACGAGAAGTTTTCCGAATATGGACGAGACCTTCTCCGCCCGAATGGAACATATGTCGGATCGAGCTACGATCCAGGCAATGCTCGCGAGAATCCACCAGACACGGACACTGAGTCTGAGCCTGCACCAGATGCCAGCGGATCCGCCTCCGACTTGGAGACAGCGGGGGATGCTCCAAATGGTGGCGAGAACGGCACAGATTTTGATGACGTCCCTGAAGGTATGGATATCGAAGACTTCCTAGAGGCGAAAGACGATGAAACATCAGAAAGACAAGCAGAACGGTTTCTGACACTTGATGGAAAGAAATACCTGAAATCATCAGTTGTTGCTGCATTCCTCACCTCCAAGCGCGCACGAAAAGTGACAATGCGTACCCTCCGTGCACGAGGCGTGACAGTTGAAGATCTTCGCCGTGGAGACGAAGACTGGAATTCGGACGAGCTTGACAAGGAAGACCTTATTAAGGTCGGTGATGTTGCAGGAACACTTGTCCGAACAGAGGACAGGATATGCCTCGCCGTCATCGAGATTCTAGGCTTCGAGATCCAACATACAAGGCGTCAATTGGCCGCTATCAGCATTAACGAGCTAGATAGTGAAGGGGACAAAGCTGTGACTATTACGGCGCAGATCATGGACTTGACGCCGCATGGGATCGTTCTTCCCAACTTGGACACCGAGCCTCTGGATACAGCTCAAATCGATGGATCCTGGACTTGGACCAATCAATATGTTCGCTTTGGAATGAAGGACGCAAATACAGACCGTGCGACACAAAAGCAATTTATTGTGCGGATCCCGGGAGTCCTCCTCTACCCTCTGGGACCACAACTCGTCCGTGACTTGGATATGGACCGAAATGCGTCTGACGCTATGACTTGGTCGCTGTCACACAAGCAGCTGGTGGAGACGCTCGATCAGTCTTGGGCAGCATTGCACCCCGAGACGGAAGAGATCATAGGGAATGTTGAGATGCTGCCGCTCATCTCAAACTCAAAACTGCCATATTGTGAGACGTCTGGTAAGTGCTTCCGCTTTTCTGCCATGATTTTGTCACTCACTGTTCACAGCATCAGGTGCTGTCATACCGCATCTTGTTGTGCTCGATGTCCCAGCCCATATGACTGCCGAAAAGTTGTCAGGGGACGCGAAGGTGCCATGCTTCTTGTGCCCATCGGAAGTGCCCTTGAAGGCGATGAGAAACCACGTTGGCCATCATATCTTGCATGCTATACACGGGATCGAGGAGCTATCTTTGAGAGACGGCGTACAGGTTCAGTCCCCGTGATTCAAGCAGCATAGATACGGACTTACAAAGTTGACAGATCGGGATTGACCCGTGCGGCTGGTGCGGACGCGATGGCTCAGGATGCATGGTTCAGCTCACGAAGAAAGGAGCCTCAAGGAAGATCTCGTCAAGTTGCCGGTACCACTTCTCGAACATGATTTACGGTCAAGCCATCAAAACAACGAAGAATTCGCCGTGCACGAACGTGCCTATCCATTGTCCCCTATGCCCGGTCTCGATGTCGGGGCAGCCACGGACGATCTGGAAGTACAATGCCGTGTACCATCTATCAACAGAACACGCACCCGGAGATGGCGACGAGAACCTGCCTAAGTTCCCAGTCGAGTTCCTGGTGGACACGTTCATATCCTCTAAAGAAGCCGAGTTGATGCGTGTCGAAGCCGCTGTCACCCGTCAATGGCGCAAGGACAACAGGCTTGCTGACTCGGACGATATGCCAGAGATGAGGGATGCGCTGAAAAGGGAGCGAGCGGCATCAGCAATAGCTTCTGATCGTCCGACAAAGACGGTCAAAACGTGATTAGTATCGAGCATGGTGCTCACCATCGAACTACATGTTATCACTACTGTACCCAACTCCCATATCGTTGTCTACATCCATGGCGAGTGCTTCGTCCCAAAGTTCAGCGTCGCCTTCTCCGTCAGATGTCCCAGATGAACCTGATTGGCTCGTACTTGATGCTAATAAATATTTCACATCCACACCCCTCTGTCGAAGCGCACGCTCAAGGACAAGGTGCTGGTCATGCACCCTTTCCCACTCTCGCTGATAGAATCTGGTCTCGCGCTGAAGACGTTCTAATTGGAGCGCTTGTGCACGGCACTCCCGTTTCGTGGCCGCGTGGACTTCCTTGAGGCCCCGGTACTTGAGGCACCAGAATCGGGCAAGTGCGTCACTGGCCAGCTCTGCAGAAGATCTGCGATGACGGTCTACAACGTCGAAATTGTTGTGAGACTGAGAGGAGGAGGGAAAGCGGCTCACCATCGGACTGAGTCGTACTGGGGAGAGCCGAAGATGTAGCACCTTCAACCTCTGTGGTCTGTGACTCGACACCTGCCGATTCATCGGACCTGTGATGATTATTAGAAACCTCGCGAATTAATGGCAAAACTGCCTGGCAGCGCACCAAAACCCGACAATGGCAACATGTGACTGCAGCTCCGACTGCTCGTTGTCTGGCTGCACAACAAGCGGCGATTGGGCCGATTCCACAGGGCTGTGAGATGAGGGCAGGCCTTCCTCGTCCTGAGCTACATCCTTGGCCATGCTCCGGGATGGACACGCGTTGGTAGAGGAGAGCGAGAAGAGAGCGTAGTCGATCGAGCGTTCGGGCGCGCGGCGATCACGACGACTTGATAAGAATTGATAACGAACTGATAACACCCAATCGCATCTTATCTAGGGTGGTGGTGGTCGGAGTGGTGCCCGGGGTCTTGCCGCCAACTCTCGAGGGTTGACGTCAAAAATTCTCGGAGCCACTGCCCCTTGGTAGTCAGGCTAGTCAGGACTCGAGAGGTACAGATCAATTGCAAGCCAGCCGGCGGTCCGGTCATCTGCATCGGGAGCAAAGCAACCTCGTGATAGCATCCCTCAGGCTCGGCGGCTTCAAAGTGCAGTGATTCTGAACAAGGTTGGTGGTAGTTGATGCTTATGATGGAGAGGCTTGAGAAGCTTGAGTTGAACAGTGTGGGCGCGCGCTACCGTCCTTGCGTAACTCGGACACTCGGACAGCTACCGGCTACGATTTCTCAACACTCGCAATTGATCTTCCATCTCGCACAAGCAAGTTACCAAGAGAGCGCCGATGCGCTAACATATCGAAAGTATCGTGTATCTAGCGTGTCACATTGCAGAGCGTAAAACATGATAATCAAATCGGCTACAAGGTGGGCAAAATATATACCACCGTCTCCGGAACCAGTCGCGTGAAGCGTCGTCTACTCTAAAAACCTCGTATGTCGTCACAAACGCTCGTCTATAACATACATAGGCCCGCGTCGCAGATCTAAAAAAAAAACACAAAGCGCGATGCGCCAGATCACTGCGACATGAATCGTCAGCACCGCTACCCGTCTCATGGAGACGGAAGACTCACAGCGTAACCGAACGCTTCGACGAATAGGCTGATGCTGGGCCCGCCCCGTAGGACGCTCATTGGCCCGGCAGCAGGCGAGCGCAATGCTCGTCGTACATCCGCGGACAATGCCGCGGGGCCACACACTAGATGGAGGAATTCATCAAAGACCGAATGGTACAGATCAATGACGACAGTGCTCACCATTGACTGCCATGTTACCCGCGGCAAGCGACGCTGCCTCCTCGATTATGGTCTGTACATTCGGACGGCAATACTCGACTCGCGTCCTCGGCAGCTGAGAGATCTTGGTTGCGTCTTGGCTGTACTTCGAGCAAGAGCCAACGGACTCAGAAGAGGCTTCACTAGATGCGCGGAGATGGTCGACGTCGGTCGTTGTCACGTGAATCCGGACGTCGACGTTAACGCCGGGGAGCTCTTGCCGGAGCGAGTCGAGGAGGTCCTGGTACACGAGATTGATGTGCTCTGCAGGGAGCGAGATGAGCCGATGAAGAATGTGCCAAGGCAAAAGGACTTGCCGAGGTCGCGGATAGCCCACACGAAGATGATGTTCCGTGCGGCAGCTGCTTCGACGCGTGCACGGCTGCAAACGGTCAAATTAGTTTGGTATAAACACGAAACAAGGAAGCAGCTTACTGGAGGAGGTCTACGAAGAGAGGGTTGGTGAACGTAACTCCGGAGCCACCTAGAAAATAATTTGTGAGAAGGTGTCCAGCTGGACGTGATAAATGCCACCGACCAGCAAAGAACACGACAGTGTCGAACTGTGATAGGTTCGGCGGCGCGCCATACGGGCCATCCACGAAGATCTTGAGAGTGCCATCAGTCTTCGCGATTTGATTGAGGCGCTTGGTAAATCCTTCGCGCGCTTTCACGACGAAGACGATGTCCTTCCCATGCGAGGCGGGCGCGCTGTTGCTGCTGTTGTTGGAAGCCTTCTCGTTGAAGTCGGCGGCCTCGTTGTGGTGCAAGTGGGCCAGGTCGGCGTTGGCGATGGTGAACGGGTGTGACTCGAAGGGGATTGCCGAGACGCCAGGCATCGTGAGGAAAGCGCTCTGCCCCGGTGCCCAATGGAGATGGTTAGGGCGGCGGAAACGGAGACGGACGAATCCAGGAGCAACGACGTCGGCGGTAGCATTGAACGTGCCGAGGCCGGTGCTGAAGCCGAAGTACGAGTGGTTGAAAGTGACGAGGCGGATGATCCGAATCGCGCGATCGATTCCCCAGAGGAGGAACGACGGCCAGATGTAGTGGTCAGCTCTGTTCAAGACAAGTTAGAGAACTGGAAGCCGAAGAAGAGGCAGCTACGAACTCGAAACGCTTCGTGTGGAAGTAAGCTCCAAGAAGCATGATGCTGATACAAAGACGGATAATGAGCAACAAGAACGGAGTGAATTACGAAATAGGCCTCACAGGATGAGACAGAAGTGGGCAATGACGAAGAATTCGTAACCCAGTTGACGAACGGGCCGGATGGAAACTAAGAACAGGATGGAGAAGGCGGTGAGGGCGAGGAGCCCGAGTTGAATGAAATTCTCATCGAAGCTTACGCTGATGGGAAAGAAAGTTAGCTCGAGAGGTTATGTAGCATCCGATAAAGCAACAAACCCAGTCTTGATCTGCATCCGTATACTGGTCAGCGATGTCAACCGTCAAGAGCAGCATAAATACAGACCTTGCCACCGGCGTGGACCCAAAGAAGTACGCAAACGGTGCGAGCGCACATGCGATGCAAGTAGTTCAACTACTCTTGCGATCAGTACGTCTCCAGTCAAACGTAGCTTGAGTACGCACCTTCTCAAAGCTGATGCCGGTGATGACTAGGCGGCATCAAAGTAATCAGTTCACGTACTTGTACGGATTTGTGAGAACGCACAAGCAATGATATTGTTCCTCATGCCAAGGGCAACAATGAGGGGCATCTGCACAGCGGCGATGTCGCCGGCTCTGCCTGACCAGTATGTAATATCGAGTTTGTGGCCTTTGAGGGTCGTCGCTGAGATATACAACGGTTAGTTATGGAGAGGACGGAAAGTAATAGTCGACACACTTTTTACCATAGTCCATGTAAACAGAATGGTGATATAGGCCACGGTCGTGAAAAGTTCAGCGATGTTGATAGAATAACCCTTGCCGAGATCGATAACCGAGCGGAAAGCCACAACACGCCAGGCGTTGACGATTGCAAGAGGGAGGCGTCTCAGCGAGAGTGCTCCACTCCGCGCCTGCTGTCCCTCGGCATCCTTGCGAAGCACCTTGCGGCGCCGACCGAGACCAGACAGGATGGAGACGATGTTGCTGACCACCACGAGAAAAATGAAACACCCAATGAAGTACCACACCTCTTTGGTGTATTCCGTCGCCAACCGCTTGCGAACAATGCGGTCTGAGTTGACAGGAGGAGCCGCCGCCGCCGCTGCCAGAATTGGGCGCAGGATGGTGGAGGTCGCAGACATGTCTGGCGAGGATGAGAGGGCAGGAAGGGGGGACCGTTGACTCGTCGGGTGGGAGCCAAGGTCGAAGGCTCGGTTTTATACGTTTCATATCCAGTCCACGAGGAGCGCAGGGCGCCCCGGTAGATCCTGATGGTAAAAGGTCGGTTGACTCGGATCGTTTGCGAAGCTGCCCTCTTACCGCATAGTTTCCACAATGTCCGGTCGGCGGGTAACACACGTAGACTGCCCGGCCTCGGGGACATCACTCACCACGCTTGAGATCTGGGATATTCCGTCCGATCGCCACGAGTGTCTCGTATGGGACCAGGAGAATGGCATCGATCGGTCATCTAGTCCCATCATAATTGGATCTTACGGGGGGGG
>MU277191.1:548163-591653 GCA_022160305.1 Artomyces pyxidatus
CCACCACCGGTTTCTGTCGACGATCCAGATGGGCGTGGCTTAGATAGCTCGAGTAACCATGCTGACGCGACGCATGAGCATGAGGTCAATTGGAGGCTCATGGGATAGATGTCCCAAAAGGGGTTGTTGAGCCTCGACGTCAACCGAAGGACTTTGACTCGTTCCGTATATGAATTGGATGGCTTGGAGGCTCCCGCTAAAGAGAATTATCTGTTGGGGAAGATGAGATGGCTCAGCTCGCCATATGGCCGCTCTAATCTTATCAGATACAGGGTCTTAATCAAAAACACCCGTACGCGATCTTATCACGGTCGTGATCTTATCAGATAACAGTCATGAGTGATCATCTAAGCGGGATCAGACTCACCGAGGTCCGATTGGCGGGACATGCAGTGCGTTTTGCTACCAGTCGCCGTCGTCGATGTTGTGCACACGACCATCTTCTGATACCAAGCAACGCCGGTTTACCGATCTCGTCCTCGAGATGAACGGACCATTCGATGAGGCGCTGCTGACGCCAGGCGCTGCGATCTACAGTACGCGACGCGTGAACAGAGCAATTTGTGAGAGGAAATCCGACGCACCTCTCCCTTCGGAAGTTTACAGTGCCGCCGCCGATCCCCGATCAATCTTCGAGGCGGACATTGGCAACGAGTCACCGACGGATTGTGATCACATGCCGGCTAATTCGTGCAGAAAAAAAGCCCCCTCGTCGGACGGCGATGACGATCGAAGTGACGGAGAGTGACGATGGCAAAATATCCGAGAGACATTGTCGACAGTGGAGACGTTTCTCCAATGAACAACTCCAGAAACACACAAAATGCTGACCTATGCTTATCAGGCCGCATCCCGCGCAAGATCGACATCGCTTCCCGTACACCTCTGTTTCCCCGCAGAAGCCAGAGATGTCGACTGTCCCATGGGGTGGCAACTAGCAAAAGGCCTGGAGTTAGGAAGGATCGTGTGGTGTGATTGGCGTCTCACAGTAGCTTGATAAACAGAGCTGAGCTATCCACTCAACACCACGTCCACGCGTCGGTCTTCTCGGAAGAAGCAACGAACCTGTGAATTAGGCGCCGCCAAGCGAGAGTGCATTGGGCGGAATTATGGGACAGAGCGTACGAATAATCACGGAATATGTCGCAATCCCATACATGCGCCTAGAGCTCTGCTGCGCAGTCGATCGGCGGTAAAGTGCACCGCGGCGAGATGTGGTAGTGAAGGTGGCCGACGGAGGTCTCACTCTGCACATGTCCTGGTGTCGGGATGTGCACTACATCAATGTGCTCACGGTCAGAGACTACGTGTGCAGTCAGAAGTGCTGTGGCGCTCGCAAGACAGCACTACTTAGACGCGATGTCTGACACGCAAAGATGAATGCGTTGCCAGAGACACAATTGATGAGCTCACCGACGATGTAGGAACGCGATATTTAGCTTGCGAGGTCTGGGTCTCTTTTGCATAGTTCAGTGCCTTTCAACGAGGTCGGGGCTGAGAGAGCATGGATACGACGAGTCTACGCGACGACGACTCGGTGTCGGTGACGGCACACGGATGACCGAAAGCCGCGTGTTTCGATGGACAGAGCAAGTTAGAGTGGATAAGGTTGTGCGGGGACAACGCGAAGAGCGGGGACCTGGCAGGACCTCGGGAGAGATCCCAAGGCACTTGCGACTTGAACTTGGACAAAACCAAGACGAGATCTGACGAGTCAATTGCAAACTCGATTGCAGCACCGTGTGCACACGCCTTAGGTAAGCACCCTCCGCGCGAGCATCCGACGCGGGCTCGATGACTAGGCTGTTCCTCTTCACCGACCTGCCAGTACAATGTATCCCACCCGCGCATGTCTGAGCAAGGCGTCCAGAATGGCGCTCACACCAAAGCGTGGAAACAAGGACTACTACAAGGGTGCGTGTATATGGATTCTTTCCTAGCAGAATACCTCATTGTATCGTAGGTACACGACAAGCTTTCCTTCCGGGAGGACATCGCACCGGAGCACCGGGAAAGCACGTTGTCGCCGGAAAGTCCAAGTATCGTCTCGTAGATGAAAAAGTGCGCTATTTCGTCGCACCGCCCGTGGAGGAGATCAATAATTCGTCTGTGCGTATCCATTCGCTCCGTAACCTGCTCGCTGTACTCACGCGTGGACTTCGGACTAGCTCAAGCCGTATGTGGACTTCAGCGTGAAGCTCACCAATGCGCAAAAGAGGGAGATCTTTGGGAAGCTTCCCCGTGGCGGCATGACCGCTGAACACTACTTCCTTAAGGCGCCGCGCGAGGGGGCGCAGGAGAGCTCGAGCGTAGTAGAGAGTTCCTGACCTGAGAGTGTGGTGTGTATACGGAGTGTGATGTGGCTAGACCTGGGCTAGACAGGCTGGTACCTGGTACAATATCTCCATCTAATTTCGCCATTCTCACTCACGCTATCGAGATATTATAGTGAGGTGTGCCAGTACAGGTAGGTACGGGGAGTCGATCGATTCAGAGCACACTGCGGAATTTAGCCCAGGCTACATGAGATCTGAAAACCCGATGAACACATGGCACACTTGCTTCTGAACGACACTCTCCGAGTTCCCGTATGCCCGTATACAGCCAAGCAACAAGGCCTATCTATCCCTTGTCGCGTTCTCTGCATCCGCGGGACTCTTCGTCCTCCCGAGGAATGGAAACTCCAGTCGTGACCTCTTGGGCGAGAAATCCTTTGGCTGCACGCTTTCTTCTGCCTCCCATCACCCTAGGCCATCACCCCGATGACATCCTCGCTGCTTGGCGTTACCCGCCGGACCACAGCAAACATATATCCTCTCCAATTCTCTGAGAGGTGAGAAGGGCCATGCGCTTCTTTCCCTCGTCCGAGCACCCTGCAGGGTAGGCGAAAGCTCTCTCGCAGCGATTGTAGCATATGTACGGGCCAGCGACTCCCATCATTGGTTCAGAGCGCAGACAGAATTTTAGCTCACAAGCTATCGATACACGAAAGATACGTATGAAGATTTTATGGACCGATTGACCATTGATCTACTTCTTACCTACAGCCGTCAATGACACGATGATTTATGCCTCTTCCAGTCCGCTCTCTGACATGCACCCGAACAATACTTCACCTTTTTGCACCGACTGCAACTCAACAAGCGCGGATCGCCTCCCCCTCCACACAGCGCGCAGCCCCGGCCCTCCGCAAGTGGCACGGCGACCCCGCCGCTCCTCTCCGCCAGCGCGTGCGCCTCCTCCGCGAGGTTCTTCAGCTCCGCCGCCACGGGCTCCAGATACGACGCAGAGAACAGCGGGCTGAGCGCCACGCGCGTCACAAGAGGGGCCAGCGGCGCCCACGTCCTCACACTCCTGAACGACGCAGTGTCTTCGCCCTCGCCGCACTCGCAGAGGGGATTCTCACCGTGTTTGAGCGAGAGCGGGACCTTGCCGGTCACCAGATACGCACAGTCAGGCTTGTGGACCCACGTACGGCGGCAGCGCTCGACGCAAGCGGGTAGCAGACGCTTCCAGGCGTGCATCTCGTGCTCTTTTGTTGTGATTTGGCTGATGCCGTCTTTGATGAGCTGCGGCATAAGTTGACCGACAGAGGGCATCCTGGCCTCCGTCAGCGGCAAGATGTAGGCATCCAGCACAAATGTATGCGCCGCAAGGTCCATTCGGACGTCGGTCACGAAGATCAGGGTGTAACCTCCTCCTTGGGTGGGTTCGTCGAGCCCGAACACATTGCGACGCCGACCGCGTGTGACGCCGGTGGACTCTGCGAACATGACTTGTAGCGAACGCCTCAGTTCCAGGAGGGCAGGCAAGCCATTTGGGTTGACCTTATTTTGATCGTCGACGATTGCCCGCTCGCGGTCTGATAACATCAAGGCAAGGTGTGGTTTCAGTGTATCGCTAAGACGGGCAGATTTTGAAACATCAAGAACGGGCAGCCGATCGAGTCGGAGGCGGTGGAGGTTCCAGGTTGTGGGTATTTTCCCTCGAAACAATAGAGGGAAGGGATCAATATTGAACCCCCCAGGAGAGAAAGGACCCGACGCAGGGACGACTATCTATCAAGTAAACGTGTCAGGAAGCGATGTGAGAAGGTCGCCGATAACGCCATTAATTGAATTCATTGACTGCGGACTGACCTCGACGAAGTGAGACTTCCGGGCTACCCGTAATTTGAGACGAGAGCCATCAACGGGGAATGGAAAGACGACGGCGTGGTTGTAAGCCTGAATGAAGATCTTCACGCCACAGGGAGAAACCTGTTCGCTGGTAACCGCCGCCCCACTTTCCAGGACGGACCGCTCCTTCGCCTCAACGACATCAACTCTTGACGAAAAGGTGGCGACTGTCCGACAGGTGGGATCCATCGTGATAGAGACCGCGTCTCCCTGCGACACTTCATGCGATACGGCTCGAACGCGCTCCAGTTCATCGGGGACGTTGGGGCGGGTGCGGGAGACATGGACGGCTGTCTTGTCCCGGAGATCCCCCCGAAACAATATAAGCTCCATGCCAAGGACATTGGTGAGCGCCACGCTGGTTGGGGAAGCACGCAGTGCTAGTGCAATGTCAGTGGACTCAGGTTCCACAGAAAGAATCCACGATGGCATCCAGAACGAAACTATCAAAGGCGTCGTGCCCGACCAACCAGCAGAGTCCTCCTCAAATATCAGGGAGGGCTCTGCCTCTGACGTAGTCGCGGTGATCGTCCCAAAGGCGACTGAGAGGGAAGAAAAGACAGCGTGCGATGTGACACCGCGGACTTCGCGCTGCAGTATCGGCGTACCAGCTTGGTCTCCGCGGTCCTCGAGAGCCTTGAGGCTGCGGTGCGGAACAACGAGAGTGACACAGACGGCAGGTGGCACGTTCTTCCAACCGACGAATCTTCCGCGGGGGGGGCCCAACCGAAAGTTGATGAAGAGTGCAGTGAGGGTCTCGACAGAATAGACGTTCAAAAGGTGCAGCTGGCAACAAAGATCTTGGAAGTTGTTCATGCCCATCATGAGAGTCTTGTCGCTCTCTATGAGGTCTATAAGATGTTCCATGACGAGGGTCCAGTTTGTATCTTTCTCCACGCGTTTCTTCACCATCTTCAGAAAGAACGCAAAAGTCGCACGAATGTGATGGACATTACCCGACCTCAACAGCATGTGGAAGGATATAGATGAGATCTGTCGCATCTTCGCCGAATGGTCCTCGTCTCCAAACAGCTTCAAGTATACTCCGAAGAGAAATTGTGCCAATTGTTGTGGCACAAATGCAAGGCATGAGGGTGGGTTGCCTTTGTTCAACTCGGAAGCGCGCGAGTCGGATAAAGATGTGATCTTCCAAGCGATGCGCTCATGAAATTGGGCGTTGTGACGGAATGAGTGGTGGAGGGTGATCTCGTGGCGATTGGAGGTTGTCGTGAATCCTGACACAAAGCTGGAGGGCGTGAGATCTATGAGCACGGACATCGTGGTCAAGTCCCCCGCCACTTCGTCCTTGAACGCCGAAAGAGCTTCTGAGCCGTTGGCCAGCATTGACTCCGTGTATAGGGTCGTCCAAGGTCCACGAGAGAGTATTGGTTGTACGACCATCAAAAGATTGAATAGACCAAGGTGGTCCATGAGGTTGGAGGTGTCAACGACGTCGAATGCGATTGGCGCATACTGCGCACAGTCCCGAGGACCTGGGCAGTAATCACCTCCATCTAAATCGATTTTCATGGCACTCCAGGGTCCTGTACACAGAGGAGTAGATGGAGATTGTCCTGATAAACAACCGTGAAACGCGCGGCAGAGATTGAGAGCATCTCCAACGAAGAGTCGGATGACAATTTTGGACGGATGAGACTGGACAATAGACTTGAATGCTTTGCACCAGTCCTGGAATTGAAATTTAGCGAGCTCTGCAAGATCCTGTGGAGACGGCGGGTTCTTGGATGCGAAGGCAGATGCCAAATGGAACCCAGCCAGGCCGCTGGTACCGTAATGCACGTTGAAGGTCTCGCCGGAAGCCGAGTAAGCGAAGGTAGGGTTGACGAGCACCGCGCCGTTGATGTCCTTCCGCGCCATCGAATGTACGCCGGTTGTCCAGAGGTGTCGAAAGTGTGTGGACGTGGGAAGCATAGCGGCGTGCACGTAAACTCCAGCCGAGCGCGCAACAGACAGAACATGTTGATCCTTTTGAGCTACCGCCTTCATACCACGGAGAAAGCGTGCACGGAGGCTATCTTGCTTCGCAGGAGCCATGTCACAAGACTCCGCGTACAGACTCCAATGACAGCGTAGCCTTTCTAAGGAATGCGCGGTGCATACCCGCAAGAAGAATCCATAGCGCGCGTTCCATGTCTCGACGTCCACCGAAAACTTGACGAGTTTACGACATTGCGCCACCAGTATATTGATTGACGCCTGCTTCAGCATGAAGTCGTAGAAAATGCTCCAGACCTGATCCATAGGGAGGTCGTCCGCGAGCAAGGTGTACAGTAATGCATTGCGGGCTGTTGCAATCGTAAATCGCCATAAATTCGAGTTACTTCATCTGCATTCGTACCAAGTACCGCTGGTTCATTGTCGCAGCAAGTGAAATCGAGAGTACGCGGCCCTGCAGACACCGTCAGAAGACGAAAAAGTGGAGCGTGTCAAGCATATACACACAAATAGTAGCATCGGTCCCGCTTGCGTAGATGGTATACAATATGTTTCTAGGGTCTCCACAACCCAGCAAAAGAATATTCGCCGGTTGCTCTGGGGGAACATCTTGTGTCAAGCAGCACGCCGGAGTGTTACCAATTGGATAGAAGAATTTTTTCTTGGGCCAGATGAGAGGGTGAGCCATGGTTTTTGAGAGGAGGGGGTTCCAAGGAACGACGGCCTACCCCAACTGTCTTCGAACGAGATGATATACCTCGCGACACGATTCTCCGCAGTCCAAGAAGCACGCGTTTGCCTCATGTCGCATTCCTCTGTGGCGTGACAGTATAAGAAGTGCATCTTCATAGATACATGCAGGATACATGGGGCCCGGTGTTTACTGAATTGGCCCACCGTTCCGTCGCGATCGTTCCCAGAGAGGATGTTGTCCAGCCCGGTCTGATTCGAAGCCCGGCTTCAAAGCATCGATAGAGACCCAGGACATGAAAGGATGTTAGATTGGGGGCACTGCATCTGATGGAATGGAACTGCTTGCAGATATGTACATCCACAGTACGTGGTACCAGATAGAAGGTGGGTTGAGACGGCGGGGTAAACTGCGAGTTGACTGCGAGTCACCCTGAAGGAGGAGAGTTTCGGCGCACGGCCCGGGCGGTGGCACGGTCACATGACCAACGCGACGTTTGGCTGCTTCAAGCTGGACTTCTGCTATAGCTTGGTCTTGTCCTATATCCCGTACCATTCTCGCCCTTGAGTGTATACCGCAGGCAACATGGCAACATCCCACGAAGTTGAACAATCGTCGTCTAATCTGGGCATCGCCCGACAGCTTCAGAGCACACTTGATAATGCCCAGCTCCGCATTCGAGAAGCCCGAACTCATTTCGACTCAGAACCCATCAAAGTTGAGGACTGGCCAACTTCGAGGGGGGAGGGGTCAGGAGCAGGGGTCAAGCCACCCGAGGCTGTGTCTGCTGATGTTGCTGCGCAAATGGTATGTCCGCTTCCAATGATCAGAATGTTTCTCAATGCGACCCTACGGCCCCACAGTCCTTTCTCCGGAAGCTCAAGTTCCAATACTTGGAGCAGAACGCCAAGGACAAATACGTCAAGACGATTGTGAATGATGAGGCGCCCATGATCACCGCTGACAACAATGCCGAGCTGCAGATGAGCAATGCCCGCAAGAAAGAGCTACTCAAGGCTTCTAAGTCGCGGCTGGCGGAGAGATATCAAGACATTCGCAAACTTGCGCCACTTGTGGAGCATGGTAAGTTCTACAAAATTTGTGACTTCTTTAGAAAATTTCAACTAGTGTGCAGACTACGACAAAGCGAAGAACCTGACCAGCGAGGCTGTCTCGTTGACCCAAAGCATTCTTGACGCCCGCCTGGCCATCACACGCTTAAGGCAGTCGTATCCTCAACCACGGATGACGATCCCAGCGGCGGAGGAACATCTGGCAAATCAAGTGACAGAGATGCAGACCATGGAGGATGAGCTGCAGGAGGCGAATGAACGTGTCGCCTCCGTGAAGGAGAGCGTCAAGGAAGGTGCGAAGGAAGTGGAGCGTCTGCGGCTAGAAAGGGCAGCGGCAGAGAAGGAAATGAAAGCACGACGGGACGAAGTTGAGGACGAGCGGGTGATCGGTCTTTACGATTGGTGAGCAGCTTCAACTACGACATCGCTCACCGTCTCATGTTTCTCCCTCTTAGGTACACCGCCTCTCTAAAACTGCATCGATCACAGCTGGACATGCACTCATCGCACAATGTTTCTGAGAACGAATTACACTTGACGTACTTGGTCGACAATCCCAAGTCGACAAAGTCGAAGGTGACGATTGTACTATTGTTCCTGCCAAACACGCGACAGCTAGCGGACGTACGAATAGAGGGTATGGACGGGATAGATATGAGCAACGTAGTGAGTGCGTTTGTACAGGCCAACGATGTACCTGGTGTGGTGTGGGCGATAATGGCAAGGGCGCGTCGTACGGTACCGTAGTGTAGCTCGATGTTGTATGATCATATATTCCTATTACGATAATCTCCTGACGATGAGAAGCCATGCCGCTGCCTATTGTCTACCTGTATATGAACGACGGCGGGATGGGTTGCGAGAGATTGCGAGTCGCGTCGAGATCAACATCGACGCGTTGTAGCGACGCGGTCACGTGCGTCGGTTCACGCGAATGTGGCACAGGCACGGTTCAATGGCAGTTGCTTCCGCCCTCCGACGTCGACGACCGCCCTCCTATCAAACAACACGACGCACCGCCCCAAGAGCGCCATACCGACATGGCGAGCGCACACAAGGTCAGGATCGCTGCGCGCCTGCGGCCACCAATCGCCGGCGAGCTCAACGACGATGGCGTTCGAATCGTACCTTCTGATGACGGTCTTTCTGCTATCTGCGTGACGAACCCCCGCGACCCTTCTCAGGTTTTCAAATTTCCGTCTGTCTCATCCTTGTCCTGATTTGCTTGGAGGCACTCAATCTGGTGTACAGGTTCTCTTCATGTTACGGCCACGCATCGAGGCAGGAGGACATATTCGAGAAGGACGTGCGGCCTCTGATAGATGTTGTGTACAGCGGTGTGGTGAGTGGCTCTCTTGATCATACGCAAGCTATACTACCTATGGCGTAGCACGTGGGAACCGTCATATTAACTTGCCTTTACAGACTGTAACAATATTTGCGTATGGCGTGACATCGTCAGGCAAGACGCACACAATGCAAGGTACCAAGAGCGAACCCGGTGTGATACCCCGAGTCGTCGAGGTGTGCTTCTCCCGTGGCATGGCACATGCAACGGCATTGTTCTGATTCTGTTCAGGCCCTGTTCGCGCACAGGACGCAGATGTCACAATACGAGGTGTCAATCGCGGCATCCTACATGGAAATCTACAAAGACGAGGTCTACGATTTATTGGTAGATCGAGAGACAGTATGCTATCCTCCGGAGTTGCCGGATTACAATCAGTGCTAACGCTCTCCGTGTCTAGGCACCCAAGCTACCCATCAGAGAGAAGGGCAATCAGGTGTTTGTAGCCAACTTGATGAGCGTGCCGCTCAAAACACCCCAAGCGTTTGAAACGCTTTACACGTGAGCCTCAAACATTTTTATCGTTCGCTCCGAACTATCCGACCGCTAAAACCGTGGTTCGGCCATCCCCATAGTACGGCGAACAAGCAGCGCTCTGTAGGCTCCACGCTGCTAAACCGCGCTTCTTCTCGATCCCATGCGGTGTTGACATTGGAGATACAGATGGTAGATTCGCAGGAGGGAAAGAGTAAGCCGTCTACGTCTCATGATCGAGCTTGCATAACAAATGTCGAATTAGCTCTTACGGGGAAAATCAATCTCGTGGATCTTGCGGGGTCGGAGAACAACAAGGTATGTGGTTCGATGACTGAATGCGTGCTGACATCCTCCTTATCTTGCATCCGTATCTGTAGCTGACTGGAAATGACCCTTCGCGCATGGCTGAGTCGGCAGCAATCAATAAGTCCTTAAGTGTTCTAGGTCAAGTGGTTCACGCTCTCAACCAAGGAGCAGTGAGTAACCTTCTTTGACATGGCAGCGTGGAGTGGTCTGAATAAACGGCCTGTAGTCCAGGATACCGTACCGTAATTCCAAGCTGACACGTATATTGCAAGATGCGCTGGGCGGATCTTCAGTCGGACTTCTTATCTGCAACTTAGCCCCCGGTCTCAAATTTAGACAAGATACTCTGAACACGTTGAAGTAAGCCTCATGGGCGCATTCTCCGCGGCGACGTGGCTTACTCATCCGGCACAATCAGTTTCGCAGTCCGGACGAAGAATGTGGAAAACAAACCAGTCATCAATGAACGGGGTATCGTACCCTTCCCCTCCATGCCTCAACTGACAGCTCACTCGGGACTTCATGCTCAGAAAATCTTCCCGCACCGAAACAACACTTCGCAGCAGTACAACCGCCGCCAGCGAAGCTTGCGGCCCTTCCTCTGCCAGCAGGTCCCATCGCAGGCTCATCTCGACCATCCCTCGTCCCCGCCCGCACCATCACATCGTCCTCCGGCGTCCCAGGACCTTCTCGAGTTCCACGCATCTCGGCTATAGGCTCCCATGCGCCCTACCCCAATGCTCACAAGCGCAAGGAGAGCGGCATCGGTCTGGTGCAAGGCCACCTCAACAGCTTGGCTCAGGCTATGACAGATCAAGACATCGACGACCGGGTAGGTATTCGCATCTCTCACGGTGCTCATCTGAGCTGACCGAGCCACGCCCAGATCTCAAAGGCCGTAGAAGCAGAAGTTGCTCGAAGGCTAGAAGAGAAGATGGAGGAGCTCGAGCGCCAGCGGACGCGGGAGGATGAGGAGCGGCGTGCTCGTGAGCAGGCTGAGCTTCTGGCTGCTTCGAAGGACCCGACGCCGCGGAAGGAGACGGAACATGACGGTCTGCCGTCGGGACTGCTCACGCCGCTGCTGAAACGGCATCAGGACCTCGACAACGAGTTGAGAAAGCGACTGCAAGACCTCGAGAGGAAATAGTACGTTGTTGTCGTCCTTGGCGAGGCCTGTCGCTAATCTGTCGCAGCGAGCGCGGCAACGATGCGGACTTCGCACACGGGCTGTCCCCTGCATCGCGAAAGAAGACAGGCCGTGCGTATGTGGCACTGGCCAGAACATACTCAGAGAAGTGAGTCTATTAGGAGCTGGGCCCACGTTATTAATGCATGCTAAACTCCGTCTTCGTAGGGGTGACCTGCAGGTCGCACTTGACTTGTACCGCAAAGCGGAGACCTACGTACCGGATAACATTAAATTGAAAGAGAGGTGGATGCTCTTCGTCATTCAAGTCTTTTTGTATAAACTTACATACCCCCGTCCCTAATTCCATTCCCTCTACTTTCTGCTCCTAGAATCATCGAGCTCGATTGGTCCGTCAGCCATGGCAAGGAATACAAGCCGTCACCAAAGAAACCGAAACGGACAAAGGCGAAGAAAAAGTCCAAATCTGCCCGCGCTAACGCCAAGAACTCTGACGCCGAACGTGCATCAAGTCAGCCCGATGAGCCCAGGCTGGACGAGAGCCAAGACGACGAGACCGTCGAAAGCTTGCTCGAGCCGATAGTGGAAATGCCAGAGCCAGAGGCGCTTGGGCGGGGCAAGCGGAAGAAGGGAGGGCCTGCGTTCGGGATGGAAGTCACGAATAGCCCCAATAAGCGCAGCGGGGATCAGGATTCCGACGCAGAGGCGGCAGCGACCCCGCCGAGGAAGCTGAGGGCGCGGAAGGGTGGGAAGGTCCGAGCCGGGGTTAGCGACGACGAGTGGGCTCCTTCTGCACCTGTGAAGAAGGGGAAGGCCGCCGACGAGTGAGCCGGATGCGATCGAGAAGTCTGCGCGCGTGTGTTTATTTTTGTTATACCTTCACACTTCTGTAATAGGATTCCGGGTTGGCCGCTCGTCGATCTCTGCATAACCGTTTCACATTTCTAGATGGTCGACAGAGGCCGCGCCAGCCAATTGACGTTCATCTTGGCGGTCATATGAGCGATGGCGGGAGATGTGTTGCCGTGGCGGGAGATGTGTTGCCGTGGCGGTCCGTTGCACTGGCTCTGGATGACAGCCCTTACAGTAAGTCCTTGGATCGAGCCGCTCCGTTCTTTTGACAAGACACGTTTCTTTGGAGGAGTACGGCGGATGCCGTGATGACCAGCGCCTGATCGCTGTCATTCGTACTTTTCATCTGCGCCATCGATGCTCAAGGCTAAGCGCACGCTTGCTTCCAAGCTTGCCGTCACGCCCCGGCCTTTCTTTACGCTGCGGCATTCGCTTCTTTCCCATACATACATATTCACGGGAGATCCGCGTGAGATCGAACAGCCCCGCAGCAAGATGCCGTCACCAGCGAGTCATCGACAAGTGCACAATATCGTGTTCATCAACTGCTCCTGTAGTGGACTGGCGATCGGACGGCCTCAGACGGCGCCATGGCTATGCATTTCGGCTAGCCTTCATTGAAGAGTATTGATCGTCCGTTTACACGACGACAGTGGGGCGGGCCTAGGCGGACGTCCGTGTGATCGTGATGCCTGTGAGTTTTTGTCCCAAATAGCGCCGCAGCCAGGCCGCAGCTTCTAAACACATCCTGCAGGCAGTGTCTACCAATCATGATGCTAGGGTTCTTCACCCATGGGAACGGAATCGTCGTGCTTTCCGTGCGGAGGGAACGTAGGGGCTGCGCAGGAGGTGTGGGGTACTTATAACCTGCCCAGCCCTTGTTTCCGATGTATTTCTCTCCCTCGCCGTCGCGCCCTGGCTGCCATGTCCGAGGCAATCCCTCTCAGCCCACTCGAAACGAAAATACGCACCCACGCGCTTCTCGTCTCTATAGGGTTCCTTATCTTTCTGCCGCTGGGCACCCTGACAGCTAGATATTTGCGAACGTACACGAATCGGTGCGTAGCCGGGTTCTCCGCTCTCTGTCGTTTTCTAGCGCGCCCTTACGGTATTCGGACCTCGGGACTAGATGGTGGTTTGGGCACTCGACCATCAACTTTGTCATCTCTGCGCCTCTGATCTTTGCGGGTTGGGCGCTTGGCCACCAGGCCACGACCGAAAGCCTCATCGGACATTTCAATGACAGGCATAAAGTGAGTAGTTAATTAATACCGTACATGAGCCGAAACACCTAATGCATTCCGTAGCAAATCGGGCTCGCTCTACTTGTCCTTTACCTGTTTCAGCTGACTCTTGGCGCGTTCATTCACTTTATCCGCATTCCATTCTTGTTCGTCGGGCACCGGCCCCCGCAAAATTACTTCCACGCGATATTGGGGTTGGCGATCCTCGCACTAGCCGCCTACGAGGTGCCTTGCATTTTGTTTCATCCGGTGAAATGAGTGCTGACAGCAGATGTGCCAGGTACACTATGGCTATACCACAGAATGGCCTACAATCACGGGGAACGTACATCCTGTCCCGGAGTCCGCGAAACATGCGTGGCTGGCCTTGATCATCGTGAGTACCGGATTTGATGTGCCGTATATGACATACGTGAACGATTCGATGGACAGATATTCTGGGCGTTATATGGGATGGGGCTCGTGTTTCTGCGTAGCCAGTATAAGCAGGAGAGCGAAGGACGGCTGCTAAAGCACGATAAGGAGAGTGCAAAGTAGCCCGAAGGCCCTGCGGGTATGGCAAGATAAGTACAGGTGGGAGATATACAGAGGGGGCCTGGCTACAAGTGTACGGACGAGAAGGGCGGACAGTGGAGTAGCTACAGTAAATCAGATATCTAATGACGAAGACGAATATTTGATACAAAAAAGCCATGTGGAAGTGTGGGAGAATGTACGAGATGAACAGCAGTTTATCGGATATGAGCAGTGACGAGAAGGAAGGACGGCAAGCAAGGGAAGGTAGAACAGTGTTTGTTACGGCAGAGACGCCGGTGGGGTGAGAGCATTTGTGGGTATGAATATGGCATAGCCAGGGGGGAACGGGCTACCCTGGTTGCCTCTAGTGGTTGAATTGAATTGTCTAGGAGGAAGGATAAGGTGGGTACTGAGAGTAGGCCGAGGACGGAGCGGAGCCGTATGAGGAAGGGGCGCCGGGTGCCTGGTAGGACTGACGCGGGATGACGTCGTGTCTGCCAGTGACAAACTCTGGAAAGTCGTGCGACAGAAAGATCACGCCAACAAGGAGGGAACTGGTCGAGGGCGTTGCGTAAAGCATGATCCCGGCGCCTGGTGTATTCGTCTGCCCCCCAGGCATGTTCCATGGGGCGAACGCAACCTGTCCATTCATCAATCATCAGCCCGAAGCTCGCGAACCATCCGAGCGTGTGCTTACCAAAGAGTTGCTCAGCAGATGCCGCGACAGCCACGCGAAGCTTGCCTGGTTCGTTGCATTAATCTGTGGGTCGGGATGGCGGTCAGGCATGAACGTGCACACGGGCAGCCTGCTTCGCTTCGCCCATGCCGACACGTCCGGCGCCGATATCTGACGCTGGCCGAGATACAGATAGAACTTCCTCGGCCACAGATCTTGTCTGCTGCGTGAGCACTTCATCAGCACGTGCAGAGAACGAGGTTCGCCACACCAACTCACCTTTCCCCGTCCGTCTCGGCAGCAGTCACAAACACCTCCGTGTATTGACCCTGCCCCGTCCCGTGGAAGTTGAATGCGAACGTCCCCGACCACGGCCGGGCCTGCAAGCCCACTTGGTCCGTAGGCGGGGGAATGAAAGACTCGAGATGCGTGGGTAGTCTGTATGCCATGATTCTTGGACCGAGAAGAGAATAGCGTCGAGTCTTTTTAAGAGAATCGGGATGGGTGTACATAATCGAGTGCGACCGGGTTTTGGAGGGAATGATAAAGAGAGGAGACCTCAGGGAAAATCCGGAAAGGGCTCCAGATGCGATACCTTGGAGCAAAATTGTTCAGAAGCCTTCCACTGATCAAAGTCAATTCCTGGGCCAATTGCGAAATCGAGCGATCTGCATCGGCTCGGAATCTCAGGTACACTCGTTGACACCCAGACTGACCTCGACCTCGCAACGGAATTCATTGGAAAAGGAAGATCGTGACGGACGGTTCTGAAGGACGAGTCGGCCCAGAGGTGTTACGCGCACCGCGGGAGTGAGGGCGACGCATCTCAGGACGAGATCTGAACGGGTCATGGTGCAGGGCCCGAGGCGCTGAGGGAATTTGGATCTCGCTGACTTCCTAGCCAATCCTACGCGGTCGCAAGGGAGGCGGGGCCGACGCGCACACCAACCGGGCGAACGTCGGAGGAGTGGAGGGGGGCTCGAGGAGACGTCTCGGAGTATGTATCCTGGATCCAAATCTGCAGCACCATATAGCTGTGCAGCGTCGGCACAAGTGTCAAGTGGACTATCCTATGCGGGGGCGGCGGGGGGGCGCCACGTATTATCCACCCGACTTGCGACCGCCAACACGACGTGGAGATGTATGGCGCCTCCTGGACGTCATGAGGCCGCCGCGAGTGAGGCATGCAGCGCTGAGCGCTGATCGACGGCAACTGCAAGTCTGTAACAGGGAAGTGCTCGCAGCGAGCCCTGAATGGGGAAAGTAAGCGACCGAGGCGTGCGGGCTCCTAAGCAGACTAGACTAGCCGATCATCTCAAGTCATCTCACAGAGAATCGAGATTGTCATCGTGACAGGAAGCGCGCCGACGTTGCCAGGAAGCGGGAGAAAGATTCGAATGGAGTCGGACTGTACAGGCCATCCCGACCCGGTTGTGTACGCTGCAAGGCGCGTCGAGCTCCCTCGCTGGCCTTGTACTCCTCGCACTGGCTCACGACAGTTCACACCCATCCCAACGAGTAGTCCACGTGGACATTTCGCTGTCCGGGCTGCCCGTGTCCTCCTCGCGAGATAAGCGGACAGGGCAAGGTTCATCGTGGAGGGCACACCGGGTAGAAGTGTTCTTCCAATTGTGATCGCTTCTCGCGAGCGGCGCCCGCAGCGTCTGAAATCCTAAATTTGCTGTCCTCGTCCTTTTCCAGCTTCGCCCTCGTAGACCCTCGTGGACCTGCGTAGACCCTTACGCGAATGCTTATTTGCTTGACTGCAATCGTCAAGGAGACACTCGACTTCCGCCCCCTCGACCCGCACGTGGCACCCGGCGGCAAGGTTCGCGGAGCCCCACACCAGCCTCCTGGGCTCACATCCAACTGGATTCGACAGCAGAAGTGCAATATATTCAATAGTCCTCGTAAGGCCAGTACGAAGAAGCCGGCGGGGCTTCCCAATACAATCAAAACAGAGCTGGCGTCGACAGAGTCCGCGATCTCCGCTTTCTGCGTAGGATCTCCGCCACAATCAGATATATCCACGACGAAGACAACGGAGACGAGTCGAAATATACTCGGAAAATACAACCCACTGCCAACTTCGCCACTCTGTCATGAAGACATCATAACGGATAAACAAGGGAACGATTTTCCTTCGACACAGCTCCCAGGCTTTCCGACAATATTCCCTCCTCGGCCTAACACCTGGCGTAGAGTCTAGGAAACTGTGGTGAAACTTCAGGGCGGCGGCCACATCGGCAGCGGAGCGGGAAGGAAGGAAGCCCGGCGAGAATGACCTCAGCCGCAAGGTGCCACCGATTCTTCTCCAAAGAGGACATGAGCCTTCAGACTACCGAAACGATCCACAACGAAGTCATCGCCGCTGCGGGATCATACTGTCCGGGATTGCACCAGCAAAGGTCCTACGGGAATGTTACCTTGGAGATCCCTTGTTCTGGTTTCAAGTGCCCGGAAAGTTCGATATCCGACCTGCAACTCCGCGAACCTGCGTGTTGCGTCAATGGCGAGGAGTCGAAGCAGAGATCAGTTACACAGGGGGAAAGGCATTAACCGGTCGACATGGGTGAATCCCGACGGCAGTCTCCAACTGGCAAGGCTCCGCACCCGCAGTTATGATCGATACCCCACCTATACAGTCTACCAGTTATCTATAAATCATTTCCTAGTCATTGCCGGACGGTTAACCTACGCCGATGCACCCGATTCTGACGGCACTCAACGGCGCCCGAAGAAAGGAAGTATATCCTCGCCGCCCAAAAAGGCAGGTCTAGTAATGGTGATGCTAGGCCGGATCTCGAGTTAGCCGTGCAACTAAGTGAGGTACTGAAAGGCGCGCCGAGTGTCCGTGATCTCTGCACCCGTATAAACGTGAGCGCAAAACGTGGCACTACTAGCGTAGCACCTGGCAGGGATGAGAAACTAAGACCGATACTTACCGATATTTACACACCATTTTTCAGGACAATTCAGAGACTTCTGTGTTACGTTGGAATCAGTGGCGTTTTGGCTGGATAACGCAATTGTTGAGGTCCTCCGGACAGCTGAGCACACCGCCTGACAACGTAAAGACCGATGCCGTGGTGGGGCCCCAGATATCAAGACCGGTCGCGTAAACATGGCGTGCTGTAAATGCATGCGGGTGAGGTCCCGAGAGGAACGGTCAACAGAGGATGACGAACCGAGGCTGGGCAGTTGGCTGGACCCTTCCAAGGGTAACGACTCGGACCCTTCCATTTCGTTGCACTGACGCAGATGAGCTCGCGAAGGGGTTACGAAATCTGACGGGCCGTGAATAGGCGAGCAGGAAGGAGTAATAGTATGTATGGGTCCTTATTACAGCGCATGGGGGAAAGTGCGTTCGAGGTTGACCTCGAAGTCAGCTCAAAAGCTCAGCTCGCACGGTCCAGCGGACATCAACGGATAACGAGAGGGAAGCGGGTCTGGACGGCGGTAGCGACTGGCCAGACAACGGAGAGGCGAGCGGGGGACGTGGCGGCGATGAAGGAAAAGCAACGCAATTCAGTCACCGTCAATGGGACGACATATCTGCAATATATTCAAGTCCGGCCACCCGCCGCGCACCCGTGCCGAGATGCCGGCCCGGCACAATTCTGCCCCCGAGCACGTGACTGACGCGTGAAATTCACATTCGTGCCAATTGCGTGCCACCAGCGAAGCCTTTGGACGCCTGCCAACACCATGTCTCGAGTCTTCGCGTCAGCACTTCGCACAGCGCGTCTGGGTAAAACAGTGCGGCAGGTCCTTGCGTCGACACCCACCGATGAGCTCGTCCAGGTCAACGGTTGGGTCAGGTCCGTGCGCCTTCAGAAACGCGTCGCTTTTGCCATGGTTCACGACGGTACGTGCACGCAGAGCCTGCAGGTCGTGTTCCCAGACCCCCGCATGCCACACAGGTGAGCATAACAACCGGAATTCATTTCCGACGAGCTTTCCATCGAATCTCACGCGTCGCAAGCTCAGGCTGACCAACGGCGCGAGCGTACGTCTCACCGGCAGGCTGAGCAGCAGTCCTGGTCCCGGGCAGGCCGTAGAACTCCTCGCAGAGTCTCTTGATATCCTTGGAGAGTGTGATCCCGTGGTAGGCTTAATTTGATAAGATTGCTTATTATTTAATTACCCTCCGCCCTGACTAGATGTCTTCTGTCGCAGACCTATCCCATACAGAAACAGACGCTGTCGTCGGATTACTTGAGGGACCACGCTCATTTGCGCTTGCGCACCGATAGCCCTGGCGCCGTCTTGCGCCTCAGGGGCCAGGCAATGCAGGCGTTGCACAGATATTTCGAGGTCCGTCGTCCGCCCTGCTCGCGCCGGAGCTGATATGGATCGCATTACCCATGCCAGCGTCACGACTTCACATATGCCCATACCCCGATTTTGACGTCAAGCGACGCGGAAGGTGCCGGCGAGACCTTCCGCGTGGCGCCTCTTACTTCCCCAGGCTCCACCGCCGGCGCACCCGCGCATAGCTACGAGTTCTTCGCCAAGCCGGCCTACCTCACAGTTTCGTCACAACTGCACCTAGAGGCCATCGCGAGCGCCGTAGCACGGACATGGACGCTCTCTCCGTGCTTCCGCGCGGAGCGCTCGCAGACCAACCGCCATCTCGCGGAATTCTGGATGCTCGAGGCGGAATGGGCGTTCGTCGACAGCGTCGCGGGCCTCACACAAGTCGTTGAGGATGCGCTTAAAGAGGTTCTCCGCCTCAACACGACTGAGCGGCGCCTGCTCTGGAAGGATGCAGATTCCGACAAGCACGCGCTGTTGGAAGAGGCAGCCGGTGATGCGCAGTGGGCGCACATGACGTACGACGCGGCGATCCGCGCTCTGCAGTTGCGGGAAGCGTCCTCGGGGGTAAAATTCCAGTTTCCACCGGTGTGGGGGCACGCGCTGCAGAGCGAGCACGAGCGGTGGCTCGCGGACGAGCTCGTATGCGGACCCGTCTTCGTGACGGACTACCCCGCCGCGCTGAAGCCGTTCTACATGCGCCTCAACGACGATGGGAAGACGGTGGCGTGCTTCGACCTCCTCGTGCCCGGCATCGGGGAGCTCGTGGGCGGCTCGCTGCGCGAGGAGAGGCTGGAGCTGCTGGAGGCCGCGTTGGAGAGGCATGGGATGGATAAGGAGGCTTATCGGTGGTATTTGGAGCTGAGAAAATTTGGCGGGGCACCGCATGGCGGATTTGGGTTGGGTTTTGAGCGACTGATCAGCTGGATCGGGGGAATTGATAATGTGCGAGAGTGCATACCGATGCCCCGATGGGCTGGACGCATGTTATTATAAAATTGCGCCCTATATAGCCGATAGGCATTCATTTCCGGTGGCCAGCAAACCCGACGGATGCGAAAGGTGATTCTGATTATATTATGAAGAGAAGAACACCGCATCTTCGCTATGTACTAGATACTGATACAGAAGATACACTACCAACCAAGACCGACGACGACGTACAATGACATACATGCACGACAAGCGCAGGCGAGTATAGTAGAACAACTGCCCCCGATCAACACAATCAACACATGGGTATTGCAATTACATGCACACTGCCTGCCTCCATCAATCAAGAAAACACACAACGGCATAAATACGAGCTGCCCCACCGGTCCATGTCCGTTTTTTTATTTTGTTTTGACTCGTGCACCAAGGCTCCCAAAAAGGCCGCTCAGCCGTCCATGCTGAACAAGTCGTCGTCGTCGTCGTCGCCCGTCAACACCGGCCCACTCAGCGGGCTGAGCGGAGTGCCATGCGTCCACTGGCCCTTGCCGCTAGGCGTGCGCACGGTGGGGCCCGCCGGAGCCTGAGGATGCGACGGACGCGCCGCGGCGCCAGAGTAGGACATGCGCGGGTGCATCGGCTCGAGCCCGCCGTTCGCCGCGGCGGGCGACATGCCGATCCAGTCCGTGAAGTGCGCGTTGCCCTGGAGGCTGGTGCCAGGCTGGAAGCCGCTGGATTGCGAGGGCACGAACGCGCCGGACGACGACGGGGAGGGGATGACTGGCGGAGGCGGTAGTGCGTGTATGCGCGAGTAGCCGGCGGCTAGACCCTGTGGGAGACTCTGGCCAGGGGCATGAGCCTGGAGAGCGCGGGCCGACGGAGATAGCGCAGCCCGCTCCTCGTTCGTCTGACCGTTTGCGAACGGTTCCCCGCCGGGTATCGGACGTCCAAGCTGGAAAGGCTGTCCTCCAAACGACTCCGATGTACCGTCGAACTGGCGATGTTGCCCAGATGGCTGCGGAGGGGCGGGGTCGTTGAATCGGGCGAGTAAATTGGCTGCATTGACAGGCGGGTTCGAAGGGGTGTAGGCACCGGGCCGGAGGTTGCCTCCACCGGTACGCTGCATTCCGCCTTTCGCGCTGAGGTAGTGTTGGTGTGTGCCGGGGAGGAAGGCTGCAGAGGCGTTGGAAGGGGACAAGAAGGTCGTGATGTGGTCGTCCATGAGTGACCGGCCGCCAAATGCGGAGCTGGACTTGAAAGAACTAGGCGTGCCGCTTCCAAGAATGCCGACGCCTGTAGCGGGGGATCCGCCGTGGTCGAGTCCAGCAGTCCTGGGAGACCCAATGACGCTGACGCCTTGGTCGTTGTTATCCGCCCAAATTGATTTGATATCGCCCAATAGCGACGGCGCCGGTACGGATCGTGAGTATCGATGGTGATGTGTTTCTGCGCTGGGCCGCGTTCCCCAACCGTCTCTAATGGGCGCGACTGCCGGCGCTGGGTTCGTCGCGTGTGTCCGAGAGTACCGCCGCGATCGCTCCTCCGGGGTTAGCAGATCGCTCAGCGAGCCAGGGATAAACTCCTCAAGATCTTCGTCCTCGACAACGACTTCACCAGCCAATGCGTCATGGTTGTGTGGTCCCAGGTCGTTCCGCCAGGTGCTGCGTGTAGCCCCGAGGGACGCAGCAATCCCCGAACGCGTCTTGAGCTCTTCCGAGTCGTTCCCGTCGTAAGAAAAGAATACAGATTGCGTGCCCGGAGCTGAGAAAGGAGAGGTGGATAGAAAACCCTGGTTGTGGGCGGCTGGAGACGTCCCGGGCGAGAAGCCATTGACACGAGCGGGCTGTTCATGAGAAGAGACCGACTTTGGTGGCGAGCCGATAACACCGAGGTCAGCGGAGGTTGCTGAACCATGGGTGCGGCGGGGTGCAGACGGCGTGCTGAAGGGAAGCGGTGCAGGGGAAGTGGCGCTCGTCGGTGGCTGCTCTTCGGGCTGCGGGGCCGTCTCCTCTGTCGGCGAGGGCTTGCCTTGCGCCGGCGCATTCGGCAACTTGTTGCTCTCGTCGGGCAGCCCAAAGTCGGTATCTTGAAGCGGTGGCGCAGGAGCAGAAGGCGATATCGTTGCCTTGAGAGACATGGGGATCGGTGCGCGGCCCGAACCTGGGAGTATACGCGTAGGCGCAGTCGACCCCGACAACAACGAGTTGCGCGCCTGGCCGTTGCTCGAGCCAGAAGTCGCACCGTTCTGCGCACCTTGCTTGGTGCCCTTCGTGCCTCTGCCGCCCTCCCACCCCTGGCCGTTCGCGCTCGCGGCGGCTTGGGCGGCTTTCTTGTTCTTACGATCCATTGCCATAGGCTGGCCCGGCAAGATGTGTGCGAGCGCACATTTGTGTCCAAACTTGCAGTTTCCCTTCACAAACCATGCGCAGACGCCCTTCTGTTGGCCTGGCTCAGGCGCCGAGTGCGAGAACGGGCAGGATGCGCCGGCGGTGCACGAGCCAACTTTGAAAAATTTGCACGGAACATGAGACAGATCCTTTGCTGTGTTGGCACCGTCAGACGGCGATGATGAGGACGAGAAAGGGAGAGGCGCACTCTTGGACGAACCCTTTGATTTGGGGCCCTTCTCCCGCTCTCGCTCCCTATCCCGCTCCTTCTCGAGGTCGCGGATTTCGTCGCTGTCTGAGGGCTTGTCTGCGACGGGCATGGATGCTGTATTGTAGGTGAAACGAACGGCTGCGGGGTCTGCACGGGCAGGATGTATAGCAGAAAGAGAGACGGTGAGCAACCGAAAGCGGTAGACGCTGAGGATGTGCCCGCAATAATGTGCCCGTCAGAAAATGCGCGTGACGGGCGGCACGTGTTCCGCCCGCGCCCGCAGAGGCCCGCTCGTCGCCAGCCGCTGTCAAGCTCTCGTCTCGCCTCCACCGCTCAACCTCGTCTATCGACGCGTACTGCAGCCCACCTTGCTGCTTCGCCATACACTCGCGCGGGAATATCGTGAGTCCAATGCCCTGCTATCCCCGCCAGTCATCAGTCGGTTAACAATAGCGCGTAGACAGATCGGGTCAAGCAGATCTACTGCTCTTCATAATTGCAGTGCCCGCGAACCCTGCTCGTCAGATCCCCGCCTTTCTCTTCTTCTCCTCTCCCTACCTTGCAGATGGACTCTCGCATCGGAAACTTCTCTGTTGGCGAAAACTACCAGCTCCTCGATGTCATCGGCGAAGGTGCATACGGGATCGTATGGTATGCGCACACGCCTCACTCATTGTCCCTCCTCCGTGCTCTGATCACCCTCTTCTCGCATCACCCAGCTCTGCCGTCCATGGCCCTTCACAGCGCAAAGTCGCGATCAAGCGCATCACCCCCTTCGACCACTCTATGTTTTGCCTCCGCACGCTCAGAGAGATCAAGCTCTTGCGCCACTTCCACCACGAGAACATAATCTCTATCCTCGACATCCTGCAGCCCCCCAGCATCGACGAGTTTAAGGAGGTCTATCTCGTGCAAGAGCTCATGGAGACGGACTTGCACCGTGTAATACGGACGCAGACCCTCAGCGATGATCACTGCCAGTATTTCATCTACCAGGTCGGTCGGCGACGTACCTCTCTTCCGGCATTTGCTAACCGTCGCTTCTCCATTAATCTAATACGTCGGTAATTCAACTTCTGATTATCTGCACATATCAACAGACCTTGCGCGCCCTCAAGGCACTTCACTCGGCAGATGTACTCCACCGTGACCTGAAACCGTCAAACTTGTTATTGAACGCGAATTGTGATTTGAAGGTGCGGTCTTCGAGCCACAAACCCGCCTTGCTTTTGATCGTCCCCGCTAGCTTTGTGACTTTGGTCTCGCACGCTCCGCCCGTCCCCCTCCTAATATGGATGATAGCAGCAACTTTCTCACTGAATACGTCGCAACGCGGTAATAAATCAACTTCTCCGTTGTACTTTCGTCCTAACTTCGAATAACAGATGGTATCGTGCCCCTGAAGTTATGTTGACATTCAAGGAATACACGCGTGCCATCGACATCTGGAGCGTCGGCTGCGTGTTGGCCGAGATGCTGAGCGGAAAACCTATGTTCCCTGGTCGAGACTGTGAGTGCTCCTTTGCTCCTTGTTCATGGATTCACACGCCGACGTTTCACCTATAGATCATCACCAACTGTCCATCATTCTCGACATCCTAGGCACACCTTCCCTCGACGACTTCTACGCGATCACGTCACAACGGTCAAGAGAATATCTCCGTGCATTGCCGTTCCGCAAAAAGAAGCCGTTCAGCCAGCTCTTCCCGGAAGCGAACCCTCTGGTGATGAATCCACGTTTCGTTTAAGACTGATGACAATAGTCTAAACATGTCTCACAGGCAATCGACTTTATGGAGCAATGTCTGACGTTCAGTCCCAAGAAGAGAATTGACGTATCTGAAGCACTGAGACATCCTTACTTGCAGGTAGGTTTTGACATCCTTCCTGCGAATCCTTGCATCAAATTGAGCGTCTTTATCTCATAAGTCCTACCACGATCCTGACGACGAGCCGACGGCTGATCCTTTGGACCCTTCGTTTTTCGACTTCGACACTGCTCCTCCCTTAACGAAAGAAGAATTGAAAGGTGCGTATCTTTTACTATGTCAACTATCACTGAAGTACTGAAAAACTCTCTCGTGTTTAGTTCTGATCTATAATGAGATTACCAGCCACCAGTCTAATTACGACCAATAGTGTGCAAGCTTGTATATACCTGTTTTATACCTCCGTTGTCATCTATGTAGAATAGTGCGGATTCCTGAAGCAATTCGGCATCGAATTGCCAACACATAGAGCTCCTGCAGAAGGACGGCCGCAGTGACTTCTGAGTTCGCGACGCGAACGAGCGCTGCTGCGAACTATCGGTTTTCGTCTCGCGTCACGTGATGAATGAAATCTTAACCGACTTCCGACTTGAAGAGCTTGTCCTTGCGTGCTGCCTTAAAATCACTGAGTTTGTACTCTATGGCCCCCTCATCACTCCCTCCTGCAGCGAAAAGGCGCAAGGTATCTTCATCTAGCAATTCAAAGACGGAAGAAAAGATACGCGCTCTCGAAACCAGCATTAACCAGGCAATTGCTGCGAAGTCTTCACTCAACCCCCTCGCCGATCTTGTAGAGCTTGCATGCACACTCGATGATCCCAAGACGGTGCTCAAGGCGATATACGCGACCTACCGCGTCATCGTGACCATCATATCAGAGGGACGACTCGAGGCACAAGAAAAGGAGGAAGCGAAGATCGTTCGACAATGGATTACGGACAGGCTCAATGACTACAGTGAGTTCTTGCAGAGCCTATTGAAAGACGAGGAATCTTCGCTGAGGGTACGTCTGTCCATGCGCTTCCTGTGGAACTAATCGTCTCAGCCAGAGTATAGACTTTGTCTCTGAATATTCAGATGTCGCTGCTGAAGCACCTGTCGAGCTCTCTAAGCAAAACGTCATCTCAGCCGCAATTTCACGTTCCGTATTTCAAACGGATAGTGCACGCATTGCTTGTGTGTCCGCAGTCTCTCCGCACGCGAAAGTCCGGATCGTCAGGCCGAAGCGACAGCGGAGAACTCGATTCGGAGGTCCGCGATCTGTTCGTCGGGTCGTGGCTGAATGTCCATGACGACGTTCGGTGGTTTTTTCTGCGGGATGCTCAGTGCGTTCATCCCCTCCGCACGCCGTTCTCAGATATGGAATCCTGAAGACGTGTCCCAGACCAGTGCTAACAGAGTCCTCCCCCGATACCCACCCTTACGTCCATGTAAATCTACTCTCCATCCTCGAGCGTCTCACTTCCTTCCCTGCCACCCCAACGGACATCAAAACTTGGTGGGTCGATGAATTGCGCACGAAGCCCGCACGGCCAAAGAAGCAGAAGCGTGGCGCCGTGTCCGCAGAGCCGCAGTCGGACGCTGAGTCGTCTAACGGAGAGGAGGACGAGGACGACTGGCGCAAGTTCTTCGACGAGCCGGATGCAGGCAAGTCTGCTCAAGCGGCGCCGCCATCTGTGCGCCTCCAGAAGCTCAGCGTCCACCAGTCGCTGCACTCGCTGCCCTCTCACCGGGCTGTGTTCACCCGACTATGGCTCAGTCTACTGCCTCGGCTGTCGGTGGGGGGTGCTGGGAGTGCCCTGTCTACGAGGGCGCTGAATGTCATGCATCAGGGCGTGATGCCGCACCTGACTAGGGCGGTGATGATTATGGACTGGGTGGGGGCGTGTGTGGATTACGGTGAGTGGTCATCTGAGTCTTCTGGTGCATTGCTGTATGCATGTTTGAGCGTTTAGGAGGAGTGGTGGGAATGCTTGCGCTCAATACCCTCTTCATTTTAATGCAGGAATATAATTTGTAAGTCCTGAAAAACGAAAATCGACATGTTTATCGACTTTCCTCTCAATAGGGATTACCCTTCATTCTACACCCGTCTTTACGCCTTCCTCAACAAGGACCTTCTCCACCTAAAACATCGCGGGCGCTTCTTCCGGCTGACTGAAGTCTTCCTGAGCTCAACGTATGCAGAACCATATAAGGGCGTGAAATTTTTCTGACGATTTAATTTCCACAGGCACCTGCCCGCGACCCTCCTTGCCTCGTTTATCAAGCGACTCGCACGCCTCTCGCTCAGTGCACCGCCCTCCAGCATTGTCATCATGTTGCCCTTCGTGTACAATATATTGAAACGACATCCTGCTCTCATGGTCATGATTCATCGTGACGACGACGACGCTACTGGTTTCAACGACGGTGAGTCCGCTCTCGCGCTCAGAGCCGAATTATGTCTTTACTGAGTAAGCCGTAGATCCGTTCCTTCCTGATGAGACAAACCCAAACCTGACGTGTGCGTTGGACTCGTCGTTGTGGGAGCTTTATTCCCACAAACATCATTACCACTCGGGCGTCTCGACACTCGCGCGCATTTTTGAGGAAGCGTTCACAAAACCCTCATATCCCCTGGAAGATTTCCTGGACCATACTTATAGCACCGTGGGTTTCTGTTTCATCTTTCTGCCTCCAGCCTGTATCTGATGCAGTTTCGTAGCTTCTGGATGCCGAACTGAAGAGACGAATCAAAAAGGAACCTGCTGTCGCAACGGAACTACCGAAGGGCTTATTCAGTATAGCCAGCGATGATGGTAGCTCAGGGCCAGTAGAAAGCATGTGGTCTTTCGCATGAGGCTGGTTCTACAGACGTGTCGCGGCATGATCAGATGTGCGGCAGCCGTCAATCAAAAGTACTCCTAGCTCAGCGATGTAATGGCTACAACAGTGTGCTACATACAAGCAGCCCGGTTCTTACAACACACCTAAATGCTTCAGGATGACAGCGATATGCGAACACTATACAATTGCTTCTTCCTCGTCCTCGTCGCCGGAGACTTCGGCGTTCTCCCGACTCGCCTTTGCCATGAGCTGAGCGAGATCTTGTTCGTCGGTCTCCGACACGGCTTTGGGCTATATAAAACACATAAGGACGGATGAGCGACCGAATACCATAGTTGGCACGAACCTTCATCTTCACTATCAGGGAACCGCCCTGCTCCTCGATCTCGGTTTGAATTGCGTCTATGGCGCGCTCCAGCCGCTCAACGGCCGCGTACTATGACCAACAAGTCAGTCAACCCATTCTCAGCAGACACAACGTGATTGTCGCACTTTGTCCGTTGCGTTCGTGCTCAAGACGTATAGTGGTGGTGCAACGAGTTTCGCCTTGATCGGGACCGCCTCGCTGCTCGCCTTTTCGCCCGCTCGTAGAGCCTTCTTAATCGCGTCGATCCCCGCAGGTGTATAGCATGTAAGCTCGATATCTGCACGCAGCTTGATCGGTTGCGGTGTTAGTCGCCGTGCGATGGTGTTCATGAGCAATGTGTACGTCGGCGCGGGGATGGGCTGTGGGAGATTTGCAAATACGGTGTCGGGTTCGCTGTAAGACATAGATATCAATTGCTAAGGAATCGCCCTGAAACTTGAGTTTGCATCGAGGAGTGAGAACTTACGTGAGGGCAAGTTTGAACGCATCGTAAACGTTACCGTATTTCTTGCCGAGAGGCCATGCTACCTGCTCGTACAACCGCTCGAGCCGTTCCTCTTCACTCGGGCCTGCTGGAGGTGGAACCTCTTCCACGACCTCTTCGGGAGGAGTGTCCTTTTTGGCCTTCTCGTCTTTTGTTTTGGGGGCATCGCCGGCTTCCGCGTCGAAGGTCGGCAGGCGCGAGGCGACGTGCCGCATGATAGACGAGACAGTCTTGGACTTCATGTAGCGCTCTTCGCATTTCGTGATATCTTCCGGAGAGACGCGACGCTTCGAAAGATCGATGTATCCTACGCGATGTTCGGAAAACAGAATTGTAGATCGGGACGGTCTTGCGACGAACCTTTTTCCTTGTCCACACGAAGAACGACAACAACTTCGTTGCGGCCGACTCGAATGAGCTTCTGAATAGAGCGGATACGTCGACGAGACAGCTCCGAGAGTAGGATCATGCCCTCGATGTTATCGTATTCGAGCTACAGCATATTGAGATCACCCCCTCCGCTCGAGAGGTGAATTGGGCGTACCAGCTTCACGTATGCTCCCATCTCCGCGATCTGGCGCACTTGCACCATGACAAGCTCGTCAACCTCCGGATAACGTTGTTCATAGTACCGCATGGTGAGTTGTCTAGGAGAGAGGAACGTTGAGGCCCAATGTCTGACTCCGCGCTCAGGAAAACATCTCGGTTACATAAGCACGGCATCCTACAAGTTAATCAACAAGAAAGCTAAAGCCAACAACAACCAGCGACCCAAGCCACAAGCCAGATCAAAGACCAAAAACCTGAAGCCTGAACATGACAGAAGTCCCCAGGTTGAAGAATCATACGAAGGAAGAGATAATATATGTTCCCTAAGTGACGCCAACTACGGCGATTCTATGGAAGACACAAAAGAATCATATAGCGCTGAACGACTGTGATGGCAAAACTCAAGCAAAACTATGCTAGCATGCGGGTTAAAATGAATGATATGATATGACGGTATACCAGATAGAAATACTTCAAAGCAACGGTTCTTGTGGTCCTTTGATATTAACGAAACGAGTCAAAGATCAGACCCGACGGCATCGACGACGTACAAGACCTGCTGCGGCCGGACGAACAGCCCCCTCGACTCCGCGTTCGTCACATCGGAGACAGCAGGTGATACGCTCCTCAGCCGCTTCGCGCGATCGACGTGCAGCTGATCGCCCTCCCTCTTGAGTCCTTTGCTGTCACGGCCGATAGTGCTGATATAATCCAGGCGTCGACGGCGTGTTGCACGCTCGTCCCCATATTCCCACTCCAATCCAGCTCCAATATCGAAGTAGCGCACGCCGCCCCATGTACCGTCGTTCCATGGCCGAACGTCCATCTTGTCTCCGGGCCAAGCGTCGCCCATGGGTACTTCGACGCCAACCCAAGGTCCGGATTCGCCCTCAACTTCGCCAATGTATCGAGCGTAGGCACGGAATCTTGCCCGCTTGGACGAAATGATGCATGGAATGCCGATTTCGAGCGTGTCGCCGCGTGGGGGGCGGTTTGTTGAATTGGCTAGGGGTGCAGGTTGTGCTGGCTCGTTAGCTGAAGTCGATCGAGTAATGGTATCAGTGGAGGCCTTCCGTTGCGGTCCAGAAGGAGCGGTCACAGCAGAGCGTTCGCTATCAGAAGTGGAAGAAGACGCTGGTTCAGTGTGGTTGGTGTCTTGGACGAGATCCTCTTGGGGTGAGATGGGGACGGGGGCTCTGCCCTTACCCTTGATGGTACTGCCTCCTCCAATCGTTGATTGAGAACCTTTCGGATCCCCATGTTTATGGGGGCTGACGGGGGGCTTGCGGACAACAACTTTCTTCAATGTCGACGGGGTGGTAGCAGAGGACGTAGATCGAAGGGATGCGGAGGACGGCCCTTTGTGAATTGTAGGGCTGAGTTTTGAAAGATCCGGTAATGGAGGTACCACCTTCTTCGGTCTTGACGGAGTGCTCAACGACGTTGTAGACGTCGCCGATATCTTCCGAGGACGTGGCGAAGATTTTGCAGATGCTCCTGCTGTCCCCGTCGTCTTGACGCTGACGGTGGACACGGATGACGATGCCGAGGTTCGGCGTGTACGCAGCGTCGTATCCAGAGGTAGCTCAGATTTGGCACTCTTAAACACCGAAGAACCGTCGCTTGTGGTTGTAGTGTTGGTAGAAACAGATGAGGGAGGTCGCGAGACGCGCGATGTTGTAGAAACAGGGCGAGAGACCGACGATATCGGTCGAGAAACGGAGGACGAAGGGCGGCTCGTCCCAGATGAAGCACGCACAGAAGGTGTAGGCGTGCTCAAGGTGGGCTTCCGAATTGTCGAAGCCCGAGATTTGACGGAGGCAGCGGAAGATTTGGGTCGCGGCACAGGATCGGGATCCGGTCTCGGCCGCTTCGCGCTGGAGCTCGACGAGGCAGCGATCGACTCTTGCCGTGAGTTGTCTACAGTCTCCTCCATAATGGTACCCGTTGACAAGGACGGGGACATTATTCGGGAGACTGAAGCGCTTGAAGGTGTCAACTTAGAGTCGGGACGGGGGCCTAGGGATGGTGCGGTACGGCGTGGAGGTGTCGTCGATGCTGTGCTCAAACGAGACACAGTGGAATGAGTGCTGCGCGCAACGGACCGCACTGAACTTGCAGAAGAAGACACTGGATCTCGGGATGAAACGCCGTTCTTCGCCATGTTGCGGTTGAGGACACTGGTACGGAGAGAGTGCATACTAACGGTGTCGCCGTCATTATCAGGCCTTCCGACGGTGGACCGGATTCCATTCCGCGCTGGAGAGCCTTTGGTCGGCGATGTCGAAGTTGGCGAAGAAAGATCCTCTACAGGCACCTCGATTTCTGCGGGTGGGTTAGACGTTAGCACATTCTGTCGAGAGTTCACTATGCGAGACTTGCCATGGCTGATTTCCTTCAATGCCCAGCCATCAAGACCGTCAAAGCCTCCTTCTTGCCTTACTGCTATCCACCTCTTACGCATCCATTTGAGAAGCTCAACGCGAGCTTCCTCCACCTGAACCCGGATCTGGGAAGTTGCACTCAACTTCGTCGCATTCGGGTCGGTGGCATGTGGCCGCAAGAGGATCGAAGAGACAATGACCTATCAATGATGATGAGAGTCACATCAAGACCATAACCACGCACACAAACCTGGTAGAGGGTGCCGGCAGTCTTCTCCGCAAAACCGCGCTGAAGAGACTTCATGACCCAGCCGACATGTTCACTGTCGTCGAAACCCACACCATCCGCCTCCATCATCTCCAGCCATTCCGACTGTTCAAAGCATTCTTCGGCCTGCGAACACAGAACGTGATCGATGACCTTGCGTGCATCTACGATCATGTCGCGAACAACATCCGCCCAGGGGTCGATAAGGGTGTCGAGCTTCGCGAGCGCAATCTGTGCTGCGAAGAGGAGTGGGAAAACATTGAGCGGAGTCGTCCGCTTGGCCACACCCTTGAGGGCCACGTCCCTGATCTTCTTCTCCAAACGCGCGAACTCGGGATTGCACCATCCCTCGCCGAAGAGACCAACAAGGGCTCGGCGCGCACCGCGCTCGAGGTGTTGGTTCTTCACGTCGTCAAGGAGCGCAAACTCCAGAACACGTGGAACCCGCCGAGAGCATTGGCGGCAGCGGCATCCACTGACGCCCCATTTACCACCGGAGATGCGCTCGTATTCGGCAAAGTCGAGGAACGCGTGAAAGAGGCCGTGCATCATCTCCTGCACGATACGTGCCTGGATTTCGTCATAGAGGGTATCAAGAGAAATGTAAGCAGAGGATCGTAGGATGTGGAAAGCGGTGTCCAGGTCATATGTCCGGTTGGAGAATATCAATGTTCCCGTGTATATGAATCCGAGGATGAAGTGAAGCGCAGGAGGGGTGAAAGGAGGAGATGGGAGGGTGAGGGTCGGCGGTTCATCTGCGTCTTCGTCAGACTTGGCATTCCAACCGATGAGGGCGTTGTGAAAGTAAGAGGAACGTGATACGAGGATAAATCGGTGGGTGGTGAATACCGCTGCAGCACCATCGTGGTGAGAGGACGAGCTGCTCTCGATGACAATACGCACGTCCGAGTAGAGTCGAGATCGCCACATAAAGACAAGGTCCTTGCGCAACTTGTCAATCCGGTTTTCTTCTGCATCGCCTTCTTCTCGATAGTGCTCTGTGGAATCGTATAAGAATTCAAACGCCGCGCCGAAGCCTTTTCCGGTGTAGAGATATTCAAGCTCTTTCGAGAAGAGAGTCGGGTTGATGGAAGTGGTAAGACGTAAGACGCCTCCTTCATTTGTCGATATGGGAGAGGCGGGGCGAAATGGGGAAGGAGATCGAGACACGGTAGGAAGCTCAACGCCGAGCGTCAAAGAAAGGGCTGATTGTGTTGGGAAGCCTGATGGCGAATAGGGCGTTGGAGAGCCGATGGGGGCAGGGCGGAAAGAGAAGTAGCGTGCTTGAAAGCTTGGAGGGGCACGGGCATATACAATGGCTGCGGAAAAGGTATGGTGAGCACAGAGACTACGTGCACAACCGAAAGCGAGTCCAGATCAGCACCATCACGTATAGTGCTATGCGATCAGTCAAGCAGAGCAATCAGTGCATTAACGCGTCCGACGCCCAGGGACTGCTACTGACAGGATGTCAAGAGAGTGAGGTGTCCTGCGATGCAGGGAAGCTCACAGACGCTGGATGGGAAAGTCGGCGCGCTTGCGATCCCGAGCGAATTGCGCTTGCCCGAAGTGCATAGCACCTTTTCTTCAATAAAATTGCAAGAAGAGAGCTTACCTTTGTGACCCCACACCTCTTCTCCACTCCCGTCGCCATTTTCCTCTGCCAAAAGCTCCCACACAACGTCTGGGAACCGGTCTTTGGCTTGATGGAACAAAGACTCGAGGTCTGTCTGCCAGGCGACGGTCGACTTCTTGGTAGCTTCCGTCAGAGCAGGAGGAGATTGTACAGTTGAGGAGGAGGCCATGGCAGGGTGGAGAGAGCCAAAGGGTATCGGATGATGGCAAGGGGGGACCACGAGTACAGAAGAGCAACACGAGGACCAAGTCAGGAGCACGCAGAAAACGAAAACAGGAAAGAGGGAATGCGCTGATAGGACAGCTTGAATGTGGCCGGGGGTATATGACGCTCGTCGCCGTGCACGACGATGAGCAAGGTGTGTTTGTTGACGGAGGCAATTTGGAGGGCGGCGTTGTGAACGATGAGCGGGAGGGCACGTGTTTCGTGGGGTTAGGGTCAGGACAAACAATGGGCCAAACAAGTCAACGAGTGCGCCAACCAGTGCAGAGCATCCCACAAGTCGTCTTCATCGAGCAGCACAGCGAGCACGCCTCCCCCTCGTCTCCACCCCCGACGACGCCCGTTATGCCCGCTCCACCCTTCTCCAGCAACCATGTACAACAGCAACCTCTCCCCGCTCTCTATCTATACCCTCTTAATGACTCATTCATTCCAAAACACATCCACCTGCCTCCCGACCAACGCACAAAGATCGGCCGCCAAACCAACGCAAAGACAGCACCGGGAGAGCGGAATGGCTACTTTGATTCGAAGGTTCTGAGTCGACAGCATGCAGAAGTGTGGGAGGAAGGGGGCAAGGTGCGCATATCAGTCGGTGTCGTTCACATGGCCACGAACGCCTGAACATGCCTTAGATTTACATCAAAGATGTGAAGAGTTCGAATGGGACTTTTATCAACGGGGAACGGCTCAGTGCGGAGGGTGCTGAGTCTGAACCTTTTGAGCTGAAGACCGATGACATTGTGGTACGCTGGCTTCTACCTCGTCACAGTTTGCGGCGTGAGGCTCAACAAACTGAAGGAATTCGGCATCGATATCGTGGGCGAAGACAACAAAACGATTGTTCATCATAAAGTTGCCGCACGAGTCGTCTGTGTGCTCACTGAGCAGGACGCCAGCGTTGCGGCTCGCGTCGAGCAGCATCAAAATCCCCCAAACCTCTCTGGTCTCTCCGGTCAGCCCGGCTCGAGCAACGGGAACAATGCGTTCAATTTTTCGGGCGCACAGGGTGGTCCTGGGCCCGCGCAACGTCGACCAACCGTACAGCAAGGTCTGGTTGGTATTGGTGGCATGGGCGCCAATATGCGCCAGCCGGGGAAGAGTGGTCTAACCTTCGATCACATCCTCAATCGTCTGCAAGGGGAATTGCAGAAGAGTCGGGAGACCGGCGCCGAATTGCACTCGTTGACCGGTGCGATGAATGACATTCACGAAACCCTCGGGGGAAATATTGTGAGTGCATTTATCTCACAGTGGACATTCCTGACATTGTATCCAGCCTCAGACACTCCCTCCTTACCCACAGTCCATCCCCCCTGTTCTCCCACCACAACCTTCCCTCCCTACTGAGCCCGCGCCGAATTCAAATTCCACCACATCACCCGCCGTACTTGCTGAGCTCCAATCGCAATTACAGGACACGCAGCATGAGCTTGCCACTCACGTCGACAAAATTCGCGCTTTAGAAGGGAAGCTTGCTGAGCACGAGGCAATCAAGCGGGAAGTGAGCTCTCTACGTGAGTTCATGGAAGCGGAGAAGCGTGAGCAGGAGGAGATAAGGGCACGGCGGCGGCGAGCAGATGGGCGCCCAGAAGATGATGATAGTGACTTCAGCGCGGATGACGACGACACACGTAGCGTCACGACCGTGACGCCTCACGAGTTGGAGCGGGTAGACGAGGAGGACGAGGAACAACTTGCTGCTGAGGAAGAGGAGGAGGAAGAGCGGCGAAGGCGAAGAGACGAACTGGGCCGACCAAGAACGCCGGAGCCTACAGGGATGGGCATGTATGACGAAGATGAGTCGAAGAGTCATCTCGCTCCGCGGTCTAGATCGACATCACCCCCTCCCCGCGAAACTCAGGCCTCCCACCCGTCTCCTTCCGCCGTTCCCGAAGATGTGAGCGCACGCTTGACGACTTTGTCAACACAACTCGAGTTGGCGTTGGAGCTATCACGGACATTACAGACACAACACGCCGCAGCCCAGACCACTATCTCGCTTCTCGAGTCAAAGGTCAGCGCATTGGAGTCGCTCGTTCAATCTTCGCAGACCCAGGCCCAATCTCAAGCTGCAGAAGTTACGGAGGAGCGGGCCTCCTTGACTGCACTAGTCGCTGAGTGGAAGAAAGGTGTCGAGGGTCAGTGGAGCGGTGTCAAGGAGGAGTGGGCTCAGGAGCGTGACCGGCTCAGCAAAGCTCGGGATGAGTGGGAAACCCGGATGCTTGCCGCTGAAGAGCGTGTCGGCGCTGCAGTCTCGAAGGTGGACGCTGGCCTGTCCAGCTTCGAGCAGCAGAATGCGTACCAACCGAAGCAGAACGGGAACGCGCGTCTGGGTGGATTGGTTACGCCCCCAAGCCCGCGGAGCCTGTCATCAGATTCAGGGTCGGGAAAACCCCGCCAGCGGAAGAGACGACCGTCTTCTCGCGGCCGCACTAGGTCGCATTCTACGGGGTCCAAGGAGGATGGCTACACAAGCTCATCGGAAGGTCAGGCACATCTAGACGACAAATCATCTGCTGCATCCGTTGCAGCAGGAGGTTTACCCCCAAACCCTTCATCCCCACCGCGTTCCAGGCCACGCTCACCGTGGCTGCCTGAGGGTGACTCGGACTCGGATGAACACGATGGCGCGCACAGCCGTACGAGAGGAGGTGCAAGGAAGGAACGCTCAATGGGCGCTTATCCGATCACACCCGAATCATCTGTCAGGAAAGTCTCGTCCGGCTCGTCAGCAACGATGACAACCGAAGACGATGCCCTGCCCAACCGCAGTGAAGCACAAGATCGGCTATTCCGTTCGGGGCCATTTGATCCAGTGAGCATTTTCTCTGTGTTGGATTATGTAGCATACCTGACCGAGACGCTCTCAGCACGCTCGTTTGACACCAACGCAAGTTCAAACTGCCGTCGGCGTACTGGTACTGAGTGTGGCGGCAGCAGCAGTGCTATGGCGCGTCAAGGGCACAGAGTAGTCGGTCCACACTGTACTACGATTTTTATTTTCGCTTCGTCAGCATTGAGTGAGTTCTCTACCTGGATCCTAATTTTTATAATTTTTGCATGTTCTGCTGTGTCGTTTGTCTCCAGTGCGGCGATGACTACCTCACCTATGTGTATTTCATGCGAGCATCCGATCACTCTTTTCGTTTTAATTTTATGACCCGTCACGATTATTCGCCCTGTGGGACACGATGATTGCGAAACCTCGGCTCCGACGGATATTGCGACACTAGCATCTTCAAAAGTCTTGCTTGTTGCGATATAGGACGTCGAGCGGCGAACGCACGGTGAGCATATTTAGAAAGAAAGACATTAGTCCGATCAGTCGATGTTTACTTGCTCCTTTGACGAGATGTTTCTGACGCCCGTCGTAGTTCCTTGGGCAGTACTACATCCATGCGATATCGATCCGAAACCATCAGCACTTGGTTTATGACTTAGAGATCAGTCTGGGGGCCTAATCTCTGCATCTTCTGGACAGTGACGGGCAAGTAGGTGACTTGGGGATTTCAAGAGCTCCCGACGTCCCTGCACCAAACGTACGCACTGGATGTTGAAATCTTCTTAAGCTCCTTGAAGATGGTGCCGCACTGGATATCATGTATCGACGCATGGTCGGCATCTTCTGACCTTGATCAATACGGCCCCAACATACCTCTTTCTATCTCTACGGGTTTTGTCTGCGCAGAGCCGGATCACCGGGCAGACGGGACCGGCTGCGCGGTGCAAGTACGGTGTGTATTGTACTTTTACTGTGATCCATCTTTGCATCCGGCCCAAAGCTGTCGCCTTGCACGAAATCTCGATATCAGTCAGCGGGACGTACTTGAATTGGTGCATCTACTGTATTGTCTTCGTGGCTGTATCGTCCCTTGCCAGTGGCTTCGGCAACAACATATACGCTAGCTCCTGGACGCACGGCACCCGAGCCAGTATTCGACTTCCGCGAGCATACATTCACCTTTCCTAGAACTAGTCGCCTTACAGCAACGGAAATGTAAATTCGGAAGCTGATTTCCATGTACATCTCCGGGCCCATGCTTCTATGGTCAGCTTGCGAGACATTGCTTGTGCGATAGTGACTACTTACGCAGAGATGGGGCTATTGTTATCGGATGGCCTTCTTTGCGGACGCCACCTTTGATCTCACAACATCTGGGGCCGGCGCTATGTGCGAGGAAGCATACCCGGAAGCAGTCTGCTTTGGAGTACCATCTGCCGAGAAATGTCTCAGAACATCCGAGTTCACCGAGCATTGCAGCCGCTGGCCCTCAGTTTCGAGGAAATCCCTCGCCGCCAGCGGGATCGTCCCTCTCAAAAATTGCCGTCCCTTGGTCTTGGACACGCTGTCACCGAGACTCGAGTCGCTTGTCGTCTTGATCGAGCCATCTGGACCGCCGAACAGTCAAAACAACCTTGTCGACGTCAGTACTAGCGAGCCTGGTGAAGATGGGAACACCTACGTGTGCATTCTACCTCGATACAACTGTTGAGGTGGTGCATGATTCTACCGAGGCGGGTGTAATTGCTGCTCCATGATTCAAATTTTTGGAAATGAATGAATATGTGCTCCACTCGTCGGCCTGATGCCAGATGCAATTCTAGCAACAAACTGGCTTCAGACATCCTGAGGATGGACTTGGTTCATGGGGTGATACATAGCACCTGCGTTTAGCACGGACCGAAACAACGGAAGATTGAAGGTGTAGTAGAGATGAATACAAACCCGACAAGTTGCCTCTGTTCAGCCGTTCCAGGGTAATGTAGCACGTCCAGCACATCGACAGCAGCCTACTGTTGCCGGGATGTCAAGACTTCTTCGCCAAGGCAAGGTCTCGCCCGCAGACTACCATCAGGATCAGGCGATGAGCTGTCTCAGAGAATACAGTCGTTATCGAGCAGGAGCATCTCACCAAGCGCGAGGACCGGCACCACAGTTGGGTGACTGCTGCCAGCTGGCCGCCGTGATGTCGATGCAGGCATGTTCTTCATTTTGGCATGGTCCGCATATTGGTTCTCGATTTGTGCGTCCGAAGATCACCACTAGCATCTACTTGGAGGCTGGCCGAACGAGGCGACGAGGTATAAAGCCTGCGATGCAGCACTCGCCTTCCTCGTCCCATCGCGGTTATCCTCTGCTCAACAACCCCAAACAACTACACACCTCTCTCACTCTCGACATGAATTTCTTCACTGCCTTGATCTCTCTCGTCATGGTCGTTGCCGTGTCTGCAGCGCCGACACTTGAGAGTCAGTATCGCAACTCGCATTTCTGACCAAACTCACCTGACGCCGTTCCCAGACGACCTCAAGCGTGAGCCGACCGATGCACTCGCTGAGAGGTGCGCGACATGTACAGTACCCTTTACTTGGAAGCATATGCTGCCGGCTGAGATTGTTCTTTTTCAGGCGCCAAGAACTGGAAGTGACCAGTTGGAGCAGGAACACCAGTCTGCGAGTCAGACAGATTGTACGAAGATCTGATTACCTCGTTGGGTTGACAAACTGATGCATCCTCCAGGTCGCACTAGACTTGTACTGTCGCGAGAGTTAGAGTAGATTCGGGGCTCCCCGGCAGTCCTTGCAATTCGAGAGATGACATTAGTTAGCGGAATAAACATAGTGTACCAGACGTGAAGGACCCCGGCGAGTCAGAAAGCATCGACTACGATCGCAAATTTTCAACAGGGACGAGGCAACAGGGACGTAAGTCGAGGCCAATGTCGCTTTAAAGAAGAACGAAATAGATGGTGTTCATAGTATGCGTTAAGATGGGAGGCTCACATTTGACTCTAGTACATTCGCCTAGTAAGTGACGTCTTGCATGAACACATTGGAGTAGTTTTGTCTGGTAGATTCAGGTGATTCTATTCGTGAGACTCAACGGAATCCTCGTCAGTACGATAGCCAAGCAACAGCGCCTCGCGAACATTTTCCCCTCAGACACACCCACATATGATCGGCAGAATTTCAGAAAAGATTGAAGATCACAGTTCCTTGTCATTGCTGACTGTTTTCCCCAAAGTCCAGCCTGTGGTGGCTTGCCTGAATACTTAGGGTCCCCGTCTAGTATGTACATATTAACCCCAGGCTGCAGTCGTACTTGGGGCGAAACGTTTCAGACCACGTCTTCGTGCATCAGCGAGAGACTGACCTATAATTTACAATCAGATGACCCTCAGTTGCAAATGACTGTTGAAGAGCATTAGATAGTCTCGGACAGGTGTGAAGGGCCCCACGGACCCTGTAAAGATTCGCGACAGTATCGTCTGGCGCAGGTGAGAACGCCAGGTTGATATATGTGAACTGCAGCATCGAAGGACGTTGAACAGCACTCGACACAAAAAACAGGACGTCCGACGCACCAACGGTTCTCCTGCCTTCCAGCCCAACTCCTTCCTCAAGAATTGGATGACGGCTTGGAACCGATTTGACACAGTGACTTTGAAGAAGTTCTGCTTCATGATTGGAGCATTCCCGACGGCTTTGAAGCGCACGATGACTGTGTTGTGTCAACGATCTGTTCCGGGGCTGAACAAGGCCACACGCACCTTTGGCCGGGTCCTTCTTCTTGTAGGCCTCCAGTGCCTCGAGCCCCTCTGAGAGGCTATCGACCGGGTCGCCCGTTGCCCATGAGGGCATCGGGTGCAGGTTGTGGTCTGGGCTGCTGGTCAATGCCATGCAGACCTGGCAGGCGGTAGACGTGCAGAGCAAGAGAGGTGAGTGCGGTGCTGCTAGGAGAGGAGAGGACAGCCACCGCTCGACTTACTTGGACCGACACGGCCACGACCCTCGGTGCGCCTTCTGCATGCCTTGCACCACGTTCCCTTCCTACAACTATCATCTTTAATCCTGTATAATATGACCAGCTCCATATCAGACACGAATCCTTCGCCAACCCCGTTCAGTCCTTTCTCAACGCACTCTGGCAGCAGCGATCTCGCGACTTCAGACGGTGCGCCCCCATGTCTCCTCCCAGCGTTTCCGCCTTACTGACCTCTCCTCGGCTCGCCAGAATCACCAGATCTTGGTGCCTTTACGACCGTATTCCGCGCTTTGAATGAACTGCAGCCGAGGACATTCGTACTCCCTCATGGCCTCACGGCTGCGACTGCAACTGCGTCCTCCTTTTCCCCCACCGACCCCACAGAACTTGAATCCGACCAGCCTCAAGGTTCCACGGTCTGGAACCAACAACCTATTGCTTCCTATCTCTCATATTCTTCACGAACTGCCACGTCCCGACGTTCGCACTCGCTTCCACCGTCCGAGCAGCTCTCTTCTGACACAGAGGGGGAGCATGTCATCGAAATCGATGATGGAGGGGAAGATGACGATGACGATGATGACGAAGAAGACAATCTCCTAGCAGACCATCCTTCGCTTGGTGGTCTAGCGAAAGCGCTAGAATTTATCGCGGCCGAGCGGGCGAAGCTCTCTGTTCCGCGCGACACCGCGCGACGGGGCCACAGCTCGACTTCGGAGGGCGCTCTGCAACAGCCTCCGCCTCCGCGACGCAAGCGGAGGCGCAAGAAGGCCAAGTCGCTCGTGCGGACAATACTTGTTCGCGAGCCGAGGGGCGAAGAAAGCCAGAGCCGGACCGAGACTCTGGCCGGCGACCAGGACGAAGAAGACGAGACGTCTTCCTCTCCCGACGTCTCTTCTTCATCTCCAGCACACTATAAATCGACGCCTGCAACACCGCCACACCCGAAGCAGAGATCGTCCTCACAGGCCCGACTGGGCCACAGTAAATCAACACCGAGCCTCCGTAATATATCTATTCCTCTAGATCCACAGGTCGTGCGCTTGCGCTCGCTTGCCATCAAGCTCAAATTCTTATTTCCCTCTGAGGCCGACTACCTGTCGGCCGTGCTGTCCAATGCTTCCTTGAATGCGTCATCTCCTGAATTCATAGACCCGCGAGGGCCCACGCCGCAGGCGGGGGATCCCCTTGTACATGTCTTCGTCGACTAGTACGTCTCACTGAATACTTCTCCGTGCACTATTGTTTACCTTTCGATTCCGATAGCTCGAACATCTTGATCGGGTTCTTGACCTACCTTCGCCGACATCCACACCATACTGCAAACAACAAACTGAAACACATATCACATGCAGCGCTCGCGCTCATCCTAGAGCGCGGACGCCCTATAAAGCGGCGTGTGCTCGCGGCATCGTCGCCGCTATACCAGCCGATAGCCACGGCTGAACAGCTTGGTTACGAGGCGCGTGTCTATGCGCGCGTGCCCGACACCGGCGACGGCGCCGATCGCGCACGGCACAGCGGAGAAAGCCATTGGAAAGGAGGAAAGAGAACCAGCGGAAGTGGGAGTGGGTGGAACTTCACAAAGGGGCACGCGCACAAGCTGTCCGGAGGAGGAGGAGCTTCAACGACGGAGTCGGAGCCGGGCTCATCGAGCAGTGCGCCGGCGGCCACTGCGCCCACCCGGGGTGGGCAGCCACGCGTACGCTATCGAGAACAGGGGGTAGATGAGCTCTTGCAGCTCAAGCTTTTGCAGGCGATTGCGGATGTCGACACGCCCCCGGCGGGGTCGACAATCGTGCTCGCCACGGGTGACGGGAACGTGGGGCAATTTAACGAGGAGGGTTTCCTTGGATGTGTGCGCACGGCGCTGAAGAAGGGCTGGCGGGTAGAGCTTTATGCGTGGGAGGGCGGGCTGAGCCGCGCGTGGGTCCGCGAATTTGCTGACGGTGCGGGCGCGGCGGTGTGGGCAGGCAAGTTTCGAATCGTGCCGATGGACGGATTTGGGTCGGATTTGTTGGAGGCGTGAATAAGCATCGCGGGGTGCTCACGGAGGATTGGGCGCAGATCGCGGAGCGCGGGTTTTCGCTGTTATCGCGGGGCTGGAGAATTGCCGTAGTATATTATACGCACGGGGATGTGGTGGATGGAGTTTGGTTGTCGCATCACAGAGAGAGACGGCCATCATTATCGGCCTTGTTTTGGTAGTGGGTCGTTGTATCTACCGTAAGATTATGGCGTTCGTCTAGTATGTATTGGGGATGTAGCGTCGTGTAAGACCTTGCCGTATGCCGCAATTATTGCGTCCGTGCAGTGCCTTGGTCGTAGCCGAGTTGTTTGAAAAGGATTCCTGGGAATACCGGCGAGTATGTACAAGCTGCAGGGAGGCCGCGCGCGGCGGAGTCCACGGAGTCATCGCTAGTCCTGCGCCAGTTGCGTCCACATGTCCCTATCTTGCCGCCCTCTCAGAAATAGCGTATCTCTCCCTCAGCGTCGGGAGCGAACGTGTCTCGGAGAATGAGTAAGACGATCGCCAATGGGGTCTGCGGCAACTCAAAAGACGAGAAGGTTAGAGGCTTGGAGGCGAAACGATCGAGTCCTCCTGGAAGCTATGCTGCGAGGTCCACCCGATGAACCCATGCTCCCGATGAATCCGCTTCTCGAGTTTCAGACTCTGGCAGCCCAATCACAGCCCACCTCGTTGAACGCATTCGGGGCCTTCGGTCCTGGCAGCAGCACGAGCATTGGTAACAAGCCCTTTGCCCAACCCAGCAAAAGTCAGCAGCCAGATGCTCTCCGATAACGAAGAAGATGCTCTCCATGTATCCAGCAAACGGCGCAGGAAACATCAACAGAAGGATCGCCATCGTTATCCAGGTTCCCAGCAAGCAGACACGGCGGGCTCGCCGGAGTCGAGGCTTGTCGGAATTCGTATTTACGTGGCACATAGTTGTTGCGCGGATACCTGCAACTTTTTCACGTCCAGTGCGGTCGTAAGGCCGAGTCGGCATGGAACATCAGATCGCGAGACTTGGCGAAGGGACGCGCCGATATCGATTTTTGAGCGCTGAAGATACAGAACAAAGTTTGCCATTTGATTTTGAGGAAGTAGTCGGGATGGGCCTGGAGGCTTAACCGCCGTCGCGGAGGGACGGGTGCCAAGGTGTTCCTCGGAGCGGAGAACAACGCTGAGGCAGCGATCCGCTAAATGAAATGCTGCTTGAACCAACCTGCCATGGGGTAGGGCATAGCCGCCCTGTCGATCACAGCTCGTGAGCCATTATGCGCTGTTCAAATGAGGGTGTCTGAGAGAGATGTTCCGCGAGAGCATTGGATATTCGCTAGCCTGAGTTCGAATGAACCAGCACGCGCGCACGCTGTCCAGGCGTCCACGCAGAAGGAAACAAGGTACTAGCCTGACCTGGTCACCGTGTAGTCAAGATAGTGAGGGAAGAGAAGACGCAGCAGATTTTATGGCAACGAGATGTGAGGTGTCCGACCGGCTTGCGGAATTCCCGGCTGCAGTTGAGTTGTTCACACCAACAAGAGAATAAAAGGTGGTCTCGTAAGAGAACGACGCCAAAAGAAGCTTCTAGCTGAGGGAAGCGTTCCGGTAGGTCCACAATTAACTACGGGGAAGAAGGGCCGTTGGTTATGATCCGACGGTATTTCTGGGTTACGGGCAGTCGACATCTCAACCTGGCTTGGCACGAAATTTCAGTTGATTCTGTCAGTGGGAGCGGTGGAAGTTATACTCTTACCGTCATTGGGCAGCATTGTTTCTACATACTATATTGAAAGCCTTCACCATGTATCAGGAGGCCTCAGCGCTCGCTACTTCGATATCAGGGCAGTGTGAGCGCTCCAGAGCTAAAATCTGGGCGCTGCAGGACCCAACAGTTCC
>MU277191.1:594653-614912 GCA_022160305.1 Artomyces pyxidatus
GCCTCGCTTCAGTTTGCGCGGGAGAATAGTTCATCATCGTATCGGCTGCCGTCAAAGAAGCGTTGCACCAGAGACCAGGAAAGGCGATCGGAGACCGACGCGAATTCCTATCCAACACCCGGATGATTTAGAGCTGAAGCGTGGCAGTATTCATTCGGGGCGGTCGGATTGTTTAAAAAAAAGGGTGCCCAAGTGCAAGTTCTCACACTGTGTACATGTACATGTACAAGCCTCGGTGGAGAGTAGCAAAGGTACACCGCGGAGGCATTTCGACTGCCTTCACTGTGAGGTGTCGCTGTCCGTCTGTCAGCTGTACGAGATGTTCTGTCAAACGCAAACGGACCTGTTCTGCTTCCGAACCCTAGCAGATCCTCGGAGTGGTAGGGGATTAGCAGTGTGAGATTGGCGCCTACATACACATACAACGTTTCCGACCTGGTAAATTGGGACCTGGATACTACATAAGTATGTTATGTTGTACCCTTCGGCCGAACAGACGTGGCCGAAATTGAGCCTCGTGTGCTCGAAAAAGCGCATCAACGGAGAAATTCAGACGAATAGATAAGCCACCGCTGCCTGTAGTAGCCTGCGGTAAGGACCATTAAGCTCAGGAACTTGGATATAACATGACCACACGCACGGTTGGCTCGCGGACTTTTACAGCTTTGGCTTCCCGTGGCCAATGATATGTAAAGGACTCGCGCAAGCAATACCGTGGACAGGAGCGCGCACGGCCCCTTTGTGCGAATCGCACTCTGACCGGTCAACGATCACAGTCATGCTCTCGCGATGATCGCTGTAAAGTCAGGAAAAGTCAGCCCACCAATTGCAGAGGTTCCACGCCGTCCGCACTAACCGCAGGAATATTCTTCTTGCACCCGTGAGACCTTGCGCCTGTGATTCCCAGACAGATTACCATGGTGTCCGACAACCTCGGGTCAAGGTTGTGCATAAAAATAACATACACTGCTCGATCTTCTGTCTTAGACCCCTCGTCTGCAGTGATATTCTGTCGCCATGTCGCGAGCTCCCAAAACTCCGAACACCCCCGCACGGCGCACGCAGCCATCAGCGGCAACCGGGTAATCAAATGGACAACGGTTAAAACTCTAAAACCCTGGTGCGGCGAAAATCGTTTATGGTCGCTGTGCAACAGGCGCGGCGCGGCGCGGGCCACCGACGATCACGATCGCGCAGGGTAATCCTCAAGTTGACTAAAAGTTGACTTACCTCCATGCACCTGTGCAGAGATAGCGAGGACGCGCCAGGGTACGCGCCCGGGGTCGACTTGAGAGCGCTGAGCAGGGTCGCCCGCGGCGCTGATGGACGGGCGTGCGCGCCATGGAGCTGCAGCCTGCGGGCAGCAGCACTTCAAGCTCGTGCCCGCCGGACGGCAAAACGTCGGCGGCCGCCGTGCCTATGGGCGGGTGTGGGTCCAGCGCGGGTGCCTCCAGATCGCGGCCGGTGCTCTGGGATGTTGGCGGAATCATCTGGGAAGCTGGAGCGCCACTGATCGTGACGGCAGCGCGAATGCAGGCGTTGGGAATCGAGGCAGATAAGAGCACAGGCCCGGCAGGGCCAGACGGCGGAGGTACAGTCCCGGACAACCAAAGTCAACCAAGCCGCTAGGAACGGCAATTTGAGCGCTGGAATAAAACCAAGAGCGGGGATGAACTCAGAATCCCTGAAAACATCCAAAACCGATTTTTCCCACGTTTTTAGAGCGCTTTTTGAGGTGGCCAAATTTTTGAGGGTTCCTAACCTTGATTTGGCATTTCTCGGGGAACGGCTCGTGGAATTTGGACAAATAAAATACGAGGAGCATCCTCCGAATGAGTAGAATACATTCCGATACTTTTCGGAGTCTAAAAAAATAGGTCACCAAACTTGTTGACTTTGGCTGTCCGGGACTGTACTTCAGAAGCGCGGGTGGGGATCGAGATGGACTTGTAGGGTTCTCCGTCGTGGCAGGCCGTCGGCTGCGGTCGGTCCTGCGCTACCCATGGCCGGTCAAAACAACACGAATCAACACGGGCGTGATCTCCGGATGCGCGGCATGATGAACGTGGGCGGACATGAAGTGCGTCGGTGCGCAGCTTGACCTTTGAAAGGCATATCTTTCAGCACGATCCATGAGGGTATATGGCGGCCGTCTCGTGTCAGCTTGGGTGGATGCAAAAGCATGTTAGAGAGCAGGATTCCGCTTCTGCGGGCTGGTATACGAGATGGCACGTTGCATATTGGAATGAAGGAAGATCTACTGAGAACTATGAAGAAGGTTCAACGATGGTAGGAAGAGTCGAAGACGAACGGTAGACTGGCTGCCTGCGCGTGGGGCACGGACAATTGCGCGCAGCCGATGGGAACGACAGGCAGACGCGCACAGGAGCTCTGCAATAACACCTCCAGAATCTCCGGAATAGAGTTCGACCCGTGAAGCACGACGATTAGGGGGCGCCAAAGAGCGCAGACCGGGAGGGCGAGGCGAGAAGGGTAAAAATGTTCACAGGAAGACGCGACGCGCGTCGCGTGCCAACATGTCCGTGATGCAGGAAGGCGTGGAAGGCGGTACCTTTGCCGTTACACGCTCGAGTAGAGACACATAAGCCAGTGTAAGGGATCGCGACCTGAACCCGATCTACCAGGTGTTCATCGTCCTGCGAAATGTGGAGAAGTCGCCTCCTTGCGATCCGGAGACGGAGAGCCGGACGTGGGCCTCGAATCTGCGAGTCGAGTGTAGGTCCAGAGAGTGCTTTGTGCTGGACGATGGTGGGGGCAACTCTATCTATACGCTGCCAGGGGGTTGGCGCATCCGATGAACGCGTTCCTCGGAAATCCGCGCCCGCGATGACATACCATCCTGGGCCTGTCGCTCATAGTTGTTCTATAGCCACGGCTATAAACGACAATGAGGGGTCAGATCTACTCTGATAAAGACCGAAGACCGACGGGGTGATACGAACGTTGCAGCGCGCCACGCATCAACATCATTCGGCCGTAGGACGTAACAGCGTCTCCGCAGGGACTGAGACTTCCACAGTGCTCGCAATGTTGCGCGGAGAATCGACGTAGGACGCAGTAAGACGACATCGCATATGTTTGACGTATTGATGCGAGATTAAATGGTCGAAGAACTACTTATAAGTACACGCAACAAACACGCGATGTCAGCTACTAGAATATGACGGAGAGCTGCCGAGTCGTATGAATGGACATACCGACGTCCCACGACGCCCACCAACACGGAGCGCTGAAGATACAGACAAGGTTTACGGTTTGGTGCAGAACTGAAGCAATGCGTCTGCTAACTCGAGGCGAACGATGCCGTCAGGTATGAAAGGGGTAAGACAACTTCCGCATTCGACTGGGGAAGGAAGTCGAATCCTCGACTTCCGTGGATCGGGACAGGCATCGCACTGCGCAGGACGGGGTCACGTTTGTGGGACACCGGATACTACGCCCTCCCATGCACTCTGCGTTCCAGCCATGGCGAATCCAATGCGATACGGCGGCGAATCGAACGCTGACGCACCCGAAATGAGAGTGTCAGACGTAAGGCCAACGAGTACCCTGAGTCCAATATGGAGGCATAATGAAGAGGATCCTGAGCTTCACGGCATGGCCGCCATCGACCGACGCTGTTCGAGCGTGATAACAAGGGAAAAGAAGGTTCGTCGGGCGAGAGCATCATTGCTGATGGCGAGGTCGTTGACTGTCGAGGGTCGCTGCCATTGGTCAGACGGAGCCAAAACCACGCGATGATCAATGGATTACGGACCGAAGACGATCCCACCCCGTTATCTCAGTGGCTCAGGCTGCTATTACGCCCGCGTCCATGGCAGTCTGCGTGTATGCACGCGATCGCAAGCTCATCGCATTGTGTGGGCAACTGAGTTGCTGATCTCTGATCCACGGTGATGACCCCTGGGCTGCACATCGTAGATACAGATCAGTGCATTGTCGAGGGATAGAAAGGAAATATGAGCCCAACACACACGCCGTAGATCCGGAACTTCTTGCTTCTTTTCGAGATACCATAATTAAAAGGTATGTGTATATGCAAGGAACACTGAGAAGCACGGGAACTTGATCTCCTTGATCTGTCGCACAGTGAAGAAGATGCCGAGGACAAAGCAAGGTGGCTGCCTCGCGTTGACCGGTCTACTAGGGTTCTAGACACTGTGGAGAGCTTGGGCACCCCGGTTTCAAGCTTCACAATTGCCGCACAGGGCCTGAGGAAATGGAACATCGCTCAAAAAATGGAGGGGAGGATCCGGAGGCTAGAGCACACCTTGGAAGCAGACGCAGCGCAATTGTCATCTGGCTGTGCACCACCCTGGCCGTGCTTATCGCTTGCTCACGAAGAGTCACGGAGGAGTCCAGGCAGGCGTGGGCCTGATAGATGCACCTCCGAGTCAAATGCGGCCTGTGTCAGAAGAAATATTACTGCCGAAGGCCTTCCCTATAATGGTAGAGCCGTGTGTTATGGACGCGACATGAGGCTTCATAGCGCGTATGCAGGAGAGAAGGCCGCCTTTCGTCCTCTGCGGGCGTTCAGGGGTTCGAGAACGTGGAGAGGATTCGCGAACTCTGTTATGTTGGGAGGAGGATGGACGTCAAGGTGAAGGAGCGAAGGAGCGGATGCAACGCGCATACAGTCTGCATGCAGTGGCCGGCACTCAGAGGCCGAAAACAGACAGACGGCCGGCGTCGGCCCGGGCTGGCCACGTGTGTGTGCGGCGGGGACGCGTGATCTTGGCACGCGTTTCCCGATTTGGACGTGCAGCGACGCGGTCGCGGGCGCAAAGTCGCGACCAAAACGGGATGCACCCTCGAAATCCCGGAGTTGCTGCCCGAGCCTGCATCAATCCTGATATCTCGACAATGCGAGGACCGCCAACAAAATGTATATTCAAAAGCAGAAATACGCGAGATACCAGCACAAAGCCCGGCGTAAAGACGGAGAAATCCTGGGGTTTGTGAAAACGCGAGACATACGGAGGATATGTAGCACCAAGCCATTAGGAATGTGATGTGTGTATGAGTGCAAGTGGTATGAGACAGTGTGAGTTGGCGGAGGCCTAATGCGAGCAAGGATGCAGCGATGAAGATGATGGGGGACCAGAGCGGCCGTCTATGAAGATAAGCATGCAAAGCAACAGATGTACGACGAAGATATAGAATTAACCAGTTTGCAAAAAAGCAAAGTCCCAAAACGAGCAAGAGGAGAGATCTATAGGGTGTGGCGTTTATGCCTGTAATTTTGTGCGGTTCTAGAGGTGGCGACGGTGAGCGTGGCGCAAGAGCGTAGGCGCGAGGTGACTCACTGGTTTTCGCATCATCAGCGGCTGCTGGGCATGGCTGGGAGAGGTGGGCTGTGAGTTGGGCTGGGCGGTCATCAGTCTAGGGTCGCCGAGACGCTTGCGGGATGAAACACACCAACTGGCCATATGAAAGGGTTGGAGAGTTGACGGATGTGGCGTTGTTCGACAAGGCCTTTTTGAGCTGTGGGGCCGGATGAGCGACGGGTCGGAGGTTGCGGCGGTAGCGGCGACGTACCTTTGCTTCACTCTGCGCTGCATGTTGCCCAGCCATGGAGGACGTGTAGAGCGACACGTTGGCAAGGCTCTTTGCTTGCGGGAGGCTGGAGAGCGAAGAGGAAAGGCTGGGGAGGGCGACGAGGTGCGCTGGCGGGACGCCTTTGTTGATGGGTTTTGACGCGTCGGGCATGGTTGAAAAATTTGCGGCGCGGTGAAAGAGAGACGTGGAAAGGGAGATGGTAAAAATACAGCAGAGGAGACGAGAGAGAGAGAAAGCAGAGCGAGGACGGGAGGCGCAGGCAAGCAAGCGCAGGGGGATGAGGACGGGAAAGAGGTGAGTGGCGGAAGGCGGATAGGCTTTATAGCTGGGACCGGCCGTGCTTTGGCGGCTTGGTGACCATCTCGAGATCTCACGTCCGCGAAATTCTCGTCATTTTGCTTCCAATTGGGCTTACGCGCCAACCAATGATATCGTGCAGGAACTCTCGGATATCTCATAATTTGCTTTGGGAAAAGGGCGTCTGACTCTGGCCTGACAGTATGACTGCCGTCAAGGCTTCGCGTGCAGCCATGCGCCTGCCGGCAAGTTTCCCTTGATAAGGACGCCTTGCCTCCTCTGGCGTGCTCTCTACCCGCCAGGACGGCTGCGTGAACAAACATTTGATGGCTATAGCTGCCTCGTTGCAGAATATTGCCACCATCGCTCAACCTAGGAAAGATCTCCGACTTTTTCGAATTCGTCATCCTACTCCATCGACGCAGCCCGTCGAGCACCTCGGGCTCGACCGTCTTTGACGTACTCTGCCGCCTGGCCGCCCTCGATTCGACGCGATGATGCTCCTGCGCTCATTCGCACTCAAACGCGCTTCGGGAGAACACCCTGGCGGTGCAGAGCCGCCCTCTCTATCGTCGCGGCAGGCGTCATGTCATGCAAGGGGTCGCGTTACTTCCCTGGGCCTGCGTAAACCCTGGCAAAAATGAGGCTGAACGGGGCGAGTCATCTGGTTAGCTGTGGACCGCGAACAATATAATCGCTGTCAGGCTGGGTGTCCGTGCGTTTCCGCCCCCATCGTGGACATCCGGATACCTTCCCTGAGGCACGACCGCGAACCCTGTCGGTGCACTCCTATCCGTAGAGTCCGAGGAGCCCTCTGGTGTGTTTCTGGTACTGAATGCAGCGCGCTGGAGGACGGAAGGCTGATGCCCGGCGAGCATGCGATGGCGAGCATAACGGCTTAGGTACACGCGCAGGTCAAGTGTCCAGGCTGCCTGAGCCGGCACTGTGCAATTGCCTCCGAGCCTCACCGTTCGGGACGCGTCCGCCGAGCCGCCGGGCAACGTGCGGCTGCGGCCGAGGACTGACTGACTAGCAAGGAGGAGAGCCAGCGCTCCGCAGCGTCCCACCACGACTTCGTACCGACTCAAGGTACTCAAGAGGTACTCATGACTTGCCCGGTCTTGCCACCATGAGATCCCCATCGACAGCCCCTCAGCGTCATGGTCTAGACAGCCTAGGCACTCGTCAATGGCCCCACCTGACACTTGCTACTTGCAAGGATCCACCCTGCTTGCAAGGCGCTGCCCAGGTCAGATGAACTGCCGTTTCGACATCAACTCCGCGGCACGCCTCAAATTTGCCACACGCCGTCGCAACAGTCCATGTCCCACGCCTCGCCCGTGTACGGCACCCTATGATCACAGTCTTGCCAACTTGGTCTAACATGTCTACAATTATATTGCCCGGTCTCATTCTGTGCGCAGTCATCCCACCCACGTCCGGTGCCGATATGTCTTCGGCAATCCTCAACATCCTGCGATTGTGTGGGATGTGTTCTCAGGCTTCCGTTAACTACACATACGACTTTGCGCGCGGTATCTGACCACACAGGTCATGCTTACATCGGTTAAAGCCTTCCCGGATAAGGCCCTACGGCACCATCCGCCACCAGCCTGGCACGGTTCCCATTCAGTGGACGCCCTTTCAGCTCAAACTCCTTGAAGCGATGTCAGCAGTCGGACATCGTGCGCCAATCTGCGTCCGCGAAACATAGACGTGAGACGAGTAGCACCGTCGCCAAGGACCGCCTTGACACCCCACATGGTGCCCAGCAGGGTCAACGACGCCCGCAGATGCGTGATGGGCGGATCCAACTTCTATTTCGGCTTCTTCTTTGTATGTTTATCAGCACCTACGCAATCCCGCGCTCGCTCTGTCACTCCCAGATGGGACGACAGCCACCCCCACGGAGGTCCATGTCAGACAGGCGTTTACTCGACTGCCTGAACGCCGTCATATACCTGCAGCCTCTTGCATGCCTCGGGCCAGTCAATACTGCCGTTGACGAGCTCCGTGACCACCCCGATGACATCGTCAATGCTGCCGATGAGTTGCCCGGTGGTGTCCCGTTCCCTAGAGAAGAAATAGCATTGCGTGAGCAAGCGTGTTCCCGAGGCATGTAGGCGCGCCAGGAATTCGAAAGAAGGCAGCAGAAGGAAGCAGCGACTCACCGCAGAGTCATGGTCCGATTCTGGACCGCTGGACACATTGAAACAAGGGATCAGCATCGAGCCGCACCGTCATGCACCGGTTCTCCACGTACATGCGAAGTCAAGAGTGACGCCGAACGGCGTGCCTAGTTCGTCGTTACGAGCGTAGCGCTTTCCGATGGAAGTATTTGAATCATCTACGCGTGAGAAGACTCCGGCCCTGCGCAGCTTCGAAGCTGGGGAGGCCGACATGCTTAATCTATGCCTAAATTATGCAAGGTAGGAGTTGAAATGTGACGTACAGACTTCCTGGATCAGCGGATCGAATTCTTCCTTCGCACTCAAGGGAACGATGAGGACTTTCGTGGGTGCGACAAGCGGCGGAAGGGAAAGGACCTAGAAAGCATGACCACATGAGCATGCGGTCAGCATGAGAATGTGAGGCACGCACCCCTCTCTCTACGTCCTGCTCACGCGCCCAGAAATTGTGCTCTAGGAGCACATACAGTATGCGACCCAGACCAAAGGAAGGTTCAATGACGTTGGGGGTGTATTCGCGGACTATGGGGAAAGAAACTTGATGAGTACCCGCTTCTGATCCGCAAATCTATTCAAAGAATCCACGCACTGGACTGCTTGAAGGTCTTCCGCTCGATCGTCACCACCTCGGGTGTCAGCTGGACTTCCTTGCCCTCTGGCAACTGCACAGTGGCCGTCCTAGCATAGATCAGCCCCACGTTATGTCACCGCCGAGGACGGGGACTACTTACCCCTGTGCGAGCTCCCCCTGTATTTTCGACAGCTGTGCTTCGTCAAAGTCTGCGAAAAGCTTCTGCAGAACCCCAGCGTCTTTGCCAAACGTCTTCCCAAGCACCTTCTTGTTGAATTCGGCGACCAACCTCTCGGAGACGATCGGCTCTTTGAGGGCCTGTCTGACAATAAGCGGGTGGCCGGTCTTGTTTGAATGCACGGTCAAGTCGTATGCCGCGCGATCGGCGCAACCGACACACTCCGTCCAGCCATAAGAGTTCTCAATCTCCGCATCCCAGCAGTCGGTGGCGTAGTGCGCCATCTCGTTCTGCATATGTTGGCGGAAGCGCAGACGCGCGGGGTTGACGCCGATCTTGACCAAGAACTGGTATATCCTTGCGACGAAATACCCGAGCGTCTCGTTGGCGATGATACCCTTGTCCACAGCCTCACCTACAGAGATCTTCGTGACCGCGGTGCTACCTCCAGCCTGCACGTTGCGATCCAGTAGATCGAGCACGACGTCGCGTACCTCACCGAAACGCTCGTGCCGCTTGTCCTCCGGATCTACGAAGTGCTCGATCTCGGCCATCGTGAACTCGCGCACGCGCAGAAGGCCCGCACGCGGCGAGATTTCGTTACGGAAGGAGCGCCCGATCTGCGCTGACGCGAATGGCACACGACCATTGTTGAACTCGAGCAAGCGCGAGAAGTTCAAGAAGTGCCCTTGGGCAGTCTCCGGGCGCAGATAGCTGCGCCGCACTTCCGATCGGTATCCGCACAAGCTGCGACAACAGGCGACTCACCCCGGGTGCTGCCCTGTGGGCCCGATGCTGCTGGTGAACATGAGGTTGAACTGCTGCGGTTCCGTGACTTCGTTATCGGTATCGGGATTCCGGATGTCATGGGTTCTGCACAGTTCCCCGAGCTCGGAGCCAGAGTAATTGTCCAACTGCATGACGAGGGATTTGAGATCTGCTGACCGCAGAGCACATAAGCGAGACCTACCTGCGCCAATATCACCCCGTATTCCTTCACTTTCTCGTCCGACAGCTGCACCGCAGCAGCTTTCACGCCTTTCTTCTTCTTCTTCTTGTCATCATCTTTCTGCGGTTGAGCGGCGATACCTCTCGCCTCCTTATCACCAGCAAGGCGCGCCTCAAAGACATTTTTCACGAGGTGATCGGCACGCAGGACGTCGCCTGTCTTCGAATCCTTCACCATCCAGTCTGCAAAACGCGCGACATGCCCGGAGGTCTCGAAGACGGGCGCGGGGGTCATCACGGTCGAGTCGATCTCCAGCATATGCTCCTCTATGATGAAATGCTTTCGCCACTCCGATATGATATTGGCCTGGAGAGAGGAGCCAGGAGGGCCATAGTCATAAAGGCCAGCAACACCTAAGAAAGAGTATCGGGAAGGTATCAGAACCAATCATCCATGTTGGATGCGATGAGGAGATCGCTGAGCGCATGCACTCACCGCCATAGATCTCAAAGGCCGGCGCATAGAAGAATCTACGGTTCAGTAAGGCCTCAAACTGGCCCTTGTGGAAAGGGTGGGCTGTCTTGTTCACGGTAACGTTCGCCATGTCCACTGAATATCGACGGCGGGTGAAGTGCAAGATAGATGAAGATTTTGTGACACTGAGTCGCTGCAGACAAGCCAATCTCATATGCTATATCGAGTCACGAAACCACGTGAACAAGACTCGATGAAAAAAAGTTATCGCAACTCACCCGCGTAGACCCACGCCTCTTTGGCTGATGATGGTCACTTTTCTCTCCACAGCTGAACTATTGTAGAATGGTAAAACGCCTGTTGGCGGAGGACAGGTTTAAAGTGAAGTAGGTTGTGTGAGACGCGACGACTCGGACGGGCCAGCGCGCGAAGGTCAGCACAGGCGGCGTCCCGGCCCGGATAAACCTCAACCCTAGATCAGGGTCATACGACCTCTTCTCGCACTTTCAACGCGCTCAACGTTTTTCTTGTGCAGAATCTTCCCGCCTATTCGCCTCTTCAAAGAATCGACGTGCTAAAATATGAGCCACAGGAAAAACCGCCTGCGGTACGAATAAAAGACCGCTTATGAGATGAGATGCGATGCAGAACTTGTGCAGAACATCACGCATCATGTCAGAACGATGCCCAACGGCCGAACGATCAACGGATCACAAATGCTGAGAGACTGAGACATCGTGATTTTACAACGCTATGAATAAATATCGATCGACTCCGTCAGGTTTCATGCACTGCGCTCAGAGTGGGACCCTGGGAGACCCAAGCCGTCGCCAAGCTCTAACCAATGTCTTGCCGACACGCGATATCTGGCCATAAGCTGCATGGACTACCTCAAAGTCTTGCTACCAAGCACTTCTCATAGCTAAGAGCAAACTTACCCCCGTGAAGTGGTGGAAGAAAGTACACATAGTAACGGCTAGTAACAGCCGGTTGGAGTCGTTTGATGCACACGCCGGGTCCGGGCGCTTGCGTGTTTTACTCTCGGCCCTCCCCTCTTATATTCGTGATCGTTTTGTTCCTGCAACCTTTTCATCTTTCTTTCTCCTCAACACCCACCAAATACCCGCCATGGATTCCGCAGGGCAAGAGACTCATTTTGTAGGCAACAGTGTGCCAGATCCTTTTGCCAGTCCTCGCGGGTCGTGGCCGACGTTCTTTAACGCAGTGCTCGCAACGGCAGTATTTCGCTGCTGGCACATTCTCATCTTCTTTGCTGCCTGGTCCACAACGATATGTGTGATCAGCGCGACAACTTTTAATCTTGGAATATCGAACGCCCTTCTGACTGTGTAAGTGCTCGCCTCGTTGACGACGCTCATTTACTTATCGCGTGACAACTAGACTCGGTACGGTGCTCGGTTTTGTAATATCTTACAGGACTACGTCAAGTTTTGAGAGGTACAATGAAGGTCGTAGATACTGGTCCCAAATTATTTTGGGTAGTCGGACGCTAGCGAGGATGATATGGTTCCATGTCCCGGGTGCGTCGCTTCTACCTTGCGGGTGTGCTGCCTCGCTGATAGGCGGATCAGATGTCATGGACTTGGGTGCTCCTAACATGTCGGTGGACGAGAAAAAAGCCCGAATTCTTGTCGAAAAGAAGACCGTGCTCAATCTCATCGAAGCATTCAGTGTCGCCGTCAAGCACTATCTCCGTGGCGAAGAAGGTAACAGCGCTCGTTGGACGCTTTGCGACAGCCGACTCACTTTGTCCTCCAGGCATCTATTATGTCGACCTGTATCATCTCGTCAAGTACCTCCCTTCGTACGCTCTTCCGGCTGGTCTGCCTTCCGCCGTGGACGTTGCAACTGAACTGCCGACATCCCCAAAGTCGCTGCATGCATTCCCTACGTCGCCCTCTTTGCAACGCCGTGTTTCTGATTCGAGATCATCAATTGCGAATGGACGTCCGCATATTCGACTCTCCGACGCAGGACACGGTCAGCGTTCACCCGGGTTGCCGCGCATCTCGACGCCCAAGTCTCCCTCTGCATCAGCCCCGCATTTGCCCCTCCCCGTGACATCATCCGAGAAAAGTATGGTGTCTGAGAAGATCACGTTTGTTGATGCACCGCCTTCAGCCCGCCTTAACCCCAGCTCGAAGAGTATGACAGGCAAGAGCGCACGAGACTCGATTGACGGTGATGGCTTTTTGTTGCCTGCGCGGAACCCGCCGGAGTACTCGTACTTTGACATCTTCCCGTTCTCGCTCCTTGTGCGGTTCTTGACGAAGAGGGGGAAGGAAGTCAAGGGCAAGAAGGGTGCCAAGCTCCGGGCAAAGCTGAGGAACGCCTCTGTCACTCATAATTTGCCGCTCGAGATTTCTCTGTATATGGTACGCTTTCGTTGGATCATCCTTCCATTCTATGGCTTATCTACTCCGCAGAGCTCGTACATCGCCGCCCTTCAAGCCCGCAAAGCAGTTGATCCTCCCACAGCCAGTGAGTTTCTATCCCCAATTGACAGATGAACTAGTCGTCTGACGACATCTCTCCTAGCCAATTTGATAGGGGCGCTGAATCAACTCGTCGATGCGCTGACCGGATTGGAGCGAATTCTCACTACTCCCATTCCTTTCTCGTGCGTTTGTTGATACATCCATGCCCGGCATCGCCATTGATACGTTTCATCAGTTATTCCGTGCATCTGTGGTCCGTGACGCTCGTCTACTGTTTCGTCTTGGTGCGTCAGATGAACAAAATACGGTTGCATCCGCACTGACCGCTTGTCTAGCCGTTCCAGTTGTGGAACTACCTGAAATGGTTGACTATCCCCGGAACCGTCATTGCGGTACGTTTCACTTTCATACAGTTCAATAAATGTCGTAACGCTCATTCCTCCGTACAGAGCTTCATCTTCTTTGGGTTTTTGGTGGCTGGCGAGGAGATTGAGAGTGAGTGACGACGTTTTGCCTCATGTAGAGACCTGCTGACCACCGCTATTTATCTAGACCCCTTCGGTAAGCACCCAGGCGCTGCGTATGCACCAGCTGATCACTGACGATGTCTGCTTTGTCTCTGGCACCTGTTCGACGACCCAGGGTACGACAAGAACGATCTCGTAAGGCTCCCGTGCACCATATGACACCGCATCTCGCTTACCGGCTTCATCTCTCCCCCGCAGAACCTGGATCATTTCACGAATAACATTATCCGTGAGTATCATGCCTCTATGCTGGCCGTCTCCCCCCTTTCTCACGTCCTCCACCGACTGCAGGTAATGAGCTCCGCGCAATCACCGCGACGCCTACCCCCAACCCCGCGGACTGGGCTTTCTCTGTCCACAATGACCTGGTCTTCAACACGCACACGCGCGACGCGGAGCGCGTCGTTCCAGAAGAATGGGTGCAGCGCGGCCGGTCGAGTATGCAGGCCGTCCTCGCCGGCTCTATCTAGTCTTCTGGACGGAACGCCTGTCACCGTGCAGTGGTGCAAGCAGGTCCTGCGCTGACGTTCGGAATAAAAGCGGCCCCCCGCCAAGACTCTTCTCTCGCTTTCATGGTTGTTGCTCATCACGTTTTCTTGCTCGGACTGTTATCTATAGAGCCCCCCCTCGCTAGCACACTTATATCCTCCATTACAGTCGCACCATCATCATCATCATCAACGCATGGCTCTAATTTATACATATTGCATGGGTCTGCACTACATACCCTCTGGCTTTCCATTGCAATACACATACTTGATCAGTTTGCTTGGGCGCAGATGAAGCCAATCAGGCTTTCGATCTTAGAAGACCGGCAGAGTGCTCGATGAACTTCCATTCGCATGTGGCGTGAAGGGCGTCATTCACGGGCGGCGCTGGCGGTCTCCGCGCCCATCACCGCGACACGAGATGAAAAGTCGGGGGATACTCATAGATGCTCGATAACTCACATTAAGGTGGAGATGAATGCACGCAGACCGAGCCCAGTCATCCCCGATCGGATGCAATCGCAGTCTGAATAAAGGTGAAGGTACTTCATTTGCGCCGACAAGCTTTGACTTTCGTACTCCTGGGTATGAGTAATGTCCGCTCAGCGGCCTATATCTGACTCCAACGCTGAAAGGACATAGCGCGCGATGCTGAAACGCAGATAACTGCCGGTCGAGGCTAAAGACGATCAGCTTCATATCTTTCTCGGAGAGATGAATCATAAGCAAGGCATAGAAAATCCTCTCCGATATGTGGATTCGTAAGCGAGGATATCGAAGGGGATCAAGTCGTCATCATCGACTTGCTCGGGGAGCACGAGACACTCGGCGGACTTCAGTTCAGTGCCCGGGAGGGCGCCACAACTTCGAAGGAAAGACATGGAATAAGCACGTTCATGACACGGTGAAACTGCGTGCCGTTCAGCGATACGTATGTGCGAGACCTGGTGAGCGGAGGTAAGCGGGGGAGGAGATATGCATCTGAGGATCTTGGCGTACGTGATACGGGATTCCTCTGGATAGGTGCTCGGAGAGCTGAGGGTTGTGGCTTATCCGCCACGCGGACGTCGATCGGAGAGAATCATGATACACACACCTCAGCTGTAACCCACACACGTCCCGGGCAGCAGGTGGGTTGGATGTGACAGTGGTCAGTGTCGCGTGTTCGTCGGAATGCTCACGGACACGTATATTTCAGTCTGAGAATTTTCCCGATTCAGAAACCAGCCCCGCTCACCTTGAAAGAAGATGGTCCCTCCTGGCAAGTCCTCGTCGTGCACAACATGCCTCGCCGTCTACGAGCTATAGGAGCTCATGACGCAAAACCTCCCTGATCGCGAGTAGTCGAGGAAGGACACGCTGGCTCTGAAAGCAGTTGCAACAATCCTAGAGGTTGCAAGCAGTGAGCAGAGCGGCCACGGACTCCCAGCAGACGCGCCGCGCCGAGGATGCAATACTCACAGGCGAGAACGCGCAACCCGCCTCCTTTGCCCAACTCTTGCTGTTCCCTGGACAACCCGACTTGCCTGCCTTGTCGCCGTCGGACCAACCGGAGGGTACGGTAGGCTTTATTCAAGCATTCCCCGAGGAATTTAGGTGACGATCCGACTCGTGTGGCCGCATCAGTCAACAGTACTTACTAACGAGAATAGCCAGTTGCAATGACCGAGAAGAATTGCTTGGCAAAGTCTGTCCCAGATTTTGCTCGAGGATGATCATTCTGATTCATTCTGAGCAAGACAGACGATCCACATAGGCAGAAGCCAATGGCAACGAGACTGACAAAAAAACATCTGGACCCTTGCAGGTCACGGCGTGTGGCTGTCTTCCGCGGGCAAGCCTGATACATGTAAGTTGGGGAAGAACACCAGAAATGGTCGGCTGACGGCGGCTATGACAGGCCACTAACGGCAGTGTCGACAGAGATGATCTCGGACGTATCAGAATCTGAGATTCTGATATCCTCGTCGCCGGAACCAGCTTTATCTTGATTCAAGCTGGAGCATACACTTTCTTACGACGCGAAAAAAACCAACACGACGGAATTCTAGCTCATGCGAAGGTGCGCAGACATCACAATAGTAGATCGACGCTCACCCGAGTTTTCCCGTGCGAGCTCGTACAAAGACGGCAGTATTCATTCTGCGAAGAGAGGACTAACATCACAGTCCTGCTGAGAAAGATGGTTATACGACACTGTAGAATGTGCACGGTTGCTCTCCGTACCAACATTATGGAAGCGGTCTTACCGGTTTCGGTGGCCTTCAGCGCGGCAGGGGGTCAACTAGACTGTAGTGCTCCGCCACAGAGGACACAGCTTTGGCTTCCTGAGCGCTAGGGCTGAATGCTGCGCGTTATCTTGGCCGACAAAGAGAAGATTCCACGGGATTTCCTAGGGACAGCAATGAGTAGAGGAGAATATACCGCGCGCGGTGCGCCAAAGCCTCGTAGCTGTCTCGAATCCGCATACTGTGCCCGTCGGAGTCCATATGCTGCTGTCGCGTTCGTTGCTGCTGTGGCATTCCTGTGCTGTGCGAGAGTGCTGCAGATCCTGTATGGCAGAGGCGGATGACTGCGCAGCGGGTCGGAGACGGCCCATGTCATATATTTGGGCGGACTTTGAATGGGGGCGGCATGCAGTCACGTAGCGTCAGCTTCCTCCCGACCGTCGTCTTTGTGCTTTCTTTCCTTCCACCATGGCGCACTGACCAGCCCCCTCCCGCTCCTCTGTCATGTTCTTTTATGCGTCTTGTAATTCCGATCCACTCCTCTGAACCCCCGGCCCCAGTCGTCGCAACCCTCGTCGTCTCCAAGGATGTCTCAGCAAGCACTTAACGCGAATGTAAGTATATAGCAAGATCTCGCGACTCCGTGTGCTGTCGCTCATGACATACCCGCGCAGAATGAAGGCGCCGCTCTCAGCCTGCTGTCACTGTCCATAGCGGCGGCGAATGCGACGCCTATATCTGTTTCTAGCGATGCGACCTCAGCTGTCCACACAGACGATGAGCATGCTTCGGGTGGTGCCAACGTCACCGCCCCTCTTTCCACCAGCTCAGGGCCAGCAGTGCAGAACGGTCTCAAGCACCGTCGCTTGTCGTCAGTGGGGCAAATGAAGCGGCGTATGAGCGATGCTCGTGACGCTGCGACTCGTCCATCGTATGTGCTTCAATACGTATCATCACCTGTCAACCACCCTGATGGTCGGCCATCTCTGTCAGACCTGTGGGACTTCAGACCGCCGCGGCGACACTCTCAGCACTGGCTTCTTTGTCTCTCTCGTCGTCCCCGCCCTCTATCGCACCCAAAGCGGCGTCATATCTATCATTAAGCGCTCCCATGCCGATACCAATCACTTTGTCGAAGACCTTCGTTGATACGGTATCAGTAGACGAGAGCGACGGCTTCACAGGCCACTCGCCCTCGTCGAGTGCGCTTCTGGATGGTATTCACGCTACAGATGCGAAGAATGGTGGTGTAGGTGCGAAAACTGGCAAGAAGAGGGGCACCATTTTTACATGCGAGAGTTGCTCAAAGGTACGTTCATTGCGACGCGCGTCTGATCCAAATGAAGTTGATGTAGCATCATAAAGATCTATCGTCATCCTTCGTGCCTCATCAAGCATCGCTGGGAACATACGCCGCACTGGCGGGAAGCGTCCAAATTCCTGCTGAGCAAGCATCAACAAGTACAGCTCATGGAGGTAAGTTAGCCTCATTTGTACAATGCGTCACGAATTCAAATTCGATGATTCCTGCAGGCGGCGGCGATTCTTTCACATCTATCGCCTGGCCAGTCGCTCCCTGATGATCGGTCTCTCTGGCCGTCCTTCCTCTCAGGTGGTGCTCTTCCTCCCCCCTCTGCTCCCTCGTCCTTGGAACGTCGTTTGGCCGCGCACCCAACCTCTAGCTCCGTGCCAGGACCCCGGCTGCACGACTTCGCGATCGGTACCGGAGCGATTACGCGCCTGCGCCCTGGCGTGGTGGGTGTCCCCACTGGATCTGCTGAGGTCCGCACCCATGAGTTTGCTGCGCTCGATGGATCGCCCGCAAGCGCGCAGTCATATTCTGCGGGCGGTTGGTCGCTCCCGCGTCTTTCGGCGTCATCTCGTTCGCGCTCGGTCAGCGACGACAGTGAAGACGCCGACCTGGACATGGAGATGGATTCCATGAGCGTCTCCGGCGGGTTCAGTGCACGTGGGCGGATGAGCGCGGCGAGGTTCGGAACCGAGGAGTTGAGTGTCAAGGAGGAGGAAGAACATGTGGATATCGACGACGAAGGGTGGGACGGGATGGACATGGACATGGAGCTATGAGCTCTTTCCCGGAGGACTGTAACACGAGGAGAACAAAGGTCGACGAGTCATCTGTACGTTATATCATATCATCCCTTTCTCTCTTTCCATTCTCGCGATACATCCGCGGCCTGCATACATGTTTCTCTTATTCCTCAGCATCGTCATATTCCCTTTTTCTGCCCGGTTCGCATTGATATCTCAGAGCGATCTCTGTGTACTCGTACGTCTTTCGCTGGTCCCACTCGATAAGTGTTTTTTATTTTTGTATGTACATGTACGTGCGCAACTATACATCGTCAATTTTGGGCACTTGCTGCGACGGGTGCCAACGGGTCCACCTCGAAGCCGATCGCATCATCCGATTCATCTCCTTGGTCTTCATCTTCAGCAGGCGCTACTGTTTTGATAGGCTTCGAGTAAGATCTGCATTGCACGTACGTACGCATGAGGTGCGACGAATGTGTCACAAAGACCGAGTCGATGTATTGTAGCACATGCTAAAGGCATGCTGCGTAGCACTGCAACTCGATCGCACTCCCCTTCTTCTCTTTCCACCACCATGTACCCCTCCGCCGAGTATTCTGCCACTGTATCTATAGCTGCCAATCGCTGTCGAGAGCGAGAAAGGGCACCCGCGGTTCCGCCGGCATGAGAAGGGCCTCAGCGGCACGGTGCGAAGCAGGCACAGCACACGTGCGGCAAGGGCTACCCCACCCCACTCGACTCAGGCTGGCTCCTGCTAGCAATCCTCCAGGACTTTGCACCTGAGGACGACCACCATGATCCTGTTCGTCACATTTACCGCCTCCGTGCTGATCGCTGCCGCCGCAGCGGCGGCGGACCACCCCCACAAGCATCTAAAGACGCTCGCCGACGACTGCCGCTTCGCACTCGCCGATCGCAAGTTCGATCTGTGCCCGCTCTTTACGGGACAGAGGCTCGCCCAATGGAGTGTTCATTATACCCAGCAGACGCCGCCTTCGGTAACGACGACGCTATATCAGTTCAGTCTTGCCGGGCCGCTCAAGAGGAATGCATCCCTCCCCGACGACGAACAGGTGAGTCTTATCGCACACAGTCGGTGGAATTTTCAGCAAATACAATTCCGTGCAGTGCGCGGAAGGCACTTGGGTGTGCATGAAGAGTGAGGCTTCATATCTGTAGTCTGCACATGTGTGTCATCTTATCGTCTGCAGCCATAAACCGCCGCCCACAGCGCAGCCAAGAGCCTCCACGAGTCACACAGCTCATCCCTGTTGTCGCTCAATTTGAGGATGCTTCTTTGGCATCGGCAGCAGGCCGGGAAGATTTTGGCATCTACGCACAATTCGGATACGTCCGCGGTGACCAGTCTGGTCCGTTCCTCCGCTGCAATCATGCCTCGACGTCGCTCACATCCGTGCAGCGCCACTATGGCTCAGCATGAGCGGCGGATACTACGTCGACAAGCCGCAGCGGCTGCTGTTTAACCTGATGTGCGCGCCTGATAACCAGGAAGTGCGTCTCCAGCTATTTCCGGGTATTGACTCCGCAGGTAACGTGTCTGATCTCTAAATATTTCAGCCGACATACGGCTGGTCGTGGAACGGCACACATACGTTCGACTGGAAAACGCGTCATGCATGCGCGAATGTGCGCGCGACGCCCTCGCCGTACCCGCCGACCCCGCCAGACGATCCCGCGCCCGTCATCGACGCGCCGCCCGCGGACGAGCTCATCACGCCGCCGCCCGTATCCCCGCGCATGACCGCGCGCGCGGTCACGACGATCCTTTTCTGCACAATGTATGTCTCATATAGCGTTTCTCTACAATTTGGCTCTTATGCTTATGTCGTACACGCAGCGCGGCGCTCTTCGGGGTGGCATACGTGACATTGCACCCGCCAGAGTTCGTGCGCTCCTTCCGTATACGCCGTTTGCGCACGCGCGTCAGCGCCGATAAGCTTCTCCGCTGGGCGGACGAGGATCTTGCGCTGATGGAGGTCGGCGAGGAGGACGAGATGGTGAACGCGCACGTTGACAACGAGCAGATCCCGCTCAAGCCAAGCCCCAAGCTTGGGTTTGCGAACTACGGCAGTGCCAAGCGCAGCGGATTATAAATGAAGAAAGAAATCAGAGTATCTATTGTTGTATGTAGTGACTAGTTTGTACACTGACATAACCCGGACTGGTTGAGTATGTCATAGATATTGATCGAACGCTGTGTAGAGATATGTACGAATTGTCCCATGCATTCACATTGTTCACGA
>MU277191.1:618626-681298 GCA_022160305.1 Artomyces pyxidatus
GTATCATACCGCGCATGGTAAAGATATGTATATGTACACCGCCGTTTCTTCCAGAGGTCAGGCCGACGCCTGGAGGGGCATGCGGTGGAGACGTGGAGGGAATGTCTGGGTGACAAAAAAGACAAATATCAGGGTGGCTCTTAGAGCAGAGCAATATCTCTGCGACGTCGAGCTGACCTGCCACAGACATGCTCGAGTCGGGCCGAAATTGGCCAGGGTTCATCCGAGAGCGCTTGTTTATTTTCGCCCTCAGGGTACGACGGCTCTTCAGCTTCGGATTGGACCTCAGAATCTCTCCAATCGAACCAATAAAGCATTTGTTTGTCTCACAAGTACAGTGGAAAAGAAGATACATGTACTAGGACTTGACTAGGACAGTAGAAAAAGAGATAATGGTACTTGCCCACATGAAAACCCTCAGTCGACGACTCATCGCATCGTTGCCTCTCACCTCCCGGAGGGTCGCGCACTTGTTCCTCTACCCTCCTTGCTCCCAAACCGAGTCTCCCAATGACTCCACAAAATTCGGCCACAAGAACAAGTTCCTCCAGGATGAGTACACCAGATTCCAGATGGTAACCGCTCAGCAAGTAGAAATCAGGTCCGGGTCCAAGAGCGAGAAAGCCAGGCTTTAGTATAGATCCCCAAGCCAAGCAATAGACCACAGCGGAGAAGCACAGAGGTTGAGGCCTGAGGGAGGGAGATTAGCTGTGTGCAGAAATTGACTGGGAGAGGTTGGGGAGAGGAGTCGCAACCACAACAACAACTTGAACACGATTACCAATGTTCGGTCACTTCCGAGTTTAGGGTAGGCCTGTATTTACCTTCATAGAACTTTTTAGAGCCATAAAAACCATTTGAACCGCTGGGAACTGGGTGTCCAGGTGAGATGCGAGAAGAGTGTCAGGAGCACACCACGCTCAGGTCGTACTGCTCTGCCAGGCATGTCCACAGGAGATGCCGGCGGTGACATCCCTGGCAGGTCAGAGTCAGATCATGGGGAACTGATTACGCGAACTCGGCGTGACATCTCAATGGTGTCGGAGGCATCTTAGGAGCAGTTGGCGGTGTAGTATATCAGCATGTGTTGGGCAGTCAAGCCGTCGAAAGGCCCACCATAACCGAATCATAAGAATCACAGGATACATGATGATGTACTAGACGAGATAAATAACGCAAGTTTGCCAATAAAGTCACGGCTTCAAGACACATCAGAGCCGCCGATAGAGCCGGCGTTTCCTACGTCTGGCACGACCAAAAAAGGGGTACTTTGGGTGGAGGGTATGTAGGATAAGGAGGCGCTAGATGAAGCGTATAGGGTTGCAGACAGCGCAGGAGTCGGCTGCCGTGAGGATGATAGCGACTTGTAAATGGGGTGAAGGATTTCCGCCAATTCTTCACAACGCGATGTGTAGCGTGCGTCCGGCACGGCCTCGTTCGCGTGGTTCTCCACGTCAAACCAGACCCTCACAAAATCATCTTGGACCTGCTTTTGCGTGTCCGCGACTGTGATGTTCTTGGAAAGGAAGGTGATCGTGCGCATGACTATGTCCGTGATGTCTGTCGACATCAGTTGGGACGCCAGGATCGGGAGGGTGCCGCGGACAACGCTGACGAGGTTCGCGAAGCCTGCGGATTCATCAACGAGATAGCCGGATACAACATGTGAAGGCTCTTCCAAGAGGACTGCAAGAGACTGGCTCTCCCCTTCACTGAACCTCCTCGGTGGCTTGTCGGACATCGTCGGACGTTTTCTGTCCCGGATGATACAGTGTGCGAGGAGCGCGCCCATGCAACGTCCGGAGACGACGATTCGTGGATTCGTCTCGTCCCGCAGCATTCTTGTCACCGGTGGATCGCCAAAGAGCACAAGCATATGATATGGTATCTCTCTGTCCATCCGAGCGTATAACTCTGTAATGTGGCACAGAGTCAGGACACAGGATAGGAGACGGCGGATACGTGTGTCTTTCTCCAAGCCGCCAGCCTCTGGTGCGCAGGTGTCAAGAAGAGAGCTGATCCGGGCGGCAAAGCGTGGTAATAAATCATCCTCAGGCCCAGGTATCATGAGGTCCACGAGTATGTCGTCCTTATCCTTGACGGCTTTGGAATTTGAAAAGTTCGGTACGGCGTCGACAAACTGCTGCCATTCGTGTTCTTCGTCAAGTCTCTCTATGGCCCACTTCAGTGCGCGAGAGTCGATGGCCCACGGTGCGTCCATTGCAGCCTTCTCGATGCTGCGCTGCAGTCCAGCATGCAGTCTTCCACGACATATGCGTATCACATAACGCATATATGCTCGCCAAAGGGCCACCCGGCGGAGTTTATGCGTGGAATGAACCGAGGCTGTAGGGGCCGGTAAAGTTCCGGGAGTATACTCGAAGGGCGCCAAGGCAGTCTTCGACAGCCACATCACTACCGCGACGATAATGTGGGACGATGGCCACAGCAACCTGGACATGGGCGTACGGAACGGGCTGCTGAGGTGCACGATCGGATGCAGACTGAACAGCCCGTACGCGCTCGCGCTCAGAAACGTGAACAGGAAGATGGTCCAGGCAACGATTGTGTTGATGGCCAGCATGAAGTCAAAGAGGCCTGTGAAGAAGAGAAATACGGAGGCGTGTAGAAGCGTCGGGAGGTACTCGACCGCACGCGCCATGCCGAAGCGCTCAACGCCTTCAAACAGATAGGCACGGATACGCGCCCGTCTGTGCGGTGCGGCCTGTCGCTGAGTGACCTGCCGGTATTGGCGTGCCCACTGCTGCATCAACGTGGCCGCCAGCGCGCAGGTGATGCTAAGGATGAGGCTCGTGAACCACATGGCGTTGACGCGAATCGCCGAAGCTGTGGGCTGAAATGTGGGGAGGGGCTTGGCGAAATCGACGACCAACCCTCGCGATGCGATTGCCGTCTGGTTGAGAAGCTGCCCCAGAAGCTGCACTGTCGCATCACCGGAGTCGGCGGACAGCTGCTTGTAACTTTCGATTAGGAACGCCGCGACAGTAGCAGAGAATAGGCCGGTCTGTGCGACAGTCAGCTTGTGGTTACACCAAGCCAACCAGCCAACTCACAAAGACGATGATACCGTCGGTATCGCCTTTCCAACTTTCGGACAGTGCCTTGTCATATTCGCCCGCCTGTTCCATGTACATGTTCCATAGCTTCGCGGAAGCGTCACCATAACTTTCGTCTGCACACCGCGAACATCAAGGTCCGCTGTTGGAGATAGAGGGGAAGATCGTATAAGGCGTACCTTTCTGACCGTTCGCGTGCTTGTCTTCGGCCATGCTCTGTAATTGAGGAGAGTGTCGCGGAGGTGTTGATGCTGATTACTTCGCCTCTTGGTATTCTTGTATTGATATACACGGCTACTTGCAGGTAACGAGTCATATATCCCAGGATTCAGGGGTTGGGCGGAATAGCGCAACCGGGGCTCACCAAAAGCTTAATTTCGGAATTCATTCCAAGGGCTTTGGAGTTTGGTCGATAGGCTTACAACCCCTATCCTCTTCCAAAAACCCGCAGCCGACTATCCCAACCATCGTAGACCATGCTTTTCCACGAGTGGTTGATCACCAGTGACATAGGACAACCAAGACAAGCGAGCGATCATTCATGCTCAGAAAACGGCAAGAAAGTTACCAGGCGAAGTCTTGTCTGTCGTCATCGTGCCTGTCCATCTTCCCACAGCGCTGCTTCATGTATGCCTTCAGGCGCCTCCACGTATCGGATGCTTTCGTTTTCGACAACGAGGTCAAGACCAGGATACAGCGTGGCAGAACAGGCCGCGAGAACGAGGCCACGAAGGACAGGATCCCAAGAGGAAGTGCAGAAAATGACAGCTTGTAGTCGGTTACAGATTGCATCCGCGGAGTCTGTGGTTGGGGAGCTCGGCCACGATGTGCATGCGGAAATGAAATCAGATACATACAACTACCAAGGCCCACAGGCAAGGCACCGGCAACCAAGTCGTCGAACGACCAGCCTCGATCGGTTGATGCACGACGATCAGCACAAGTTCATTGCAATAGCTTCGAGATCGATCAGCAGAATCCCGGGATCACGTAGGAGGATGGTGAGAGCCCGAAGATTCAAGAAGTCGGCCAAGTGCACGTGTCGGCCAGCTTGATCAGAGAGAAATCGCGAAAGTTGAAGTTCACACGGTTTCGCCTCGGCCTTGCGCCCCGTTCATATTGATCATTTCCGCGACTCGGACAAGGTTGCAGTTCACAGGGCTTGCTTTTTCCCTACATGGTGAGCCTTGTGTGCTCCTGGGTCCTCGCGTTAGCCACATTGAGCTGCGCAAACGCATATACCCCTGCATCCCCGACAAATGATACGAGCGGCGCGTCCGCAAACACTCCGAGCACCGGCCCTCCATCCACGCTCTATCTGCAGTGGTACAAACAAGGGTACGCGCCTTTACTAGTACGCCGCATACAATGACACGTCAACGTCGTATGCATGCAGCTCGTTCTCTACCACAATCTCATACGAACGCGTAAAGTCGCAGGGTACTGGGGTTAGCAAAGTGCGTATACATCAACGTTTGTCCAGGTCTTGACGGGCTGATCATACGGTAGGGTGCTTTTGTCCACTTCTCTGAGGAAGTTGAGGGTAACACGACAAGTGAGTATTCCGCGCTAGGCGGCCGTCCGATTGGTTTGCCTTATATTCTTGAAGCGACCACGCCATGGATCGCGTTCATCCAATGCGATTACAACGTGACTCAAGCGTCGGGTGTAGAAGACATTTTCACGCTCGCCAGCCAGCGAGGTGCCGTGGGAGCACTTCTTTTCTCCCAGTGGTCGGAAGCTTGCGTTGTGAATCCTGCGTTCCACGCAGACACCAATAAACAACTAATGGACATCTTCGCGACGCGGACGCTCTCATCCTCTAAGCGCGTCGCCTACTCTGCCTACCCGTCTTCTATCTTTCTGACTCTTTGGTTCGCACACAGAATCATTCAGGCTCAGTTCGCCAATGTGAATGAATCTGTATACGGAAGTTATAACGCAACACAGCTGACCGCATCCCAAGCCGAGATTGAAAACAGCTTAAAGTCTGGATACCCCACTGCGTTTGGATACCTGATGGTGATCCTTGACGCGCTTAATGCAACCGCGAGCCCCAGTGTCAGCACGCAGCTTCCCGGTCCTACACCCACGGCCAATAGCCCGTCGGCAGGCAGTGGAAGTAGCAAGAAGTCCGCGGGCCAGCAGCTGTCGCCCCGAATACGGTGCGTATTTCTAGTCATCGATGGGCCTGTACTGACCATTCGCTGCAGCATTTTATGCGCGATCTGCGGCGTGTTAGGCGTTCTTGTCACTGCTTACACTTGAAGCATCGCCCTCGTCGCGAGCAAGCGTCTTAGCGAATCCCCGTGATCCGGTCCTTCAACTCATGTTTGCTCTCACTTCTATGATGCATGTGAAGAATGAAACCCACTCTGTCGATTGTTTGTCATTGTCGGGTTGCTTCGAAGTCAATGATGTTATGCAAAGCTTACCACTGGTCGCCTCTGCACCGAGGAGCTCGGGACTCTCCCAAGCTCGATGTACGTCAGCTTTCTGCTAGCATTCAATCGTCCATGGTATAAGTAAGAGGTCCCATAATCCCAACTCCAAGTGCTTGCGTTTGCTTGCCGATGTCCACTTGTGCTTCACTATCTCCCAGTTACCCGTTTTCCATGTTTCCGGTTTCCCTCGTAGCCGTCCTATAAGATTTCCACCTTCATTATGACCCCCTGGATCATTCGCCGCTGATGCATGTAACGCAAGATCGACGGCCGCCGCCGTTGTCGACGATGAATCGATGACGAGGGAAAAGCATCCGCTCGGTCGACGAGTCCGAAACGGGGACGGCGGGATGACATAAGCCACCAGGACCATCAAAATGACGGCCTCTGATTGGCCCGCGGGGATGGGCGGGACGCGGCCGGTCGACCGGGCTCCGAATTCACGCGACAAGGACCAGACCATCACGGTCGTTGCCCCGCTCCCCACTCTCCTTCCCCCTCTTCATCTCTATCCCCTTCACCGCCATGCAGTCGCTCGCAGCGAGGTCGGCGTTGACGCCTCTCAAGCTCAGGTCCGCAGCCTTGCGCGGCTTTACGTCGTCGGCTGCAAAGCGCCAGGCGGTTGCAGCCAAGAGCACGCCCTTGAACAAGGAGTTCAAGATTTACCGCTGGGTGCGTGTGCTTTGCCAGGAGCACGGGTGCGTGATACTGAAGGACTGTTGGTTCGCAGAACCCGGATGAGCCAGCGAAGAAGCCTGAGCTCCAGAGCTACACCATCAACCTGAACGAGTGCGGCCCTATGGTGCGTGTAGAAGTGTCTGGACCACTGCGCATATACTCAGCGCTTTCATCAGATTCTCGACGCACTTATCAAAATCAAGAACGAGGTCGACCCGACACTCACGTTCCGCCGATCCTGTCGAGAGGGCATCTGCGGCTCGTGCGCCATGAACATCAACGGCCAGAACACCCTCGCGTGCCTCTGCCGGATCGACAGGACTGAGAGCAAGGACACCAAGATCTACCCGCTGCCGCACAGTGAGTCCCTCCACCCCTGTCTGTATGCACACGCTTGAACTCCGCCGCAGTGTACGTGGTGAAGGACCTCGTGCCCGACCTCACGCTGTTCTACAAGCAGTACAAGTCCATCGAGCCATATCTCCAGAACGACAACCCGCCCGCGCACGGCGAGTTCCTGCAGTCCCCGGAGGAGCGCCGCAAGCTCGACGGGCTGTACGAATGCATTCTCTGCGCGTGCTGCTCGACGTCGTGCCCGTCCTACTGGTGGAACCAGGATGAGTACCTCGGCCCCGCGACGCTCATGCAGGCGTACCGCTGGATCGCCGACTCACGTGTCAGTCTGCATTTGGGTGTCTGCCGGGAGCGCGGCTGCTGATACCGATCATTTGCATAGGATTCTTATGGCGCCCACCGAAAGGAGAAGCTGCAGAACGAGATGAGTTTGTACCGGTGCCATACCATCTTTAACTGTACGTTCGCTTGCTACGCTTTCCCTGTGGTGTCTAACAGTGTCTTGCGTTCCAGGCGCTCGCACGTGTCCAAAGGGCCTCAACCCAGCCGCCGCCATCGCGAAGATCAAGCTTGAGCTTGCGGCGGATTAGTTGTACACGATACTCGGCATCTGCATGTTCCAGCATTCCTCTACACGCGGGATGAATAATGTATATCATGGTGCACGGTAACAGAGTCCTGTCGCTTATTGCACAAGAGCTTTGAAGCGTCCGAAGACATGTTTTACACTGGTGGTGCTTTTATACATCGCAAATAGTCCCTTGAACAGTCACCTCTGCAGATCAGATTCCGTCGACAGAGGTGTCGTAATCCGCGAGAACCCGGGCTTACCGGCCACCCGGACTTACTGGTGTTTCAAAACCTGACCACATCTCAATTTTACTCGAATCTTGCAATGTGGTACAAAGAGGTTTGTCCATTTTTTGAAGCTCATCGCGACCCCTTCAAATAGTGACCCGCCAGGCCCGCAGCTCGATCAGCACACGCCAGCTCAAGTATGTCTAAGAGCCACTGCTTCATGCTTAACATAGATGCGTTGAATGCCACCGTACGGTCATTCGTGGCCCATCAAACTCTAGTCACCGTCAAATCAACGCGATTCCAGCTTGAGCACATCACAATTTCAGTATGTTGTCTCTACGATTCGCATGGCGTGTGTAACTTGATGAGTTCACTCCCAACCGACAGAACATCCCACCGTTCTTTCTGCTGCACTACCTCCCATCCTCTTGAAAAGACTCGACTACTACCGGACGTCAGGTGACAGCTATATAGCCTTGCTGCTGGCTGTCCAGCAATGAGCAGATCACACTGGCAGGATTCCCGTCGGTGTGCTCACGTCACAGAACCTTGGGCTCGACACCGCCAGTGCTCTTCTCTCAGCCACGTCTCAAGAGGACACAGCGAATCCGGCGAGAGACGGCTCGCCGCTCAACTGCCTCCTGGATGCTTTCGCGTTTTTGCCGTCTGCAAGCCAACGAACGAGGCGTTTGCAGCGTGCGCTGTCCACTGCGAGTCTGCATTGTGCCGCACACTTCTACAATGTGGATGCGACGGACGATGCATCCTTATCTCGGAGACTCCGAATTATCGGGTCTGGGTAGCCGGGGAGGCCTTCCTGCACCTGAGCTCTGGACAGTAAGGCCATGGCATATCGCTCTGGCGAGAGTCGTGGAGTCGCTTTCTTGGACTGGAGATAGCTTGAAGTTCAACGCAGCAAATAGCTAAGGTCATTGCAAGGTTCTCGAGTCTGAAGCTTCCAGGTTGCCCTAGGCCTCAGGCCTCGTTAACGTCGACTTTCAAGCTCGAGAGGCGGGCCGAGACGCCGGCACACGCCTGAACACCGGGAGGCGACCGACAACAGGTCGAACTCAAAGATGTTGCAGCTGACGACCTCACGATGTCTACGTTGATGCATGCAAGAATACATCTGTGCGAGTTAGTTGAATGTCCAGGAGAAACATCGTCCTCGGTGTCAGTGAAGCCAATACACCAAATTCATGATCTCGGCTCATTCATCAGGATTTTAGCGAACTACCGTGCCCGTGTACATGTCGCGATCGCAATGTTACCCACTGATGGGCCCCCTTCATACATGTAGCCTGTACAGGGGTCGTTAAATGGACTTGAGGGACATGGCGAATGGGTTATGAACTCAAACGAGTCGACCACCGACCGGCCACTTCGGGGTGTTCGACGCCAGCAACATGTTTCATTGTCTCTTTCCTCGGCAGCCCTTACACGTGAGACATTCGTTTGGATGGTTCATACCATCCCCTGGGTAGGAGGAAGATGAGGCTGACAACAGGGAGATGGTCCCGAAACAGCCTCGTACAGAGGGTCGCAGGGCACGAGGGTGAGTTGTGCAGGTTTCTGGAGCTGGAGGACACCCGATCAGCATCAGGGGGTCCTGACGGCGAAACAGGACGGCAAACGCCAAAGGTGAATCCCATGTGGCTGAATAGGTTTGACTCTGGCAAAGCATAAGTAGCAGGGCTACTACATGCAGAAACCCTGCAAGGTCGGAAGTCAGAACAGCCTTGGCCCTGATCAGAATTGAAGCTGGAGCTTCGCTTCCTGAGCGATCGGCACCTTCCAAGCGCGATCTCCGCTTTCACGGAGACCAATCACTTATGTGGTGTAAATGTGCGACACAGCCATTCGGGGGCTGAGGCTCTCCCAAGGAACGTCGAGCATGAGCAGGGATCCTCGTCGCTATACAACTACAAGTCACCAGCTTCGCATGAATAGTGTGGTGTGATGGAAAGGCTTCTCGAACGACGTACCAGGGCGTTTGTCAGACGGAGTTTTTCGGATGATGGGGGATGTTGTCGAGGAATTTCCACGTTATATGAAAACCCACGGGAGAAAGATGGTGAGGAAGACTGACGGTTGCGCAATTGTGACAAATTAGCGGTACGCGCTGGATGATGATGGACAGTGGGGATCATCAATGTTGGGAAGAGGTCGGACCGCAAGCGTCAGCAGCGCTCCACATTACACTTGTTGGCTTTCGTAGTACAGTGAGGTACGGTACGCCGTATAATAGTGTAGTGATTGGGTATATTGCAACGCGGTTGGTCTCGAGTACACGCCTTTGTCGCGCTGACAATTAGCCTGAGAGCACAGCGCTGAGGCATGGCGATGATGATAAAAGAACCCGCTGAAGATGAGCGGTGCGATCAAAGCAGTGGTCATGCGGGCGTTGCGGGGCAGGTTCCGGCGGAGGGGCGAATGAGAATCGCGAGGGGGGAAAAAAGCCAGTGCAAAGCTGTTCGTTCGAGAGGGTATTTCGAGCAAATTTAAAATTTATACGTGGCGGGGTGCGCGCGGGGCGCGTGGTCGCGGCCGAGGGCAGCTGGGGCTAGCTGGGGGAGAAGATCCGAGGCTCCTTGAGGCCCGAGTGGGGTCGGAGCGGCGGTGGCTGACTTTGGATTGCATTTGGATGGCATTGGGTTCGTCTGCCGTTGCGCCCGTGCCTTTTTACCTGCCACTGTCATCCGTCCACTTCGCTCCTTTCCTCCCCTCGCATCAATCCTCCTCTCTTCTACACATCCCACGTACGCTCAGGTCAGTCCAGCGCCCCGCAGCCGCAGCGGTCGTGGGTCTTGACCGCGCTATTCTTGCACACAGGCCTCCTCGAACCAGCACCAGACCAGGTCCCATCTTCACTCCCCGACTATCCGCTTGCTTCCCTTTCATCGCCTTCGAGTCCTTTGTCTACGTTCTTCGCGGCCACGGCCGTCCAATCAAACCATCGCAAGCTTGCAATGGAGAGTGCATCACCGCACGTCGGCACCGATTCGCCACCTCTTCGACAGACAATACTAGGCTCCTTTCTCCGTAGCCGTCCTCGTGGCACCTCTCAATCTCATCCATCACCCATCACAGACCGCGACTCGCCCCCACCGCTCCCAAACTCCATGTACTCTCCCCCTTCACCCGGCCCCAGCAGCCATCGACGACGCCCTGCAGCACCAGCCATTCAAGCCTCTGCATCTCATAACACTCCCATCGCCTCAGGCCTCACCCAGATCCTACGCCGTCGTCGCTCGGGTGGCGCGCTTGCCTCTACAACTGCCCAAACGCCAGCTGTCGTCCCAGCCTTGCCCCAGCCAGCCAGTCTCCCCGCCATTTCTGCCATGGCTGCCGCTCGCAGCCCGTCGCAAACACACCGCATCCGTCTCGTGCCCCACATCGATAACCGTCGCTCCCTACGCTTCGACCCCATCACGCGGGATGTTACGGAAGGCGCCCCCGCAATGCGCATCGGTCGGTTCACGGACCGCTCGGGCCTCGGGGTGGCAGCCGCGAACGCCGCCCTCGGCTCCAACAAGCTCGCCTTCAAGTCAAAGGTCGTCTCACGCGCACACGCAGAGGTATGGTGCGAACATCCGGCAAAGTTTTTCATCAAAGACACCAAGTCATCCTCTGGCACGTTCCTCAATCACGTCCGCTTGTCTGCCGCGAATCAGGAATCTCGCCCCTTTGAGTTGAAAGATGGAGACACCCTCCAGCTTGGCGTCGACTATCAGGGTGGAACTGAGGACATCTACAAGTGCGTCCGCATTCGCGTCGAGATTGGGAGAGAGTGGCAGGCGACGCCAAACGCGTTCAAGTAAGTGACTTGTTCGATTCCACGAGGCCCTGTCTGAGATGTTCTGCAGCACGAACGCGTTCCGACAGCTGAAAGCCCTGGCTACCCCCAACCTGCCTGTAGTGGTCGCACCTGGGGAGAAGAAGCCGGTCAAGTCAGGTTTCGCAGATTGCTGCATTTGTGAGTGCCTGGATGACGTCGTATGCGCAGCGGCTGACCCCACACTGCCAGGTCTGTTCTCCGTCACGATTCAGCAGTCCCTCTTCATCGCGCCGTGCTCGCACGCGTTTCACTACAAGTGCATCCGGCCGCTACTCGAGCGTGACTACCCTGCGTTCTCCTGCCCCCTGTGCCGCACTTTCGCGGATCTTGAAGAGGACGTAGAGGTCGACGGCGCGTCGCTTGACCTGGACCATGATGCCGATGGGGCTGCCGGGGACGTATTGCACTCGGACGACGCAGGTGACGCGGAGCTCCTCGCGCCGAACCTGACGCGCGACCCTGGCGCGGAGACCGAGGTTGAGGCGGACGGACCTGTGCGCCGCCACGCGCCGCGCGCCCCGTCGGGCAGCGGCATCCAAGACTTCCTCATGCCAGGCGGGCATGGGATCGTCGACCTCGCCGAGGCGAGCGACGACGATGTAGAGATGATGGAGGCGCTGGACGAGCCGCCGCTACCACCGTTGCCCGAGGGCTCGCCGATACCCATGGACGGCCCGGCGCTGCGTTCGCGCAGCGGGTCGATCGAGTCCGGGTTCGCAGGGCAGGGGCGGAGCGAAGACGACGCGAGCGGTGAGGGCGCGGCCAGTGGAGAGGGCGAGGAAGCGGATAGAGCTGCGAAGCGAAAACGCTAGACCGTAGACGTCTTCCTCATCGGCATCGGCATCTCTGGGACTTGGATTTTTTATTGGTTTGGCAAGTCGATGGCGCGCGGGGCGTGGGTGTGCGCCATTGCCTGAATCGTCGTGTTCCACGCTGTCTATTTCATCTGTATACTATCCTACTGTCTGAATGCTACTAATGTGGTAGTCGATCTGCATAACGAACAATTGAACATCCCTGGCTTGTATATATGTGATGAACTTGATGATCGTTATACTAGCCGCCTATCCTGTTCATGTGCTGTTCAGTAGGTGCGCCTGCGACCGCGTTACACGGTCGAGCAGTCAGGCGCTTGCCTGAGGCCTCAGGCAAGCGGCACCGTGTATGCGTTGCATCCGCGCATCTGATCCTGCGGTTTACCGATGGAGCTCCTAAAATTCCTTGCGCGTTCCGAGCGTGGGCGTGCCTCGTTCGTGGGCTGCCTGATACCAAGAATCCCATCTATGCGGCGCCAACAAGGAGATCAAGGGTGATAGGAGGCTGTCGGGCAAGTCAAGCGTTGTGTGTGCGAAGGAGATAGAGTAGACGAAGGATGCCGTGCGCAATTCCGGGCTGCAGATATGTTTCTCGGAAGCCTTCACAACGTTCAAGCGGTGCTGGAGATTGACGTCTGCATCGTCTAGCGATGTGTATTTATTGAGTACACGATTGGAGATAAATCTCCGCGTAGGGGTTCCAAATTCCAAATTCCAATATCGATGAATGCGCATGCGTCGCTACACCTTCTTCACCATGATGAGCGCGAGCGGCCACTCGACGTCGACCGCCTCTTCATTCCCGGGCACCGCCTGCGTCTCCTCCTTCAGCGCGCGCCAGAAGCGCAGCGCGATGTCGCCGTCCGCGCGCTGGAGGTCCTCGGGGTGGTGCTCGTGGAACGTGTGCAGCGAGCTCGCGGTGTACAGGTACGCGAGGAGGTCGTCCCACGCAAGCCGCTTGCGCACGATGACCGGGCGCGGGGACGGCAGATCGGGGTAGTGCGCGCCGGTGAAGAAGACATGCTCCCAGCCGGTGAAGACGCCGGGGAGCACGTCGGGCGCGCACGGCACCGCCTGCAGGTGGCCGTCGAGGACCGAACGGCCGGGCTGCTGCCAGTAGGGCCCGAGCGAGTTCGCAGGGTCCGTCCCGTTCCAGTAGCTGTTGATGAGCGGGGTGAGCGCAGGGAAGCGCGAGAGGCGCATCTCCGAGTAGCCCTGCGGGCGCGGTCAGCGGGCGGCGCGCACGGCATGCAGAGGAGGACGCACCCAGAACGCGGCGCTGCCGTCTTTGCGCAGGAGGCGGGCGACCTCGGGCCACACCTTCGCCCAGTCGAACCAGTGCGCGGCTTGGGCTGGGCGTGGACGTCAGCGGTGACAGCTCCGAGAAGCCGCGCGGGACGTAAGACTGCAAAAACGCGATGCACGCACCCGCGACGACGAGGTCGACGGTCCCGTCTGCGACGGACGCGACGGCCTCCGCTGGCGCCTGCCGGAACTCGAACTGCGTGCTGGCGAACGCGCCCTGGCGCTGCGCGACGGCCGCGCGCGCGCTCGCGACCATCTTCGCGCTCGGGTCGACGCCGATAACGTGCTTGAAGGGCGTCAGCTCGATCGTCGCCTGGCCTGGTGGGAGAGTGCTCAGGAGACGGCGACAGGCCGGCTATGGAGTATGTGATTGATTGCTCTTACCTGTACCACATCCTAGGTCCAACGCCGTGTCCCATCGCGCCCCGGGGGTTCGCCCGTGGTACTGGAAGACGAAGTCGTACAGCTGGCGGGGGTACGTTGGGCGCGCCGCCGCATACCGCGCCGTGTCGAACGTCGCCTTTGCAAAGGTCGTCATCGTCGTTTGGTCCAAGTTGGGGTTTGCAAGACTCAGACGCGGGGTGGTTTTGACTCGGCTACACTCGCGCGCGTTTTATGCGCCCGTCGTCGGCTGCGTTGTCCGATGCAAGCCACCTGCACATGGTTCTGCAACGTATAAATAAGCGCGTTGACCTGCAGACCTCTGCTATCACCACTCACGATGTCGCGACATCCGAACGGCCGCCAAATTCCAATTGGCCCGCCTCATCGTCGCCCGAGCATCGCCTTCTGCAGTGATCACCAGGGGAGGCTCCGAGGGACCAGGGCGAGGGACGGGAGGACAGTCGCGGGACGGTCCGGGGACGTGCGGAGACGGTCCACAGACCTGTTTACATCACGGGTCCACCGGTGAGTGTATAATTATAATGAACGCGGTGTTGCGGTCGAATGCGTTCATCCAGAACGTAAAAACGTTTCACTCCTTCGCATGTTGTAGCGTTCTTCATGTTCTGTACCTCCCCACCTCTCTCTTCCACGATACCCTAGCAAAATGAAGTCTTTACTTCGCAAAAAACCTCCAGCCGACTCCCAACGGACCTCTCAACCCGCGCAGGCACCCGCTCGGCCTCCTTCCAATGCTGCCCAGGCGCCTCCCGAACTTCCCCTCTACGCTCGTTTTGCAAGTTCCAAGCAGGCCTTGTCACAGCAAGACGATGCAGGGAAGACTCGGCCGGTGGTTTCGGGTCCCATGCCTCTGGGGAAGCCGGGTCGTATCGCCGTGCAGCTGGAATTGGACGAGCGTAGGAGAAGAAGCGAGTCGGACAACGTAGATCCAAGGCGCAAGGCGGGGAATGCCAGGCAGGAGCACCTGAGCAAGTCCCAGGCTGCTCCTGCAACGCGTCCGCCTTCACAGACGTCAGTGCCTCAGGCAAGACAGGCGAAGTCCCCACCGCAGATCCAAGCTTCAGAACGTTCAACTGTCCCTCCCAGTGAGTTTCAGCTTTCAATCGGCTCGCTGCTTGCCTGTTTACATGGCATGGTGACGACAGCTCCCGCAACGGAACAACGCGCACCATTGCAAGCGCGTGTCTCCGCAGCCGATTTGCAGCGCAAGCGCGACACCCTACCCCCTCCCCCGATCCCCCCCTTTGTATCACCAAGCCCTTATCAACTGGATGCGCAAGCTGTATCTACCCCATCGCGCTCGAACATTCCTTCTGTAGTATCACCCCGGTCTATTAAGACCGACCTGCCCGCTCTGCCTACAGCTGCGTCTGATAGAGCTCCCATGATCCCTAATCATTCCCTCCCGCCGACATCGGGTCTTGCTGTCTCGATATCCACCTCCAATCTCAGCGCGCCCCCTCCTGTGTTGAATTATGGCAAGGTGAGGTCACATTTCATATGTCGCCCGAGTCGGTATGTCTAGATTCCAAAACAAGTCGCGACGTTGGCCTGCTGAGCTGTTCTTGCCAGCTCTATTGTAAAGTATCGTCACAGGGACACTCGATCTCCAGCCCTTTGCACTTCTCTCTGCGTGTCATCTGCATCGCGCTGACCTACTCGCCCCACCAGGACGATCTTATCCCTCGGAACGTTAATCTAGACAGCCCATCGACTTCCTTGGGGGACTTCCGCATGTCCTTTGAGCCTCTCACTCTGACACTTGCAGAGAGCCTTAACCAGGTAAGCGTCATTCACACGCTGTACAGGCCGAGTCGAGACAGGCGTATCGAAAGTGTCCCCACGTTCATCACGGAATAGTAACCCACTTCTCTGCGATCTTAGGACCCCGCCACAACAGAGTCTCCGAACGAGCATCAGCGGCAGAGTGCATATAAGACGTCCTTCGCGCGGACGGAGGCGCCGCTGCCTGCTCCGCCACCTCCAATACCCCAGCCCTCTCAGATGCCGAGCAAAACTCTGCCCGCACCCCCTCCCGTGAGCTTAGATGCCCCAGGCGGGAAGCCTTCGAAGCATGCGACACAACTATATACCCAGCCATCCTTCTCAGCGTCTCACCCAACAAACAATACACCCGTCTTACGCTCGCAGGTTCAGACGCCTCCGCAATCTCCCGATGGATATCAGTGCGTCTCCGAAGGCACGAATGCACCAGTGCCCGTCAGACGGGAGTCGCAGACACGTTCGCCCGTTCGCGGTCGACCGCTCATCTTTGCCTCCTTGGATGCTCAGCCCGAAGAGCCGCCCTCATCTCGGCGTGGCCCCCTGATCTTCAATAGAAGGGATCAGCAACAGCCGGATCTGCGAAATGGCCCCAAGTCGCCCATTCGTGCGACTCCATATGGAACGCGGCCACCGAGTTGGTTTGGTGATCCTTCTAGCATTGACGGGATGCAGCCAGAAGTCTCGTCGGCTCCTCCGCCTTTAATCAAGCAGCAGCCCGGGAGCGGGCCGGACCCGCGTGTCGCTAGCACCGAACCCGCCCATGCGACGCGAGACGTGGGCGGACAAGCACCGCGGCATGCATCTCCGGCTCCACAGACGTCCCAATCACCTTTGGCTCAGCGTCCGCCTCACCTTAATTCCGCGCACTCGCATCCATATGATGAACGTGCCCCCAGCCCACCTCATCACCTACGAAAGACCAGACACCCCACCCTCTCGCGCGGGTCGGTTGACCTTTCGAACATTCCCGCCGATTCTACCTCCACACCGCGGAGCTCGACGGCTCACGAACACGACCCCGCTGCCACAGCTCGCGCTCGCAAGTCGAGTCGAACGCTGAACGGGGCTACCTCCGCCAGCTTGTCCGATCTCGGCGAGAGCGCCCAGCCACAGCACCGCGCGTCTCACCGAGTGCTCACAAAGCACCGCCCCATCACGCCTGTATCCCCTAAATCGCAGCCGCCGCCGCCGCTCGGTTCCCCCGCCGAGATTGAACCGCAGCGTCTGGGAAGGAAGAGCTGGCAGGCGCCGTCTGTCGCAGAAGCGCGCATCATGGAGGCCGCACCGACGCCGCCTGAGAAGGCGGACGTCAGGGCGTCGTTCGGGGAACCTGCTCCTTTGAGCGCGCGGACCGGGGCACGGACTCCCGTCAGAGCAGAGCTGCAGCTGCGCGACATTCCTGACGAACCCGCCGACGAGCCAGAACCTGCCCAAGCGCTCGAGGAAGACCGCGCGGAAGCTTACGTCCTCGTGCCCGAGGTGCGGCCGCGTCAACTCCCCACACCCCCGTCGCCTGAGGAATATTCCCGTGCCCGTGCGCGTCGCCGTGGGGAATGGCTTGAGAAGGCACCCCCGGAAGAGGTCGTGGATGTTGCGCAGCAGACGCTGCCCACCTTCTATCCATTGGCGCGACATCTACAGGACCCCGTTCTCCTGGCAGCGCTGTTGAATTATTTCTCCTTCTATGACTGGCTTGTTTTCTCGAACACGACCAAGGCGATCAAGGCTGTGCTGGATAGGAATCGGGACGCCCAAGAAGCCGTGCTGGAGAGGTTTCTGGGAACTGTCGGTTATACACGATGGACGTGGCTGACGCCAGAACCGCTGCAGCTTACCTTGAAGGAGCTCCATGCGTACATGAAAGGGGTCAGCCTTCCCACCCACCAATACGCGCACACTGCGGCCGCCGTACTCTCTACCCCTCCTACGCCGGAGCAGCACGATCTCACACGCAGCCTCAAGAAGGCAACGCGGGCCTTTACTCGGGTTGTCCTACGCCTTCGTGCGCATGCAGAAGCAGAAGCAGAGCAGATCGCCGCGTTCCGCCGCGCCATGCCCTTGCCGCCTTCGAACGGCAATAGTCGCCATCACAGTTCGGCGGGGCCTCCGCCGTCGTGGAGCACGGGTGCCGCGTCGGCGCCGCCTGCACGGCGAGCATTGTCACGGCAGACCAGCCGGGCCCCCTCCCCAACGGGCTCTACATGGTCCCATAACACCTCTCAAGTACATCTACCTCTATCGCTCCACGATCGGCGCGAACCATCACCGTCCTTTTCCCGTTTCCGTTCCCCTCTCTTTAGATTGCGCCGTGCGCCGCTACTGCAGGTTTTCGTACCTTCTCCGGAAGGCGATTGGCTCTCTGACTCTAGCATACTGGAGTGCGAGGCGGAGCTCAGGAAGGCGGGAGTCCTAGAGCTCCTGAGAGCTGGAGATGTGGTGTGGGATACTGCAGTCGGAGACGAGGGCAATGTGGGTCGGCTCATTTGGGATGGGCGATATCTCATCGTAAGCCATCGTGCTTCGCCTTGCGCGAGCAACTTGTGAAGCTGACTTTCCTTGTGCAGGACCTCGATTACACATACTCGCCGATCGGAGATCTCCCACGCTACCTTCCGACGCTCGCGTTCCCGCCGTCATACTTCCACCGCGTCATCCGCATCGCGGGCGACAAGAACCCGATATGCCACATCGACGTGCGCCCCTGGGCAGAGGAGATCGCGTCGAATCTGCAGCTCCTGCAGGACCGCGTGAAGACCGAGACGTGAGTGCCACAACCCATGTGCTCCCGCGCGCATCTGACGCGCCGCTCTAGCCCGCAAGGCAATTACCATACCGTCGTGCGTTGGGTGCACCGCTCCTCGTTCACGATCCGGCCGCCGCAGTCCGTGCAGCCTCCCATGATCGTCATGCCGACGAAGGAGCGGCGGGGTGTCGATCCGGGGTGGTATGGCCTCGTCGTCGTCGAGGCAGAGGGCACGAACGAGGGTCTTGAGGACTTGCAGGAACGGTGCCGGGGGGCGTTCCCTCCGCGTGCGGCCGGGCCGCGGGCTGCGCCCCGGCTGGGCGAGCGAGAGAGGACGGTCTGGCGGATTATGAGAGAGCGCAGGTGCGATATTTCGGTGCTTACCCGTTGGTGAGTCCTTACTCACTGCTTTCTGTTAACAGCCGGCCGGGGGAGATATGGATTAGTACGGTTAGTTATAAGGAGCGACTTCTGCCTTGATGGACGTGAAGCTCTCCGGACAGTGCCTTCGTTTCTTTGTATGGTTCATTTGTAGTTATCTTTCCGTGCTACTGAATGACGGTGTGCTACTCACTCACATACTGACGAACCCTGGGTTAATCTTCGTACAATGATACATGCTGTTGAATTATGAATGTACGCTGTAACTAACTATCACGATAATATGGCTCGACTAGAAATGGATGTGTTCGGGGTCGTTTATACACTCTTACCATCTTTCTTTTATGGGAGGCGGAGAGGTTCATTTGCTGAGTCGAAAGAATGAGGGGTAAGGATAGGATAGGATAGGATAGGGTACATGAAACAAGGCCACGTCTCGTAATGGGTAATTGTTGGAAATAGATAGATCGTTATAGCTCAACGGTACACAAGATATCATCATAATGCTTTCAGCTTCACCAACCAATCTGGGTCGTACTCGAACCCTGCAAGATATTCTTGCACTATCATCGGGATCGAGAACATGTTGAGAGGGGGCGGGAGACCATCGTCGATGACCAACATGGGCATCATTCTGGGAACCGGAGCCAGCGACCGCTCCAAGGCGACGTAGCCCGTGTGTCCACCACCGAGCACGCTGTCAAACATCTCATGGACGCGAACTCGAGTCTCACAATGTGCGTTTCGTATTGTACGGGTGTAGGTCCGCCCTCCTCGAGGAAGGGTATGTTCTACCACATCGATATAGATCAGGAAGACGTGGGTGTCTGCCAAGAGTGACCGTCATCACTACGGCAAGATATGGGACATACTGCAGACTTACCGACTCTGCTGCTGTCGTCCGGGAGCTCCAAGGCACTTACGCCGGCAAACGCGATGTCCTGCGCATTGTCCGCACACCACTTCTCAACTTGAAAGGTCGAGTGCCGCTCGACAACTGCGTCTCCCATCGCAGCGCGGCGTCGCTGAATACCGATATTCTGGTCGCAATGCCATTCATGCTGCGATCGATGGGCTTTCTGGCATTTCTTCGACTGTAAATGGGTGAATATGTGTCGGGTCCTTTAGAGTACACTCGGACACTCACGCAATAAGACGTGACCTTGCACTTCGTGCAACGTGGGAGGTCTGTCGCGTTCCCAGGCAGACATTGACCGCATCGCTCACCGATGGGGTGCAGCCCGTATGCCGAATGCTTCAGGCAATTCGCGCAGCGTTCGCCGATTGGTGCCATGGGGTGAGGGACAAAGAGAGCTCTGTGCTAGCAGCTGCCCAATGCCAGTGCTTAAGTACTGGTAGAGAACGTGCCTTTCCGACATGCGATGCCCGAACAGCCTAGCTGAGGCTGTGTTGACAATCACTCAGCTGTTCACCGTCCTTTTTTTCGGATCGAACCCGAATTGTTAGTCTACACGACTTACCATGTCAGCAACTGATACAAATTTCAACAAAATACTGTTCAGTTTGAAAGAGGAAAGTAGAGTGATGCCAGTGGGACTTGAGGATAGGAGCCAAACCTGTGACACATGAGTCGGACTCGGAATCCTACTGTAGTACCAGCTGCGCTGGCGTCAAGGACCATCACAGCCAATTGTGTACAAAAAGTCATCATAACGCTTTCAGCTTCGACAACGAATCTCCATCGTACTTAAACCCTGCCAGGTATTCGAGCACATTCATCGGCAGCGTATACAAGTTGAGAGGAGGTGGAAAATCATCGTCAATGACCAGCATGGGCATCATTTTGGGAATCGGCACCAGAGATCGCTCGAGGGCGACGTAGCCCGCTCGTCCGCCGCCGAGCACACCGTCAAACATCTGATGGACGCGCATTCGAGTTTCACAACGCGCGTCTCTGATCGTGCGGGTGAAAGTTCGCGTAATGCCCCCACCCCGAGGAGAGGCATGTTCCACTACATCAACGTAGACCAGAAAGACGTGGGTATCTGTCAGGAATCAGCAGGATCGCAGACATGAGCGAGATATGATAGGCACTGACCAATTCTGCCGCTGTCACGCTGAAGCTCCAGGGCACTTATCCCGGCGAGCGAGATGTCCTGCACCTTGTCCTCACACCACTTCTCGAACGTCGATTGCCGCGCGGCCACGGCTTCCCCCATCGCAGCGCGCTGTCTCTGAATACCGATGTTCGAGTCGCAAGCCCATTTATGCTCGGATCGGTGGGCCTTCTGGCACTTCTTCGACTGTGACATGGTGAGTGTCGCGTCCGATAGTATTGTATACTCGGATACTCACACATTGAGAAGTAACTTTGCACTTGGTGCAGCGCGGGAGGTCTGTCGCGTTCCCAGGCAGACATTGGCTACATCGCTTACCGATGGGGTGCTGCCCGTACGCCGGGTGCTTTAAGCAGTTCTCGCAGCGTTCCCCGATCGGTGACATGAGAGGAGAAACAAGGAGAGCACTGTGCTAGCAGCCAGAGACGCGTCCTTCTTGATTCACTTCAGTGGAAATGCGATGCAAGCTGTCCCGCCCATGTTGGCAATATGTACGCCGTCCTGTCTTTCCGGGCCGAACCTGTTGTTAGCTCATACAGACCATTGTGGTGTGAAGGAGAGCAGGCAAGAAACTTCTGTGAATGTGATCAAGGTAAGTAGAGTGAAAGTGGACAGACGTCTGAAGAACAGCCGCGATTCCTGGTGGACGTGCGACGAGTGCAACCAGGTGCAACCCTGCAGAAACAAGAGAGTAAAGTAGGCGCCCGCGTGTGTCGCGACGCGTGAAGCGCGCGTCGAGCATCCGCTCGCATATTCGGCATATCCTCACTTTGGTTGCTCCCGCCCAACGCCCCAAGTCGTCCCTCTCCAGGGCAGCTTTGCGTGGTTTCACCCTTCCCATCCTACTTTCCTCTGTCCCAGAGACCACGCAGAACCCCCCAGAACAACATCGGCCTGAATTCTGCGCGTGCAAAAGCTCCACGCTGTTTGCCTATCGATTAGTCTGTTCGAGTTTGAGGACCTTCCACTCTCTCTGGGAGGAAACGGAGTAGCTTACTATAAGGATCTTGCAGAGGTGCGTAGCTTGTCTTCAAACCATCCGACGCGTTCACAGTTGCAACAACAGAGCACGCAGTCATGTCGCGTCGTTCGACTGCTCCATCGGACACAGCGTCGCGAGTTTCGCGTCGTTCGTCCACAACAGGGGCGACGACGGGGATTTCCAAACCTAGGACTACCTCGAACGCCTCGCTCTTGAGCAACATGAGCAATATTAGTGGCGCGACGACAGTGACACCCCATAACGTCAACAGTGAGCCGGCTCGTGTTTTCTCCAATGCTACACCGGTCCCTGCCAGCGTCGCAGCGAAGCGTCTCTCCAGCTCCATTCCCTCCCTCTCTTCCATTCGACGGCAGTCGATGCCGGTTCAAGGATTCGTAAACTCTGCATTATCCACTTCCAGCTTGACCTCTCCCGCTACCCCTTCCCCACCAGCCCGCTCTGCTACACAGGCGGCCCCACGTCCCGTTCCTTCCGCATATAAACCACCACCATCTACCTCTGGCCGTGCCTCGCGTTCCAACTCCCTCTTTGGCCCGTCCGAGCCTCTCTCGCAGCTGCAGAACATCCCTGTAGCGCCATCCACGCCCCGCTCGCGTGTCCAGTCTCTGACAAGCCCCGGCGACAAAGGCAGAAGCGGTGGATCTCCTGGCATTGCGCTATCCACTTCGTCGCCCGCCATAAACCTCACTACTCCGAGTCCCCAGTCAAAAGTCAAGTCGGTCGCCTCTTCGCGCCATGCGTCGCCCAGAGCAAAGACCGGCGATACGCCCTCCAAGATGTCTAGTGCCGCGTCAAAGGCGGGCGGGCGACGGCAAAAATCCCGCAACGGGTCCGCTCAATCCGTCGTTGGGTCTACTGCAAGCGCTGCGTTCCCGAAGTTGGATTTTGGCACAACTCTGGACTCACCCTCGCTCAAACTCACGACCGACGGCGATGACGAGCTGGGCGGCCCCATGTCTGTCTGGGATGGCGACGACATGACTCTCGAGATGGTTACCGACGCAGGCGACGGCGACGTCGACGAAGAGGTAGATTTCTTCGACTTTCAAGTAGATGCGGCTTGACAATCTTTACGATCTCTCTAGTTTCAAGCCGGTCTGGACACGCTTTTGAATGTTCACAACAAGAAGCTCCTGCATTACAAACGGCTTCTGGAACGCTCGCAAGCGGCGACAGCCGCACAGCTCCACGCCCTGCAGGCTGAAGTGCGCGTGTTACGTGAAAGGGACCGTGAGAGAAGTCAAAATGGTGTTGCAACCACCGCTTTGGACGGCGAAGAATTTTGCACGTGCGGAGGGAAGAAGAGGAAGGGGTACTGGAGCGGCTATCGAGGTCACGAAGACGAAGACGATGATGGCGACGTCGATCTCCTCAGAGCGCTGAGGAGAGATGCGAATGGCGAATTCAGCGAGATTGAGGTTAGGAAGGCAATCAGAGGATTGACGAGGGACGAGAGAATGAGGCTGTAAGCCCCCCTCTTCGATGTGTTGAACCACGCTAACTTTGACCTTGCCCATGCAGGATAGCCATTATCCTTGACTGTGAGCGTTATATGCACATTCCTACTAACTCCTTCGGATCTCATTATGCATATAGCATGTCTGCCTGGGGACATTCGCCTGCAAATCCTCTTGCTAGAAAAATATGCCAAGTCTACCTTCGACATCATCGGCAACCTTGCTCCAGATCTTACGTTCAAGATATTGAAGCATCTTCGAGTGTCAGAACTCGTAGCCATCGAGCCTGTATGTCGCGGAGCGTCACCGTCGTTGATTCACACGTAACACTTTCTCACAGGTGTCGAAGAAATGGCAAGAGATGGTACACATGCCTGCGCTCTGGAAATACCACTGCTTGAAGTTGACCGCGACTGACCCTATTCCTCTGAAAGCACCATCGTCCCCCGCTGGATGGTGCGTTCATGTGGTCTCTTTGGGTTGCATCGGAACTTAACATTCTGACATCAGGGAACCGCTGTATCGCTCCTTGCATCATCGCGAGTCCAATTTCAGGAACGCACTGCCCCAAAGTATCCGATTCCTGAATGGGCACACGAATTTCTGCACTACGCTCTTGTTGCGCGGTACGCTGTTTCAGACTCCTTTACGTCGTCACCCATACTGATACATGTGCGTACTATTTCTAGGCAAACGCCTCATTAGTGGATCGTATGACGAAACTATACGCTTCTGGGATGTGGAGACAGGGGAAATGAAGAAATGCTTGCAGGTGAAGAAGCCCGTCAGTTGCGTTGATTTCCTTGCGGAAGAAGGTAAGCCCTCAACGCTCGTGCTTCTGGTCACTTTGCTAACGTTATTTCCATTTTGTAGAGGTCTTCGTTGTTGGCTTCCATGATGTTGGGTATGCTTGTCATTCTTCCTTACACAATACCATGCTGATCATCCCAGTCGCGTGCATCTCTTCTCTTCCGTCACATTCAACGCCCTGCAACAATTGGCCGGGCATCTGAATGGCATCCGCGCTGGTGCGTACTTTCTATTCCCAAGTATGCATCGTTGCTGAGTCACTTCAAAAGTGGCTTTGTCGTCCAAGAATCTCGTATCAGCCGGTGCAGATAAGGCCTTGGTGTGCTGGGATTGGCGTGCCGGGACGAAGATCGTACGATTCGGTCAACAGACTACAGTCAACATTGGCGTGCAGCTTATCAGTGGTGGTTCAGCTGAAGAGGGCGAGCGGGTAGTCAGTGTCACTATCGATGGCATCGTTAGAGTATTCTCCATCCGTGAGTTAACAGTCCTTTCTGGCGCTTGTCACTGACTTGAGTGTCTATCACAGGTCGGCGAGAGATGATCTCTCAGTTCAAACTTTCTGAACTTGGAGGCGGCGATCCCACCTTGAGTTCTAAGCTGTTCAACGTGGGGAGAGCTCCGGACAACATGTTACAGTGAGTTGCCTTCCTTGTAGAACCTTTACAAATCTCTCACTTTGCCATAGATGGTTTGCCGCCCAAGGCACACAGATGACGGTGCGTCCCTCCCGCCCTTCGCGCGGATTGTGCCGATTGACAACTGACGTCGAACTAGTGCGCAACGAAATCCGTCATCCTGCATCTACAATGGACGGAAGCCGAAGAGCAACCAAACGTGGTAACCTCCCCAGTTGGCGAACCTTCTTCCCCTGCCTCGCTGCCCTCCGCCGGATTGAGCGCCTCCACCTCCCGCACGCGCACGGTGTCCTCGCTGTCCCGGTCGAACTCCTCTTTCTCCACCCCCTCTCGCCGCAGCTCCCTTGCCGTATCGATATCTACCGGCTCGCGTGGACTAACGAGTCCGCGTACCCCCGCCACTCCCCTCAGCCCCTCCGCGACACCTTTGCCCATTCGCTTCGGGCGCGCTGCCATCTTGACGGCGCCGCCGAAGCTCGTCGCGGTCGTCGAGACGCCGGACGTCGCAGTGGGCGCGGTGGACCCGCGGAAGCGCCGAGTGATTACTGCTACTCGATTCAGCTCGCGTGCTGGGGCCGACCGCAGGGTTCGTTGACATAATTTCTTACCGATCATGACTGCGTCTGATTGTCTGCCTTTATTCAATTTGTCTTTCTAGATATTCATGTCGACACATCGCGATAAGGATGCGATCATGCACACGGGCGACGATGGTGATGACAACGATGAAGATGGCCCGGCGCTGCGTGGGCCGTCGCCGCCATCGGTGGACTTCGACACGGAGATCACTGCGGTGTCTGGAGCGTGGGGCGTGCTTTCGGACGCCAACGGGAATAATTACTACGGCATGAAGGGGCTGCGCGGACAGCTGCCTCCTAAATTTGCGGGGCTCGCGACGCCGGAGAAGAACCCGATGTCTATGCAGCTAAGCCACGAGGAGGTTGTCGTGGGGTGTGCAGACGGCACCATATAGTACGTGCCTCTTCCTCCTGTTTTCATGGACGGTCTTGTCTGACTATGGCCACAGTGTGATGAGCTTCGTCGGGTACGATTATCTCAAACAGAAGGAGCACACGAATTATGAACTGCAGCACGTCGAATACGAGGAGTGAGCACACTGTGTGCCGGATTAGGTTTTCCCATACATTTCCTTCTATATGCGTCTTCACCCGCTTTCGCTAGCTATGCAGCTATCTTCGCATTCATTGGATCCGGATTTCACAGTTTACCGCAGGATACCCCTCACCATATTACTCCCCTTAAACCGGCATAAAAATTTAGACTATCGATCGTGTTTTTTGGCACAATGCTATTGTCCTGGCCTAGTCACCCCGCTGGCACCAAGATTGTTGAGGTGGACTGTAGACACTGGCCACCGGATGCATCCACGGAGCTTTCCGCCTTTCGCTGGATTACTCGGAGTAAGAGCCGGACGGCTTTGGCGACAAAGGGAACACGGGAACCAAAGGCGCGTTAATGGCGACTGCAGTTGTGGCATCGATATGCCTCCACGGTTATGCAGAATATAAAGACATGGCCGTGCTCACATATACAGCTCACCTCTTGCTCGCTTGCTGTTTCATGGCGCTCACCCCGTCCAGCCCTCGAGGGAACCAGTACGTTGACCTTGCATGTGGCACCCAGCATACAATGACCGCTCGCAGGGCCTCCCCGACCCGCCTCGCCTTCCAGGCTCTGTCCATCGCAGGCGACCGGACAGACAGCAACCGTCCGGATCCTCCGGATCCGCACGCGCTCGACACTAGCTTCGACCCCCCGTCAACACCAGGCAGGCGCAAGAAACGCAAGCGGTCCCAGGAGGACCGGGCGGTGCTGACACCTGTGAAAGAGGAGCAGGAGGACGGCCCCCCGGCACAGGCGCAGCAGCCGTTTGCACGGCTCAATGCTGTTATCGACGATATTCTCCGCCGAGCGGAGGAGCAGGACTTCCTGCGGCATTGAATAGGATGGAACATGTTTTGACAAGGATAATGGCAAGCATATAATTCTTCCGTGTCTGCTTCGCAATGAACAGCCCGGTCATACGTCATACACGCACCCAACACACGATCGTACAAAGACTCGCTCGACAGCACTGTTTATCTCGGGATTTAGGCGTGACATCCCGCCCGCTTACCCATGATGCCGAGCCCTGCACCAAAGTATGCGTAGCCTCTCAGAATGGCGGCGCCAGCGAGTAGCAGGAGTGCGCCACGCCGAACGTACTTACGACGCGTTCCTACAGCACCTGCCGCGTCGATCGCGGCAATGTCCGCTGTCGTGAGTTCTGCCCTCCGCGTCAGCGTAGCGCGTCTATAAATGAGGTGAATAGCGCACCAAGGTCCCCTGCCGCGAGATATCCTTCCAAGCGAGACTTCTTGGAGCTCGTGCTGTGTCACAAATGTCAAGCTACAGATTTAGGTCAAGGATGGGATGAGATGTACGTCACGACGACCGCGCCCTTCGCCTTCACCCAAGCGAGTAAAACTTGATCTGCGGTCACACCAAGGCGGGTGGCGATTGTGCCGACAGGTCTGTCGACGGGGCCGCCCGGCTTTTGCGTGATGGGGCTGACAGTATCGATATCAGCTAGTTGAAGACAAATAAGATATGAAGGGCCCGCGTACATGAGTGCGCTGTACGCCTCGGTAACTATGCCGTGTAAAGCCCCCGCCGCCAAGATTGGCGCCTGTTGCGCATACACATAGGGATGCAAGAGGATCTAAGTTACGAGGGTGCGGTTAAGTGCAATTATTGGATGACGTCGGCCACGAGTCGTACCTGGTTCGCAGCGGGCTTGACTTTCGCAGAGGCCAGAAGGATTTCGAGGTCTGCAACGCCGAAGTTACTCACGCCGATGCTCCTGAAGTAGATAATCAGTATCTCGGGATTCAAATACGAGTCAAGCCAAAGTCGAGCAAACGTACTTTGCTAGTCCATCAGCCTTGAGTTTCTCCATTTTGGCCCACGCAGTAGGTATGTCGGGCTGGGCGAGGCGGGGATGGTGAATCAAGTAGAGGTCGACGTAGTCGACGCCAAGCTGCGCAGCCAAGTCGTGAGACACCGAGGAAGTGGTACGGGAGAATAAAAGCGTACATTCTTGAGACTGTTCTGAATGGAGGTTTCAATATCGAGCCCATTCAAACCCGAGTACTTCGTCGTAATGAAAACATCTTTGCGCGCAAGTCCGCTTTCACGGAAGGCGGTCCCGGCTTCTTCCTCATTCCGATACGCCTGTGCAGTATCTACGAACGCTCAGTTCTTTGATTAAAAGTACGTCCAGTGCACTGGGCTCACCGATGTGGTCAAAACCCACTGACAGCGCCTGGTCAACCTGGTCGATTGGACCCTGTCCATTGCCCATCTTCCATGTGCCAAACGCGATGCTGGGGATGGAATGTCCTGCACGAGGCGCAGAGATGTCAGGATGTGAATGTGTCGTGATATTTCCCAGAAGACGAGTTCACCGTCGTTGAGCTTGATGATGTCCCAAGGCATGGTGGGAGGAAGAGAGTGGGGAGTGTGAGAGCGCAGCGCTGTTGGATTCTTGCACCATGCGCAGGGGTCTTCCGTTTCCGCGAATCACGATTGCATCATTGAAGCGCGACGTGACGCGTGCACGTGCATCCCGTCACAGGCAGATGTCTGGGAATAAGTAATTAATATTCTAGGGAAAGATGTGTTTTGCTGCATATAAGAAGGGAGTTGGGACCGACACAACGGGGAGGAGACTATCGAGCGAGCGAGATGCAAGTCAGGCGGACGCGTTGTTGACGCGTTGTTTGTCCACGCAGACACGTGACAGAGAGGATATCCGAGCTGGCCGAGTATGCTCCTCGAGGCTCCTCGAGTGAGGACCACCGTCATCATCATGCTATGACACTTCAAGTTTCAAGCTCAACAATGGTAGGCCTCTCTCATGTAGTTAGTACGTCAGGTTTCTCTCTTTTCTTTGTTTTCCCTTTTATATATATTTTTACCGCCCATTCCATGCCCGGCTTTGCTTTCGGAATGTTACTCACCGGGAGCAGATAAGAGTACTTGTTGATGAACTGTAGGATCTGACTCATGCAGAGTGAATAGTAGACAATGCCGTATAGTCACAGCTCGGCGGAGAATAAATTACGTGTGAGTACAGACAGCAGATACAAAGGTAGAAGAAACAAAGAACGTGGGTGTATGAAGGTGTTGATCGAGAGGTCAATCAGGTAAGTCCCATGAGAACACCCGGCCCTCACTGTCTCCATGGTATAAACGTTCCCTGTGAAGAGTACAACTGTCAGGGCAACACAAGCAGGAGCAGATAGCGAACATACCCGACGAATTTGAGCACCGTGATGGGACAATGTTGCTGAGACTGCATGGTCCTAAGAGTTACGAACTCCCAAACCGCCTTCTGCCCAGGGGGCGTCTTGTCGGTGTTCCAGGTTCTGAGAGTGACTTTGCCGTCTGGGTGACCGGTAGCAAGGATCCCGAGGGATGAGTATTCTCGCTCGTGGAACGCCAGAGACGTGATGCGCGGGGGAAGGTAAGCGAGTGTCGGTGAGTAGTTCAGGTCGAATTCCGCGATCGGACGTGCATTTACAGTGTGCAGGCAAAGTTTGTTCCGAGAGCAAGTTGCGATGTATCCCTGTTGATGCAGTGATTTTGTCAGTAAACCGACGCAAAGATGTGCGGGAACGAAATACCGTCTCTTCGTTGATCGCCGCCAAATGCACAGCAGCGCCTTGATCGTCGCCGTGCCAGATCGACCGCGTGTAGACCGCCCGGTTCAAATCCCACAACGCAGCGCTCCCATCCTTCGAGCCGCTCACAATCAAGGACCAAGTCCTGGACGCGGCTACACAGAGAATATCGGCCGTATGTATGCGCATGAGGTGTGAGAGCGACAGATTCAGCGAATTGGACGAGCCGCCTGATTGATTCCGAGATACGCGCCAAAGCCGGACGATGTGATCGCTGGAGCCTGTCACCAAGTTCTCATAGTCGGGGAATACAGCACAGGTGCACTCTATTCCTTCGATGACTTGTACGATCTGTGCGTACAGGTTTTGTGAGTGCAAGCGGAAGTAAAATTTCTCATGTACATACCTTGCGATCGATCAAGACCCGCAAGTCCGTGGCGGCGGCTCTACCCGTGCGACTGAAGCCCCATTCCACCTGTTCATGGGGATATAGAGGTACAGGGAGCACACCGGCAGGACTCGGAATAATCCTTTCACCTATCATATCGAAAGTGAGTGTCTTGACAGGATTGCCATGGCCTATGCCTGTGTGTGTCGAATGTGAGAAATACCGTGGGAGGATGTACGAATGCTATACACCTACTTCGAACAGCCATTCTATTGCTTTGTACGATCAACGCGTAGTCCTCCTCGATACCGTGCAGGGTTCCCAGAGGCAATGTCGACAGGCCGTGCATGAATCTTGGAGGATGTGCGGACCCAAACAACTTGCGAGGTGTTTGTCCGACTACATCTTAGTTCAAGAAGATATCAAACAAGAGGCACAAGCATGAACTCACAGTTGTGTATGATGCCTACGGTAGCCTCTCTTTCTAATTCATCGGTGATCGAGTCAAGGTCTCGAGAGAAGTCAGTCAAGGTTCAGTCAAGAGCCTTCACACCGCGTACCTATCGAGCCCTCATAACTAAGAGGGTGGAAGACGTTGAGAGACGCAGGGTCGCGCTGCTTGCATCCCCAGATGAGGTCTATCCAAGCAGGCAGGTTTTCGCTGACATAGTCGCTTTCGAGAGCCTGCAGAATGACTTTCAGATGAGTCGCTTGAGATCGGGAGAGTCACTTACTCGTCTATTCATCGTAATAAATAACAGCGGATCATGCTTAGCCCAGGGGGGAAGCTTGACGTGATGTATCCGCTCCCCTGTATTTTGTTGAACGCCGAAGTCGAGATCGGCAGAATTCTCTAAAAACCTGAGGAGAGAATGAGATCTGACCTGGCTACGAATTTGAAGGCTGATATCAAACGTACTCGGGGAGTGTATAGAACTCAGGTATCAGTTCACGGACGTCGCCTCTAATATCTTGCGATGCTGAGGTCCAGGCACGGGCAATGTCACTACGAAAATATTCAGATCGAGTGCATGGATGAACAATGGTTTGCCTCAGTTACCCAAACAAACGGTCAGGGAGATCCCAGTCGCCACCCTAGTTATTTCTCTTAGTTGGCCAAACACGCGACACTCAAGTTTCCTACCTGTAGAGTCTTGAACATGTTCGTGAACGGCGCCATCCGGATCAAGAAATGGCACACGATCATGGACGAGCTGAAGTGGGTTCCGTAGTGAAACGGTTTTTCGTCCACGCTCTCAAGGCTTTCGTAGCGCGATTGAGCAGCTTCACGTCTCGCAGCCGTAAGAGCACCCATTGGTTTCGTCAAACTGCGCATAAGTACCGTAAGCGAACAATGGCGGACGAAGGAATCAGACGACGTACTCTCTGAACGTCTCTCTTGATGATAGGTTCAGTTGCTCGGAGGTGTAGTCCTGTATCACCCACGCTGGCCGCAAATGAGAATCAGTGCTGCACTAAGCGCGCAGATAGAGGGACACTTACGGAACACGGGATATTGCGTTGCATCACTAGGAGTGCGACCAGAGATTTGATTGAGGATGCTCAGGTAGGTGAACTGACAGACGTCAATTGGTTGGGCATTGATCAATAGTGAAAGACATACGTTGCTGATTTCTCTGGTTTGCCATTTGCGCTGTGCCGTGGACAATTCATCCGCGCGGAAACCAGAGAACAGCTTAGCGCTAGCTCTATTGAACAATGGCGATTTGAGGAGGCCCGGAGTAGGACCGGGCGTTAGACCAGAGTCAGGCCCACCGCGTCCACTGATAGCAGAGGACAGTCTCCGATCCATGTCTACACGCTGCCTTTGCTCAAGGAACACGACAAGAAGTGAACGGCTGTCTCTAAAATATATTTCCAAACTAGCAGGTTGAATGAGAATCGACTAAGTATTCATCGAGAACGAGAGACTTACGCGACGTCACGGAATAGGAAAGTCCTGTCGCTTAGACTTGCTATTTGTTCGTAAGGCCTTCAAAGGGTTAGCGCGAATACAATCAGGATGAGAGCGATTTATCTCACCAACGATGAGCTCTCTGGACGCCATTGAGCTCCATGATACTTCCGGGTACGAAAAGCAGACGTCTTGGAGCATCCTGGGCATCAATTACTTCCCCTTCGTCATTCTCGACTAGACCATCAAGCATGTACAGGTGCGTCTTCCCGAAGATTAGGAGTCCAGCTATGGTACTACCATTAGCTGGTGCCAACTGAAGTCCTGGAAATAGCTCACGAGAGGAATCGACTCCAGTGATTCGAGCGACAGTGCTGACGGCCTCGATCACATCGCCAGGTTCAAGTTCATGACGTACCCGGCGGTGCTTGTCGTCAACCACGTCCTCAGCTAGCTGACGGTCATCTATAAGACAAAGTCAGAAAATGTACGCTATGTGGAATGGAGAGCTCTTACCATCAGCATCGGTGGACGAAATCTCGTAGGCCTCCGCCCATGGAGGTACCTCCACTCGGAAGACAGATTGCTCATCTGCCACAGGCAGCTCTATACCTCGCAATCGCGCAGCCTCATCAACCTTGGAGCTGACTGGCTCTGCTGTTGCCGATTCCAGCCGCTTCCTAGGTTTCAATCAGCACATGGGGGAATGAATCGATGATGTCGACTTGCCGCACACGACACGGGCCCTCGGTTTCATCCAAGCGCCACAAACGGTGCTGCTCCGGTATCTCCCATATGCCGCGCTCCATGGTGAGAGGAAGAACCCATTCGGTTAATCGGGACACTTGACGATTGTACTCGTTGCTGATCACAAGTCAGTAACCCTTCGAAGACGCCTAGAAAATCACATACAGGTCAAGTACATTCTTCCGCAACCGTTTTCGCTCTGATGCAATGATCGTCGTGCGCCACTCGTGTATCCGCGATATCGACTTTTGGACAGTACGTTCACCAAGATGGATACTCAGCCTAGCTGACGCCCATCGATGCCGTACAGAACGACGATCTGCCACGAGAGAGGGATCAATCTCGGTGCTGAGGGACTGATCATCGTTCACAAGCTGCTCGGCCGATTGCAAGGTGTTTAAGATCTGTGAAACCTATCTTCGGCATCACCCAACGCATAGCAAAGAATGGGAAACGTACGTCTCGCTTCTGTGAACCTGGTAAGGCGTCATCCAACGCTAGCGTCAAGCCGAAATGCATCAGCTTCTCCATCATACGGATGTGCCGTTGGATAATGTTGTGGGAGGAAGACACAGCAGTGACGAATGCTTTGAACGCCTGAATGAACAATTGCGTCGTTTGCTGAGACTTGAACAGTTCGCAGAACGTTGTACTCGACGACTGCAGGCGGACAAGTTCTTCGAGAATCGCTTCTGCCTCCGTGCCAGGGCCGCTATCTGCATGATGAAGACATGAAACAGAGTAGGAAAATGAGTTCTACAAACAGCGCACCCTGTCCATTTGTGAATCCTTGATGAGCGGCAGCCACTAGGGTTCTACTCAAAGCGCCTAGGATGGCTGGAAGTATACTGGGACAGCTAACAACAGGCTCGCCGCTTGCGTTCTCCGGCTCCCCAGATGGGCCTAGGAGAATTTGGAAAGCGGCGGTATGTACGCTGGCATCCCATACATGAGGGAGCACGACCTTTAAGATAGTCCATCCGCTGACGAGCTCGAATTTGCGACTGAAAGACCGAGAAACGGTCAAACTCACACCGATCAGTCGGAGAATCTGAGTCGCAACAAAGGGTGACGGCCTATCGCCGAGGAGCAGGATGCAGATGCGGGTGAGAGGGAGCGCAGCACTGAACCGGTTATAGCAATCAGACGAAACGGACAAGACGGAGATGAACATCTCTAAGACTTGTTCGGCTTTCTCCCGGGCGTGTGTATGATCGATCCGGGAGATCGTGGACTTCGGGGATGAGATGCCGGATGTACCTGTGGAGATCATATGAGGAGGCTAAGCGAAAAACTGACAGGGAGCCTGACCATCATGAAGATTGGCCGCCAAGTATGACACCACGGGTTTTATCGTATCGTCCACGGAGAATGTGGACTCAATAACGACCCTCAACGCGTCCAAGAGATACTGTAAATTGGAAGAGGAGTACCATGGCGTTTGCCAGACGAAGAGAAGGCGACGTGTGAGGCCGACGTTTGCCAATCGCTGATTAACGTTGAACTTCTTGTATCTGCTTGAATGCATAAGAGTTGTGATATGTTCCAAGTGCACACACTGGATTTCTTCTCGAGTTCGAGACCACAGCTCGAAATCGAGTGCAATTGCACGATATGCAACGATATTCGTGATTGTGGAATGACTGAAAAGCTAAAATCAGCATCGGGGTCACAGTCCGGCAGTGTATCCACTGACTCAGGAGACCGGAAGTTCATGCCTAGAAACTCAAACAATGTTTCAAAGCTTGTAATGTTGATCAACTCGCTCTTGTTGCGAAGGATCAACGCCAGGATCTCGTAACCTCCTGCATAAGCTAACGTGAGGATCTCGACGCGTAGCATACATGGTAATCGTACGAATTCGTTCCATATCTTCCGAATTTTGCCAGTTGTTTCGGAGTCCGTCGGTCAGAATGCCGAGTGTTCGGGACAGCTCGTGTGGGGTCTGTCCAAGTGAACGAATAGATTAGCGATATAAGGGGCAAACAGCACACAACATTTACATTAGCTAACTGAACAAGCCTCATAGGGACAGCGACTCCGCCAATCTCCCACATCGCAATGTCGACACAGCGCGCTCTTGTCGAAAGAACGTCTCCAATCTTCGTGAATCGACTCGGGGAGCCATGACCGCCTTCTTGGCCGTCACGGAACACAGATGGCGTGAAAGAGAATATGATAGAGCTTTCGTCCACACCAATTCCATCCTTGATAGCTTTCACAAGAGCTGTCACATCCGCAGGAATGCCGTTGCGAGAAGTCAGATTGGATAGGAAGATGTTGAGCGATGTAGACGCCTCGTAAGTGAGAAACTTGACGAGATCTGGAGACTGGAAAGTGGCACTGTAACGTGGGCCTAGATGATGGATGAAACGTGGGAGATGGTCGCCTGGAGCCGTCGTAGACAAGATGAGCGACGGGTGACATGAATCCGAATGACGATCCCCATACCTAGCGGTTTCGAGATAAGCGTCGCAGACGCCACACACCAGCTCATCTGAGCGTCATCTGAGTCATCTCCGAGAATGTATGCTCCCGTCTGCGCAATGTAGTCGGGTTTGGGATAAGACCAATTGACGAGATCTATCAGAACACCGTCGACAAAAAATCCTGCATATTATCACGATCAGCTAAAGCCCTCGCGGGGAAAGGGTAGCACAAACTTAATGAAGGGTTTGTCCCTCGGTGGGGATAGTGGATGATAGTGACATGAAACCAACGTGACTTCGGAAAACTTGATTTCGTAACAACCCCGGGGAGAGGTTGACCATAGCTCCATAGCTCCAGTCGGCCATCTGTCCGCATTTTGAGGGTAAAGACTGTACGAGAAAGCAACCGGAAGGAAAAGATAGTTTGCGGTCGGTGAGTAGGGTATTTCTCAAGCCAAAGCCAAATCTGCATGAGTCAACTCGAGTGAGACCAGAGACTGAGGCAAAAGTATCCGTCGAAGGCTCGTACCATGAATGTGAAGCCAGTGGCCGGTAAGCCCTTCACGCCCTCTTCGGTGAACATGAGGGCTGCGCGTCGCTCCATAGAGAAGTGGTCCGGCCAGCGCGATTTTATTCCCGCACGGATGATCTCCAAGACATCGGGATTCAACGAACCATCTTCATTGACCGCCTTCTGGAAAATATTCCTGGTATCTGCCGTGGTCGCGCCCAGGTCTAAGACGCGTCTCAACAGTTTTTGCATGACGCGTTTCTCTTGACTGGGAATAGCGTTGTCGGTATTTTGCGTGTAGAAAGACTGGAACAGCGGACCGAGCAATCCCAAGTCACATAAGATGATTTTGTTCCTGTGGTTTGTAGCTGTGAGACGCTCTAGGAGCTTGTAAACCACATAGTGAAGGCTCGAATCTTCAGAGAAGTCGGGTAGAAGATCTAGAAGGACCTTGAGGGCGCCGGGTTGTGCAACGAGACCCAAGCACACTTCTACTTTGTCGATTTGGGCGTCCAATTCCTCATACTTAGCATCGCGGAGGGATGAAAAGAGGCTGGATACGGCGAAGTTATGGATAGCCAATGAGAATAGAAAGCCCAGCACTTGGTCCTCCACCTTCGGGTCCAATACCAATGGGTGTAACGCTTTGGCAAATGAATCATAGCCGACATGTCGCTGAGGCGCGTCAGAACTGGTCCATAGAACATAGGAAGAACATACCTCGAAGTATTGAGAGTTGACTTCGTCGTCATCCATTGCCTCGGAAGCAATGAAGAACACGAGGCGCGCCCCCTCGATCATCTCATTCAAAATTTGATCCTCTGGTTCTGCGACGGGACCCTCGCGAGGTGCATGCAGCGCAGAGAGAGTGCTAATAATTGCGAGAAAGCCGTCCATTTCTCGAAAGACGTCTTTGGTGCAGGCATCTTCGAGCATGATCCTGTGAACTTCGGAAAGCACCTAGAGTGCACGCGCCGGGAAGCATCTTCAGAAAGACTTCACGACCGACGGTCGTCGTGACATACAGCGCACCTCAATCTTGGACCTCACATCCTCTGTAGACTTCAACTTCTCCACTGCATTCCGCATCAATTCAACTAGCACATCGCGCGCAAAGTCCTCCGGTGCTACATCCTGGTCGTCCTGCGGGGGTAATACGGTTTCCAGCCGAGGAGAGGTATCAAAACGCGCCCGCAGAGGTGTGAATAGGGCACTGAGCATGGTCAAGGTCGAGTCGAATGCATGCCAGGTAGTCGAAACGGCGACAGAGAGGAGGTAACCAACACCTGCTGGCCTGCCAGTCGTTTCGAGGCGAGCTACATGCCGACGGCGCCGAACGTTGATTGGCCGGTGGCACGTGATCTCAATTATTTATTGATTTATTTTGCTTCGACTCGCCGCCGGACTTGCACTCTGCTTTGACGATAAAACAGCTCCATGAACAATACGGCGGCAAGCTATACTACGATACAGATACAGAGCGTCCGATCTCAATCAAAGTGACCACCTCCGTTCACGTTGATCTACAGAACATCTGTCAGCATCCGGACACGGGAGTTGTCAAAAGGAACGCACCGTCTCGCCTTCATTTATGACAAGTCAAAGAGTGAGTCACAGGACGGGTAGAAGAGAGGACATCATGAGCCTACCAGTGATGAATGCGGAGTCTTTGGATGCCAGGAAGGATACCAAACTTGACACGTCCTTAGGTGCCGCGTTGCGGCCCAAGGGGGTCGTCGCGACGAACTGAATATATGTGCTTTGGTTGGGATGAAACTGTTGGATGGTACTAGACACCAACTTACCTGGTCGTGAAATACGCCCTGGCCTCCTATGTCATTATAAAATTCGTCAAGCATAGTCACTGAGCAGTCACTGTGATCAGACGGCGATTGTCGCTTGAAGGGCGACGGAAGTGACTGACACATTCTTGTGTCCGCTAGTCCCGGTGCGTATGCATTCACTGTGATCCCATACTTTCCAAGTTCGGAAGCTATTGGATGATCCTGAATGGGAATGTCCGACATCTTGGGAAACACGACGACGCGCCTGCAGACTGGGTCATGCCTCTGACCGCAAATTTGCTCATTCCGTAGGAGAAGAGGATCCCGAAGCCTTTTTCGAAAGCCCTTTGAGTGGTAGACCATTAATGTAGGGGGGCTACAAACCTTGTTTCCCTGCGAGAGAAGATGCGCCTGCAGGGCGTCGGTCACACCGTCGACACAGAGAATCAAATTAGGCTGCACGCACCGATGATTCGACCTCCGCGGCCCTGCGTTACCATTTGCTTCCCGGCATGCTTGTAGCAGAGCATGACCCCCCTGACATTCACGGCGAAGGTGCGATCAAACGCCTCAACACTCGCTGAGGACGAAGAGTCATACGGGTTGGTTCAGCGGCTACAACAGATGCCGAAGGATAAGTAGCCTCACTCTCTAACAGTTGCTCGAGGAGTAGAACAGCTGCATTCGCCACCATCTATAAGTCAAAATCAGCGACGAAGCCTCAGAACGTCAGCGATAGCGATACGTACAACATCGAGACTACCCAGAGCGTCGACCGTGCTCTTGATCATATCAATCACATCTTGCTCGACAGATACATCGCCTGCGCAGATGTGAGACCTTCGTCCTCTGGACTCGACTTCTTTTGCGACGTCATCGAGCTCTTTTGTGCCTGGCAAATCGTTAATGGCGATGTCGAAGCCATCCTCGGCAAGGCGCAAGGCGACCTCCCGGCCCAAGCCTCGGGCTCCACCAGTGATGAGGGCAACTCCTTTCGATGACGGCGAAGACATGTTCAGACAGTGGTGAAGGCTGGTGAACAGCAGGGTCGGATAGAGGGTAATAGCTCAGGTGGGTGAGTGCACATCAGCGATGTCACTCTCCATGTATTTATATCCGTACGACCGTCAGGTGATGACCGAAGTTGACGGCCGCCCAGGCAAGGTTGCTGTCAGGAATTAGGCTCCCCCTGATCCATTGGCAGCAGAATGGACGCGAATAAGAAAGGGCCGGGAGCTTGATCAGGACGGATCGCACCAGATCCCGGCTAGGACAGTTACCGGCGATCATCCTTTCTTGGTGAAGTTCTTATAGTCTCTTTGCTGGATCGAGGAACAGAAATCCTGGAACGTGCGGCGAGACTCGGCATAGCGGTAGTAGCTCAGCAGGGGAAGACAGGCCGTGACTCACATTGTGTACGTCACGACGTTCATTGAGAGAAAATAAAGACGCGGTTCGCCTCAACGAGTAGGTACATGCAATACGTTTCAGTTTTCCATCCGGCTTCACGCGCAGTGGAGCCGGAGAACGTCTGGCGTGGTTCCATCGTTCTTCTTGCTATGACACCTGTATCAGTCAGATATCAAACCTCCATCCACAGAGATCTGAAAACGCCCGACAATTAGAAGACGCGGCAGGCTAGACGGTGCTCACGTACACTTTGGCCTTTCGGTGACATCGCGAGATCCGTCAGCACATCCAGAACGGAGGGAGGTGGCGCTTACCCGTGATGAAGCTAGAATCTTTAGACGCGAGGAAAGAAACCAACCCTGCAACGTCCTCCGGGACGCCGGCACGTCCCATGGGATTCTGCGTGACAAGCTTGGAGCGGACACTTATTCATTAGCACTCGACCACTAGATCAGCACGCTCACGGATTTAAGAACATCTCCGTTACCGCTGGGTCCGGTCTCACTGTTGAAGTCGTCCACGACCTTTGCTGTGACAACCAGTCAGGATACGAACAGTTGTGAGGAAGACAATCGCTCACTGAGTCTCGTTTGTATCCCTCCCGGACAGTACGCATTGACAGTGATACCATACTTGCCCAGTTCGTCGGCTGAGACATCCAATCTCTCAATGGTGAAATTCCAATTGGATTCCGTAGATATGCTATACCTGCGCACTGTGTCAAACCTCTGACAGCGAACTTGCTCGCAGAATAAGACAACAAAGAAGAAAAGCCTGTGTGCATATGTGTGAATACGAAGCCTGCATCACAGGTGTGTGACTTGAACTCAATACCTTTCTTCCCACCAAGGGACGATGCCCCTACAACATTCGGTAGCTATAAGATACGGATGATTGGAAGAAAGACACGGAATGACGAACCGATAATTCTACCTCCGCGACCTTGAGCGATCATCTGCTTCCCCGCATGCTTGTAGCACAACATCACACCGCGGGCATTGACCGCCAAGGTTCGGTCAAAGGCCTCCACCGTAGCTGCAGGAGCGAAGTGTGTTGATTCCCAACTGTCATGAGCTCGAGTTACTGGACTCTCACTTTCCAAAAACTTCTGCAAAATCAATATCCCTGCATTGGCGACCATCTAGAGAGACCAATCAACCTCTTTATCGCATGCGCACGACCCAACTACTCACAACATCAAGGCCTCCCAGGGCATCCACCACGCTCTTGATCATATCAATCACGTCTTGCTCTACAGAAACGTCACCAACCACCACATGTGACTTCCGCCCTTTACTCTCGATCTCCTTCGCCACGTCGGAAAGCTCTTCCGTACCAGGTAGATCATTGATAGCAACATCGAAGCCGTCGGTCGCGAGCCGTATTGCGATTTCGCGACCTAAGCCACGAGCTCCGCCAGTGACAAAAGCCGTACCCTTCGAAGAGGACATGTTCCACTAGGCGCAAGGTATTGCAGAGAGACAGGGGAAGACCTATAGCCAGATCGATCCGATCACAGGGATAAATACGTCCGCCTCGAGCTAGCGCCGGTAAAAGCGCCAATGCAATATGAAGGGCGCAAGTTCAGGCCGATTACGACTGGGTCGTGAGTGAGCAACAGCCGAGGGGAGACGTGTACCATCCTGAGCATGCATCGCCTGACCCAGAGAAGCCATCGGCGGAACCTAGTGTGGGTGGCGGGGAATGAGTGGACGCCGAAGACGCTTCGCATTACGACTTCGCATGCCGCGACGTCCCTTCAGTGATGGTCATAGAGCTGACGATACATACGGGATGAAAAAAGATGCTGAAAGATGGTGGAACCTGTGGAAACTAGCCGATTTGGCAAGACAGCAGTAATTCTGAGCATGGCAGTAAGCGTCAGTTACGGGATGGCTTGGTCGACAAGACAGAAGATGGAGGGCGCCTATGATGAAACGGTGCCTCGCCACAAGTGCGAAATTCACGCGATTCACGCGTTCTCTGGCTTTGAACGTCGATACACATCAGACATGTGCGACGTCTCAGGAAGATCGAGGAATAGTCGACTCACCAGCTTGAGGTTGAAGCCATCTTTGTACGCCAAAGAGGATGGGAGATGTCACTTGGTATTTCTAGATCCACGGAAGGTTATCGATCGTATGAAATCCATTTTTGAGCGATTTTAAGGCTCAAGCCAGAGCCTGTCAGATGAGGACTAATACAAACGCCTCGGTATACAAAGTAGGCAATGCAGATTGTTGCATTAGAGATGCAGAAACCGCAAGAATAAATTGCCAGATGTAGAACAGCCTGGAAATGCCGATAACAAATCCGACCGAAGTTGGCGTTGTCGCTGAATGAACAGGGAGCATCTGGCAGTGTCGCAGCTGAAGACAATATTTGCCACGTACCATTCTCGACCTAGCCTCAATATTCTTGAGTAGGAAACGGCTTGATGACGTATATCGTTGGCTGTCTGGACATCTTACAAGCCTTGTGTTTAATGGGATATCGTGAGCCCAAAGGGAACATATAGGTAGGCCCAAGACGATCCAGCTGCGTGGATGGGGGGTCGTAGCCGGCATCGCAATCGTTAAAGTATAGTAACAACAACGTGAGAGCCTCGTACTTACCGGTGAAAGTAAGACCGATTTGGCGGTATATCCTTGTGGGAACCTTAGGTCCGAATATCCAAGGTAGAGATTACAAACATTGCAATTAAGAGATATGAATAACAGCCGATCACGGCTAGGAAACGACGAGGTGTTCGGCGAACAAGTGTTCCTGCAGCTCCTGTTTACGATTTGAGTAATCTCCAGGCCAAACGACAATTTGACACTCACCTCCTTACTCTTCACCACTGCTTGACAACTCCGCTTCGTCTCCCTTGATCGCCATCGACATAGATACACCAAATCGTCGGGCCCACCGGACTCTAAACTGTCACCCTCGAGGCTATCTGCGAAGTGCAGCGGTGGGTCTGGGGACCCTACGGCATCACGGTCGGTATTGAGACCCGGGCTCCGTCTCGCGGATGCTCGTGAATGTGACGAGCTGGACGGACTGCCGTCGCTGGAGGGCTCGGGAGGTCCCGGAAGATAATCCCCGTCCTCGTCGTCGTCGGAGTCGCTCCACGCAGGCTGCTTCGCCTTCTGCTTGACAGACTGCACCAGTTCCGCCTTCGCCGCCTTCAGCTTGTCCACCATCTTCTCGAACCGCCGCTTCTCCCTCGCCATCTCTGCAAGGTCCTCCTTCAGATCGTCCACTTCCGCCTCCGCCTCCTCCAGTCGCCCGCTCAGGATCCCCAATTCGCGGCGCAGCTCGGGTTCCATCGCCGCACGGTAGCGCACAGCGTCGTCCGTCCGCCGTGCGCGCTCCGTAAGCAGATCGGCGAGATTCTTGTACTTCTTGACCTCGCTCTGGAGCTTCGCATCCCGCTTTTCGAAGGTCGCACGCAAAAGCGCAACGCCCGTTGTGGCTTGGGACTCGGCGAGCTTGGCCCGCGCAAGTAGGTCGGCATTCTCCGCGCGCGTCGTGCTTACGTACGCGGAAGCGGTCTGATATTGACTTTGGAAGAATTCGACATCCGTCAATGCGCTTGCCTTGCTTTCCTCGGCCCAGTCAAGTTTCTGCCTTAGCTGTGCTCGTTCGGCATCGAAGGCGGCATGGAGAGCTTGCTTCTCCGCGTCGAATTGGGCCTGAAGGGCAACTTTCTCAGCTGTGAATTGGACATGAAGCTCAGATATGCGTTCTTGGGCCGACACTTGGGATGGAGGCGGAGAATCCAAGTCAGTCTGGGTTTCCACAGGAATGCGCTCTTGTTCCAGAGATATTGCGTTCATATGTTGCTCTCGCTCCGCCTCCTCTGCCCGCTGACGGTATTGGTCGATGTCAGCTTGCAGGCGGCGGATGGTTTCTGATCTAGTGTTAAGAAGTTCGAGAGCGGAGGCCAGTTGGATTGCTAAGGGTGGAGCGCTATCTTGGCTCTGGCTTTGACTGTCGTCAGAGACGTGTTTGGAAGATGCCGTGGGAGGTATCTCGTCTTGTGAGGTAGACTATGAAGACGTCAGATACAGTCCCAGCTTCGCCAGAATGAAAGCCGCTTGCCTTGTGCCCGGTGTCCATAGACTTGTCGACGGATCTTTGGCTCGCTTGGTCAGCACCACCTTCCAGATCAACGTACATGTCCTCCATTTCCCTGATTTCCTCGGCTTCGTGTTGACTAAGGGCAGTTGACGCTTCACCTTCACCCACTGACCGATCGACCGGAGCCGGCGAAGTGACTGGCTGCGACTCCTGTGTCTCCATACCTCTGAGCGCCTCCTTGAATCTCTCCTCCACACGCTTGCCCACACCGTTCGTTGGCCGCTTGAGGATATCCTCGAGGCTCGTCTTCGGACGATTCTTCCTTCTCTCTAATTCCCGTTTCTGCCCCAGCACGCGTTTCTCGATCAACGCCGCCGCACGTGCTGCACCGACGCTCATCTTCCCAAGAGAGGTCTCCCATGGCTGGATGCTGGACACTCCAGACACATCCTCCTTCTCAGGGGAGCTGAACTGCTCAATCGAGCTGGGAGGCGCTTCATGTTGGATGTGAGGATGGAATACGGCTGGAGAGATCCGGGGTATAGGTGCGAGCTTGCGCGGGGCAGCAGTCTTTCGTACGGTGCTGCGCTTCTCGTGCCCCACCACCGCATCCTTCTCCTTGTGCAATGGTGGTATCTGAGCAGCAGAAGCATCTGGGTTGATAGTAGAGCCACTTTCGTGCTCAGAAAGTGCGCCGGCTGGCTGAGCGCGCGTAGGGCTATCACGATCGTCTGGTATAGGGCCTGGCGAAGGAACACGAGGAGCTTCCGTCTGAGATATGAGAGAGATCTTATCATCTTCCAGCTGATCGGCGGGGGATTCAGAGACATCGTCAACGGCATCACGATTGAATATGGCGTCCTCATCCCAGACCTGCTCGTCCTGCCCGAATCCACCAATCTCGGCGTCCACTTCTGCTGGACTGTCTTCATGATCGGCCGGCTGGCTCGCTTGGGAGGGTCCAGGAACATATAAAGCAACAGGAGGTGGCGAGACCGAACCGCGAGGCAGGATCCCTCGAGGCGGGAAGAAAGAGACTCTCTTGGGCGGAGATCGTACGGGTAGAGAGCGCATCTGTGACTGCGTTGACTCTTCCTCCTCTTCCCGCAAAGCGTCGATTTGTGACTCCGTCCATAAAGCTTGCTGCCTTGGACGTGCTGTCGTGGCTGACGACTTTGTTGTCGTGACAGGGCTGTCTTCCGTCGACAAGCTGCGCGATTTGGCCTTGCCGGACGTCGTAGCTGACCCGGCTAAAGACGATGCTACGGATCTTCGCCGAGGTGGACCGATTTTCATGTCGGGAGGGGGGACCCAAGTATCTGCGTCCTCCGCAAGAGAGGATCGATCGGTTTTAGATGACGAGGCGCGTACCGGAGCCTTTCCCTTGCCTACAGGGAGGCGCGATTTCGTCGCATGCTCCTCATCATCGCTCTCCAACACGGCGCGTCGCGTCTTCTTCGCTGGACGCGTCGGCTGCGCGACAGAAACGTCCGGGGAGACATCCTCGACTGGTAACGGCGTCGTGCGCTTACGCTTACGCGTGCTGGGAGTAGGTTCCTTCTTGGAGGAACTCGCGCCTGCGATCATAGTTGGTGTAGTCTTGCGACCCGTGGCCGGCGTAGATGTCGACGAGCGTGAAGACCTAGAGGTCTTGGAGGTTCTTGTAGCTCCTGCGAATGTAGATGAGTTATAGACAGCACTGACTGATAGATGAGACACACCTTTTGCGCGCTGTTTCGCCCTCCACTCACTAACCAGGTCATCTGTGCAGTCCTTGCGCTCCTGCCATGTCGGTTTCCACGGCTTTCCCGTGGATGGGTCTACACCGGACCACTTCACGAGGTACTGTCCCTTGTTGTTTTCCTTCAAGATTTCCTCGGCCTCCCATAGGTTGTCCTCATCACTGGATTGCGGTTGAAACTTAGTCTGAGACTCTTCGGGTGGGAGGTCGACTGTAGCTTTAGCCATTCTAGAGATTGGATGTGTCACAGATGAAGAGTGGGGAATAAGTTCATCTCAGGTGCACGGTTCGTTCGAGGTTCACGAAACAGACACAATGTCACGCATTATTGTGGCTGTTGTGGCCGTTCGCTGACGTAACCCCTCTCCCGGGCTGTCCTGCGTGCATGCGCCCTGGCCCCTCAGACATACTTCCGACTTCCTGCTCTTGCAGGCTCTTGCAGGAGCGGAAGAACTAGTGTCAGCTTCTGCGCTCGTATCTCATGATAGTCCTTCAATGGCCCCGACGAAATCTGTCACCCTTGCCTCCTGGTCTATACGTGCAAGTACGTAGTCGTATCGGTCGTCAGCGCGTCAGCGGCCAAGCTTCGGTTTGCCATTGCTGGTCACGGTCCCCGTCGCCAATTAGAAGTATCGGCGAGCAGCTGGGCGGCAGTCCGGAGCGTTCGAGCGGTGAGCTCCATCCGCGAGCCCGGCTGCATCACTCCCTGCAACATGACTTCTAGCCCCACGATGTCCCGTTGGTTTAGCCCTGCGGATGTATCGGAGAGGCCAGGCCATCACCATCCACCCTTCTGTCTTGAGGGGCTCTTTTCAGGTCTGTGGAGAGGGTGCCTGCTTCAACGCTCTTCTTTCATACCGACCTCTTCCTGGGCGTGTAATACTCCATGAACATGTCATTTGACCCTTCAAGTCCTATCCTACTACATAAGCCTTCTTCTGTGTGCGGTTCCGAGATAACCTCCCACCATCTGCCCCTTCCGCTTTCTACAGTTTTTCCACGCTAGATGGCCTCGGGAAAGGAGTCGCACTGGTCACCGGTGGTGCCCGAGGTATTGGTCGTGCTATTGCTCTGCGACTCGCAGGCGATGGATTTGACGTCGCTGTGAATGATCTCCCCGGCACGAAAAGCTCAAGGGCGTGGCCGCCGAGAATGAAGGGAAAGGTCGCAGGGCTCACATATTCGCCGGGGACGTGTCTCAAGAGCAGGACGTCATCGACATGACCAAGGGCGTTGTCGACACTCTTGGAGGTCTAAATGTCGTGCGTCTGGTTTACTTGAACCAATAGATGTGGAGATATAGGTTGTGTTGGCTTTAGATGCATGGTCGCAAATGCTGGCGTCTGCACACTACGGAAGGTTGTCGACGGTGAGCGCTTCTCCATCTCTGTAACTGTTCGACGAAATACACTTACGCAGCAACCGTCGAGAACTTTGACCATCATTACGCTGTCAATGCACGCGGCGTGATGCTATGCTACAAGCACGCCGCGATACAGATGATCGCTCAAGGTCGAGGAGGTAGACTTATCGGTATGCTGCAATCTGCTCGCATAGTCGACAGTGTTCCATGATGTTGTTGGGTCTGTAGCCGCGTCATCCCTGTTCGGGAAGCGAGGTGAGTAACAAACTGACTGCTCGTACAGCTCATTTTGATTACACTAACCATGTGTTCAGGTTCTGAGCTTTTCTTTGCATATGCTGCGAGCAAGTTCGCCGTCAGAGGGTTAACGCACGCCGCAGGTAAGCATCGGAGGTAGGGGACACAGTTTACCTCTCATTCTCCTAGCCGAGGAATTGGGTAAATATGGAATCACGGCAAATACATACTGTCCTGGGGCTATCGACACTACGATGCGTAAGTCTCATTCCTTAACATGACTTTGTTTGTTGTCATGGAACCAACCGGATGGCAGTCAAGAATTCCATGGAAGAACTCCTCGGGGTGGAAGGAGCCCGAGCACTGCGAAAACGCGTGAGTTTCTCTTCTCTCCCAATCCACTCCATTCAAATATCAGACTCATAACTGCGTTCAGATTCTTGAATCGACACCTATGGGCCGTTCTGGCTTACCTAGCGATTTGGCAAGCGTGGTGTCATTTCTGGCGTCCAAGGAATCCAGTTTCATCACTGGTAAGTTCACTACAGCTCGACCGAGAGTAGAATCTGCTGATTTATTGGCCGTCGGGTCCTGAAGGCCAGAGCGTGCGCATTACACTATACCGTCTTTTGCGGCCATACTGAAGTATTCCTACCGACAGATGTCCGTCGATGGCGGCTTCCTCTTGGACTGACTGGTTGCATCACACCGGTCTCTCTGGTCCCTGCGGAAAAGTGCTCGTGCCACGGAAACATATGCAAACAATACTAGTACTACTCATGAAAATGCGTCCGCAAATACATCTCTCGATCTTACATAGAAACGAGTGATACAGTCCCGGCTGACAGGAGTTGTTCTGGATCCCAAGCCGCTCCCCCTGCCAACTCATTTCTTGGCTGTTTAGTTTTTCATCAGACGCCGTGTCACAGTAGAGATACCTTCAGCTAAATGCATCCCACACTTACTTCACCTTACATCCATTGGTTCCTACCCTGGGAATATGCTGATACGGTCACTTTGACTCTGTTGCAGCTAAATTTATTGCATCGATATCGCGTGGGTTTTTCAAGTAATGTTGTCTATTATGTAATCACACACTTTTCCGCCGCTTCGGGGCGAAGACGCGTTCCACGACTCCCTTGGCTACCAGGTACAATACAAGGCTTGTGCTATGCTTCAACTGCTCGTGTCAGACGATCTTCTTCGAGACGCAGCTACGGCTGTCATGGCGTCTGGGCCATACACGAACAACAATCCACAGTTGGAGAGAGACTGAATTATGGGACCCAGAAGAACCCCCCTTCTTTCCCTACTCTATTGCACTGGAGCTGACGACGACGCCGGCGACGGTCACGCCAGATACGGTGTTGTTGCACCCCAGTTCGTTCTTCCACATGGACGTCCGCGACCATGACATCTCACTCAGCAATGCCCCCCCACTCTCGCCTCCGTTCGCCGCCATTCGCTTCCCCACGTTCCCGGCCTTCATAGACGCTATCATTGCGACAATGATGGATCCTAAGACTTTGATATCAGAACGACTATCTTCTGAACTCAAGGTCAAGCCACGGAGACTACCTAAGACTGGGATCTGGCTATCATCGTTCAATTTAATGCTCATGACCATGCTGGGTGACCTTTGCAAGTACCCCCTCGTACATCATTGGCTGGTGCAGTGCCCCTCCGACGGAAGCGTGGCGGGCGTTGCCCCAGCGCCGTTCGAGGCTGTTACGGCTGCGCTGTTGGCCAGCTTGAGGGAGGAGAACCGGCAATACTTCGAAACCGCTAAACTCAGGGTATAAGTCCGCACGGAGGGCGACGGTGGTATAATGCGGTCAATGCGCGGCGGGAGGTCCTCAAGAGACTGGGGTGAGTGATTTCTTTTGTCTTTGTGGACTACTGGTGATGTTCGCTCGGTGGCAGACGCCCCGTCAGGCCGATGACCGTCAACCACCCTAGGGACCTTCTAAGTTCTCAGGCCACTGTGTTGTTCCTGGTTTCACTTTCGAACTTTATAGGCGAAACCAACATCCCGCGTTTCGTCGGCAGGACGCCGGCGGGCGGGTGTTTTCGTCCCCAAGCGGTCTATCCCGTAGACTTCTGTCAATTGCACCGAAAATCGTTCTGAAATGGAGTAGCTATCAAGAGTCATATATGTGATGCAAGTGAGTGACGCCACACTCCGTTCCAGGTTCCAGGAGAGCTTCTGCGGCGATGCACAGCACAGTTGCTGTGGCCCACCTTGCAACGTCAGTGGAACAGGGGAAGCTAAATCAGGCGCCATCTGTTCCTTCGGACCACCATCCACAATTCTCACCAAATTTTCACTGCGATCGAGGCCGTGCAACAATGTTATCGCCTTTAACGCTTTGACTCGACTTTCATGCAGGGCGGAAGAATCATTAACTTCTCCCTTCATTTTTGTAGATAACGAAACTCAGGGTACTCTTGTCACGTACCGGCGCCGTCCTTCTCTTTGTCTTCCAGTCGGCATGGTCTGTACGCAGTCTCAAGGCTTGGCACCCTCTTCGAGATGCGGTTAGTCACTTCCGCCTTCACCGCCATGAGAAGGCCATTATACCCGCGTGTCGAACATCCCATACCTTGGATAACGAGACGTAGTAGTAGTAATCGGGGTTTGCGGCCGGTCTGGATGTAAGTCCTTCGCCCGAATCTTGTCAGATCTCGCTTCAAAATCTCTAGCTATAATCCCCACCGCACTACGTCTATCTCATCTCACGCTTTTCCGTTAGTTTTAACTCGTGGTGCTCATGATTCGGATACGACAGGTCTAGATCTCACATTTCTTGAGCGATGTCTCTTCACGATTTGTGCAGCTCAGGACATCTACTGCCTCGACCTTCTTCCTTAATGCCGATGTCTTCTCCATGTGCCTATGATACTCCATGGAGGATTGTCATCTGACCTTCTACGTTCTCCGTCCGACTACATAAACCCATCTTTAGTGTCCGCAGAGTCGAGAAGGATTCGAATCACTCACCACCCCCCCTGTTGGCTCCTGCTATACAGTACAGTCACTCTACGTGAAGATGGCCTGGTCGAAAGGTGTCGCCCTTGTTACTGGTGGTGCTCGAGGTATCGGTCGTGCGGTCGCCCTACGCCTCGCGGAGGACGGGTTCGATGTCGCTATCAACGACCTCCCAGGGACGGAAGAGCTCAAGAGTGTAGCCACTGAAATCGAAGGGAAAGGTCGCAGGTCTCACACTTTTGCTGGGGACGTGTCCCAGGAGCAGGACGTCATCAACATGATCAAGAGCGTTGTTGACACTCTCGGAAGTCTTGATGTCGTACGTACTTACCATTGCAACTCATACGGGCGTCTAGACTGCTATGGCTTTAGATGGTCGCTAATGCGGGTATCTGTATCATGCGCAAAGTCGTCGACAGTGAGCGTTGTTCCGTTCATGCAATTTATCAAGACGACTTATTCTCCGTGCGCAGCGACTGTTGAGACCTTCGATCATATATACGCTGTCAACGCCCGCAGTGTGATGCTATGCTACAAGCACGCCGCCATACAGATGATCGCTCAAGGTCGAGGAGGTAGACTTCTTGGTATGTCAAGATGTTCGCCCACCTTCACCGGTATTCTGTGACGTTGTCGTGTAGCTGCGTCATCTCTCGCAGGGAAGCGAGGTTCGCGTTAAACACTCGCATGCTTAGATTCCGTCTTACTGAATATGTGATTAGGTTCCGAGTTCTTCTTTGCATACGCTGCAAGTAAGTTCGCTGTCAGAGGGCTCACACATGCTGCGGGTGAGCATGATCATAGAGCATGGTCAGTTAAGTTGCTCATCTTCTCTCAATTTCCCAGCCATCGAACTGGGTAAACACGGCATCACTGTCAACGCGTATTGCCCTGGAGTGACTGATACTACGCTGTGTAAGCGTCAGATCATCTTGTAACGTGTACATCCTGTCTACAATGACTCATCAACCGGATTCATAGTGAGAGTGATGGACGAAGCCGTCGGGGAAGACGGAGCTCAAGCATTACGGAAACATGTGCGTTGCCCTCATTTCTTGATCTACTCTGTCTAAGCAGTGAATCCACCGTCCGGTAGCTTATTGGATCGACGCCTATTGGGCGTGAAGGCACGCCGAGCGATATTGCAAATCTAGTATCTTTCCTAGCGTCGAAGGACTCCGGCTTTATCACTGGTGAGTTCAACGCAACTTGGTCAAGATGCGTTTTTGCTGATCCGTTCGTATTCGGAATTTTAAGGACAGAGCGTACGCGTCTCGTTCAGATTTCAGACATACTGAAATATTTCAAATCACCAGATATCCGTTGATGGTGGCGCCCTTGTGGATTGAGCGTTTCATGCTGCGATGTCTCTTGTCGCAAACAACACAACGTGGTCATACTTAAGCCATAAATGTAATCAATGTACCATGGGACGAAAATGACGGCTACATTGGATATCGATGGATGCACTCCCGCTGCCGTCTTCCAGGCTACACGTGCGATCGCCGACAAGAGTCCAATTCTCTCACTAAGATAGGCCATCACGCAGGAGAAGTAGTACTTACCATCGACCTTTTCCCAGTTGGCCTGCGATAAAGTCTTCTGGCCATGCTCGAAAGCTCCCATTTCTCAGATCTCAAACCGACAACGTCACTACCTACCCTCGGAATCCCATTCCTTCGAGTTACTCCGACGTCACTGGGTATCCAACGAGAACTTGAAGCATACGAAGTGTCCAGGGCGAACACTCCATATAGATGCTTTCGCGAACCATGATAAGTTGCTATATCTTCAGTTCCATCGATCTAACGTGTTCAGGAAGTTCTGGCCAGAGCTCGTCGGCGTTTGCGCTGGGGTAGGTGAATAGCATTAGTATGCTTCGTCCGCCCCATGTCGCGTGTTTAGAAGCCTCAATTGTGTCAAGCCGTATCTCGCCACTCCTGTCACCATGCGGATTCTCTATTATACAAATGCCCGCAGGCTCATCATATCTACCTGCCGGTCTAAATACGCAAGGCCATTCAAACCAAGTGGCGCTCATCCTGGACGATGTCTCCGCAAGCGCTGCACAGAATACACCTTCCCATGGCATCTGTCAAAACGCGCGTTCTTACGACTTCTTCTCAGATCAAAACATCTCATGACCCTTCATGCCGTCCTCGAGCGTCTTCCGTACTTCTACATAAACCCATCTTCGGTGTGCGGGTTTGAGATCACTAACGACCCTTTCCTCTTCCCTGCTACATCAGGCATGGCCTCATCCAAAGGAGTCGCTCTCGTTACCGGTGGAGCTCGAGGGATTGGACGATCGATTGCGCTGCGCCTCGCAGATGATGGGTTCGATGTCGCTATCAACGACCTGCCAGGCACGGAGCAACTCAAGGACGTGGCTGCCGAAATCGAAGGGAAAGGTCGCAGGACCCATATATCCACCGGCGACGTATCTCAGGAGCAGGATGTCATCGATATGATCAAGAGCGTTGTTGATACTCTAGGAGGGATAGATGTCGTCAGTCTCGACTGTTATAACTGATACATGTGGGGTACAGACTGCAGTGCTCCTCCTTAGATGGTCGCAAATGCAGGTATCTTGCTCATGCAGAAGGTCTTCGATAGTGAGCGCCATCTCCTGCAGCTCATATTGAAACCCACAGCTTATCGTTCGCACGCAGCAACCGTAGAAGCCTTCGATCGTACATACGCTATCAATGTCCGCGGAGTCATGCTGTGTTACAAGTACGCAGCGGCGCAGATGGTTGCGCAAGGTCGAGGGGGTAGGCTCATCGGTATGTCGACACTTTTGCGCTTGGCTTTGCGCCTGCTCTGCAACGCTGAGGACAACGTGCATAGCTGCGTCTTCTCTTGCCGGGAAGCGAGGTGGGCATCAGAGGATTGGCTTATTTAGAAGTCATCGCACTCACTCCATGGAAAGGCTCCCCGTTTCTATTTTCGTACAGTGCGAGTAAATTCGCCGTCCGAGGTCTCACACATGTCGCCGGTGAGCACTGTCGGAGGGTACAAGATGACTTATGCTTATCTCTATCCACTAGCCACCGAACTAGCTCAGTATGGAATCACTGTGAACGTGTATTGCCCGGGAGCTACAGATACCAGGATGCGTCAGTATCATGGGTTCCCACCGCGCGTCCACAGTAGGGTGCTGACTACGAATCAGTCACGGAAATGGATGAGGTGACCAGCGGAGATGGTCGTCTACCCACCAGCCAAGCCGTACGTCGTAACTTATTTTTGTTCTGCGAGATGCAAGTAGCACACTTACCACAACTCCCAGTTTGCCAACAATACGCCTATGGGCCGTACTGGTGTCCCGACCGATGTGGCCAATGTAGTGTCTTTTTTGGCATCCAAAGAATCCGGATTCATCACTGGTGAGCTGAGGAGCAGGGAAGAAATTACTCAATGTGCATTGACACACGATACCTACAGGTCAGAGCGTGCGTACTTGTTGCCTGCAGGTCTCACCAGCCAATTACTGAAGAATTTCCACTTCAACAGATTTCAGTTGATGGCGGCAGCTACTTGGATTGAGCTGTGACATCGCGTTGTCGAACTAGGTCCGGGTGAGAAGGGTCGCTGAAAGTAAGATGGCGCACGAATGATATTGGGGAGATAGGGCGACACATGTACGTGAAATATATGCGATGAAGACGAACCTCAGCTTTCCAAGACTCAAGAGCCTTCCAGCTCTCCAACGACTCCTTTGAGATGTGCTCAACGGACCTGCGTACGCCCGGGGAAGGTCGCGCTGGTAGATTTAAACCGAAAGTTCCCGGGCTACTCGAAATGCCTGCATACTATTCGAACAAGATAAGCACATAGTCCACAGCTTGGGAGTCCAATGGAACGTGTGGTCTGATCCCGCCGCCTACACGTGCTCGATTCTCGCCACAGCAGCCCACAAATCGTACACGCACTTGTCATTCTGCTGGATTCGACAGCTTTGTGTATATCAGATTCGTGCGCTCTGCGCCTCACATGTCTCTAGCTTCGTCGACGTTCAAGATCAGGGTAGTGAAAAACCAGATCATCTCCACGAAGTCGACGATGCGTATAGCTAGTGAGGAAGTCAGTGCGGCTTCGTAGTCCACAGCCATCAATGCAACGCACATTCGTTCACAGTGTGTATGCCGCCGACTGGCGCTGGGTCCCCGCCCTCATGGCCATGGTTGTACCGGATGATATGCGGCGTCAGTTTCCAATAGAACTGTGTGTCTGGAGGACACGGTCAGTGCACTGCCGGATGCCCCATGGAGTCGAGCGAGGGCATGTGCGCACCTGTGTTGCCACCCATAATCCCGGGGCTCACGACGATGTTGTCGTCCCCCATCAGCCCTCTGTGCGCATTGTACGTCGCCTTGATCGTCCCGCTCAGCACGCGATACGGCACCGCGCTCGTGTCAGTGGGCGTCACCGGCGCCGGCTCCAGAGCGCTCCCCCACGCGTCCGTCAGCACCAGCGATCCGTACGCGGGGCCATTCCTCCGCGACACCTCCGAGCCGAACGCGGTGTACGTCAGATTGAACTTGTCTGCGAGCTCCTCGAACAGCGCGGTGTCGCGTGCCTGGACCGCGGCAACCGAACTGCACCCATCCAAAGTGTCAAAATGTCGATCACATGGACAAGATATTGGAGGCGACTCGCCTCTGGGTGGCGATGCGGTGATTGACGACTGCCCAGGCCTCCTCGGGCAGCGCGTTGGTCTTGACTCCGCCCTGCACAAGGTCGATGGCCTGCGTCGTGCCGACAAGGCTCACGAACGCAGGGTCCTTGAACAGGTACTCCTCGACCTTCCGTAGCGCCCTGTCTGAATGCGCGGAAGCCTTGATGGCCTTGCGGAGGCTCGACGGGATGTTCTTCGCGTGGGCAGCTGTGCACTGGAGGGTGACGTAGATAGGCGTGTCGCGCTCGAGGCGGACGTCGAAGGGCTTGGACTCGAGCTCAACGAGAAGGCGGGAGAGGATGCCAATGCTCTATCCTCATATCAATGTGTGTAGGTAGGTGAGCTGGGGGAAATGCATTACTGTGTGCTTCGGCGGCAGGCTCGAGTGGCCGCCCGGTGAGGAGACTGTTATCCTAGTATCTAGGTATCCTTTTTCCGCGATGGCCGGGACTGCGAGGACGGATCCTCCCTTCTCCTCATATCCTCCTGCGACGACCAGCGTGAGTAGATGGCACACCTGGATGGTATAACATACTCACCACCTTCGTCAACAAGAAGGGAGAACGCGTTCTCCCCATATACGCTCAACAGTGCGAGGGCGAGTTTCCCTGCGCCCTACATACCAAACGCGTTGAACATCGACTGCTTATGGAGTTAAAAACAGATGTCACCTCTTGTCCACTGGCCTCTTCGTCAAAGCCAAAAGAGAGTACGATCGTCCGGGAAGGATTGAACTTGCTCTCAATGAGGGACTCAATGGCGGCACTGCAAAGTAGCGCTCAGTTCGGAACGACACATAAGGGTATGTCGCGACGTATGCTACCCACAGGATGCCTATGAGCCCGCTCTTGTCGTCGGAGCTTCCGCGCCCCCATAGGCGCTCGCCTAGTGTACTCTTCCGTCAGCATGCACGCGGTGGTGAAAAATGAACCTACCATCAAAGTAACCGGAATATGGTGGGTGTATCCAGTCGCTGACAGAGGTTGGGTCCACCGGGACCACGTCTACCACAAATTGGTGAGACAGATTGCATGGAAGAGGTCGCGCCTCACCTGAATGGGCCATCAGCAGGAGCGGCTTCGCACTGTCATTCGAGCCTTTCCACTCGTATATGAGCCCGTACGTGTTGACTTTCGTGAGGTTGAGAGTGGTGTGGCTGGAGGAAATGCTCAAAACTCAAGTGATGATCTCAAAGATATTCTATAGCTACCCACACCAACGGGAACACTTGCAGCAAATAATCAAGAAATGGTTGGAAAGCCTCCCAACGAGCGTCCTCGCCAACAGGGCCCAAATCATCATACGACTCGGTCCTTCGACGCGTCAGCCCACCGTAGAAGATGAGAAATCGTGCGGAACGCACGGAACTCTAACTGCGCCTCCCAGCCAGTCGACAGCTCTGCCCTCGAACGCGTGTGTTCCGAATGTGTTTCCCAAGTCCCTCCATAACGCGTCATGTTCGGTGGGATACAGCGCACTCGCCTGGGGGCACAGATCGGTACCTCGAGTGGTATCAGTGTTGGGATATAGATAATTCCCGAGAGCATGAAGGGCGACGTAGACCACCAAGAAGCCTGCAAGGACAATGGTTGGTCTGCGCCTGTTGACGCGCGCCGACGAACTTGCCGGCGACAGGGTGAGAGGGGAGGCAGCCTTAACGTCGGCCATGCTAGGGCCGTGTCTCTTCCGTTTTCACTCCCGCCTGATCAGACGTCAGGACCGGAGGGAAGAGGATGGAATGGCAAGAGTCAGGTTGGTCTTCGTGAGAGCGGCGCCGTGCACTGCGCCAAAGCTTCCGTGACGCGCTGCGGAAGATGCCGGGTGTGGACTCGAGAATTCGTCGTCTTGCTGCCAGTTGCTGGCTAGTCTCGGAATCAGCCGTGTCGGAGCTGAAAAGAGGCAACGAAAGAACGCTCCTGAACGTCTGGAGACTTTGAACCGGCGACGAGGGGGTCGGGGTCACGGCGTGACTGATGGCTCTCCTCTCCCCGCAAGCTGCATCACGCTACCGTGACACCTCAATTGCTCGTGAGTTCCTCAGCCAAGACCTCCCTCGCACTAGTACTCGCACTTTCCGACACGCGTCGTACCCTCGCTGCATCTTTCTGAGTTGTGCCTTGCTTAAGCCGGTCAAGCCACGAACCAGCCAGCCAGCCAGCCAGCCAGCCAGCCAGCCAGCCACCAGCCCTCCACCCTCTCGTTGCCAGTAGTTGCCACGACATCTTTCCCCCTGACCCTCACGAAGACGTCTTTTCGCGTGCGTGGACCCCTGGCTTGACCGGATCGGTAGTGCGTCTTCAACGGTTCGAGGTTCTCAAGCCTGCACGGAGTATACACCAAATCAGATGCATCTGTTCCTCTCGAGACCCGTAGGCGAACTTTCGCATATGGTCGACCGCGTCCGCAACGTAAGTTATTGTCATTGCGTTAATACACCTGACCATTGAGCCAGCGCGGGCCTCCAGGTTGTTGTACATGGTATGCAGCTTCCTCCTCGTGCCTGTCCTCACCACGCTCAGCAACCCACGCGATCCCCCTCTCCGCTGCCGATCGCAAACATGCACAACAAAATTCCCCCAGTGTGAACGCGCCCGCCGCGACAACGACGCGCACCCTCCCGCCGCGCTGCTGGTGCCGATGGGGACGGTTAAACTGCGCCTCTCAGTGAGTTCCCAGCATTCCTCCCACGGCCCACGTAGTACATATTCTATGATGCACGGATATATATTATCAAACACATCTTGTACTTTGAGTTGTATGGATAATATATCGGAGCTGCCGCCTGCGATCAACCTGCGAACTACTAGGAGCGGCGCCCCGTACTGCAGAGACGCGTCGTGTCACAGCTTGCGGGGAGAGGAGAGCCATCAGTCACGCCGTGACCCCGACCCCCTCGTCGCCGGTTCAAAGTCTCCAGACGTTCAGGAGCGTTCTTTCGTTGCCTCTTTTCAGCTCCGACACGGCTGATTCCGAGACTAGTTGCTGGCGTGCTCGATTCTGGTGACTACGCAAATTCGCTGTGTACCTCCGGTCTCATGATCGACTAGATTCAACAGAATCTATCTCCGGCTTGACGTTCCCGGACAGCACCCAGCAGCACCCCGACTCCTGAGCCTCGTCGTGTTGTCACCTGGCGCATCAATATTAGACCAGCCTTCATGGTTTCTTCATTGCACTTTGATGCCCACTACGAGCCCACTATGGCAATGGTTCCTTTCGTACAGAAAGTCCAGAAAGCAACAAGGGCACACTATATACAGCTGAGTTGATCACGACTGACTTCCTGCACGACGCGTTGCAACTTGAACTTGCCGACCTAGTAGTGCGCTGTGAAGGTGATATTTCAATATCGGCCTAGAAGTAACCCAGAGTAACTCACAACTATCACGTAGAGCGTGCCTTGTGCATATGGGATCGGCAGACATGCTTTATTTTCCCGCCTGACCTCGATCTCACTGAGGAACAGCGCATCGGTGCACATGTACCGATCAGGGGATCCTTTCGACTCTATTCAATCGTACCACCAGGCAACCAGTGCTTCCGCATTTCGTCCTCGCGTGGCATGCAACGGCGCCGTCGAACCGTATGTTGGCCATACGAGTCTTGTGCCTCGGCCTACGTACCTCCTCGGCATGTCGTCGCCCATCACACTGCGACCCGGCCTTCTCGGCCTCTAAGTACAAGTGAGGTGCGCGCGAACTTGGGATACGATCGACCTGACGGTTCCCGGCGGCGGTCTGATCTGGCGTCGGACAAAGTGAGTGATATTATCCGGTATACTTAATGCCTAAGTGTATTTGCAGGCATGTGCAGCCAGGTAATGCAAGCGCGCATTCATGTATACGCGCGGTCGGGGCCCGTTGTATCGTACTTACTCGTAGTCTGTGCGCCACGCGCGACACTGGCACCCAATGGCGGGGGACGCGTGCGCCGCCGTGCACGCCGTGAGCATCTCTGGCACACGTCGCACCCAGCTCGCCCAATGAATACACCTCGACATGTCGCGCCCACCCGCTGCGCGTCCCACTGCGTGCAAAGTTATCCCGACAGACCTCTGTGGTCCCAGTACAGCGCCGTGCGGATCTCGAATTTAGAGGCGCCCCTCCCCTTTACATCTGCCAGCTAACCTCCTCACAGCCCTGCGAACCTCGCTGAGTCGGCGGCTCACCAGGGATTCGAAGCGCGCTGGAACGATGCCGGACGCCCAGTGGCGCGGTGACGCACGCTCCTCTCGGACTCCGGCAGCGCGCAGAAGATAGCTACCGTATCGCCCAAACGGATTGACTGCATGTGCACACGTATCACGCGACGCGTCCTCTGCATTTCTCCAATTTTCAGGAAGCTCCGAAGCTTCACGCAGAAATATGGCAAATGATGCGATGACAATGCCCGAGGCGTACTCGTCATGGTCATTATGATAGGCTGGAGAGCTGCGCGGCGCTATCGTATACACGCTGACATGCATAATGTACTGGTACTACTGTAAGTTGCTGCTGGGTGACAAGATGCGAGCCGAAGAGAGACAATACTAGGTACAAGAGGTGTAAGAGTGTCCAGTGATGTGGTTATACGTCAAGGGGCTTCTCGGAGACCCGTTCCGGCTGCTTGTCTGCGACGTCGTTCTCCACGACGGATTCTGCGGGGGTACGCGATGGTCCGACGGAGGAGGGGCTGACGACACGGCGGGAGGCAGCGAAAAGGACACCAGCGGCGATAGAAGAGAAAAGGAGTGTGAACCACGGAATGATAGCAACCAGCCGCACTGCAAAGGCCAATATCCGTGAGTATATGCATGTGTAACGACCCGGAGACGCATCACAAAGCCGGTCAAGAAAGCCGGCCAGTTGATCATCACGGCGTGCGCGCGACGGCAAAACCCGCTCGATCACGAAAGATCGTCGTAACCTGGATGACGAATCCTGGCTTGAGTCAAGAAATCAAGACTCACAATAGTCGATATGGCGGTATTCTGGCGATTGCCCGAAGGATTGCTCGGTCTGCTGGACGATGGCGGGAGGGAGCTGCACGTTGCCAATGAATGCGGAGACTTTCGACGTTCGGTTGGAGAAGATGTCGTCGTATGCAACGAGGGTCGCGAACAACCACACTGAGCAAAAGGCGAGGATGCCGGATTGCAGGGAGAGGAAGCGGGCGCCGAGCGGGAGGCGGCCACTCGCGCGTGCGCGGGTGAAGAAGGTCAAGTGGATGAAGACGGTGGCAAGGACGGCGATGAGCGCGCATAACGTCGTCACAATGACGCCGGATTGGTAGATATCTAGGAAAAGATGGCGGATCAATATTGTCGATCCGTCGCGACGAACGACGGAATGCACGCACCATTGGTGTCGATGTGAACGGTGACGCCCGGGGGCACACTATGGCGCAGCTTTGACTTTTCCTGGTTCCCCCTACGTTGCGGGTAAGCACCGGGCCCGAATAGCGAGATATGCGACGCACTTTATGAGCCCATTGAGACCTACGGAACCGCCAATCACGCCAAACGCCCAAGTAAGGCCGAGAGAGAGCAGGCGGTGGAGGCGCAAAGGAACAACGGACGACATTGGTGATGTTAAAAAAAGGTGAAGGGGAAGGAGGGGAAGAAAAAGGGGGGTGCAGAAAAGCGTTGCATGGACCGACTTTATATGGATCGGGACCCGCCTGACATCGCATCTGCACCACATTGGACTCTTTTTCGTTGGACGTGCGGTCGGCTCCGTCGCTTCGATCGGGAGCAGCTGCTGCTTGGTCAGCAATCCTGAGCCGTTGCGGCGGCGCCCAAAACGGCTAAACGCGAAGCTGCGGTCACACGACGGCCCCTGCTCCGCGTCCAAACATTGTCGGCTTCGGATCCCGGGAGAGCCAAGCTTGTCCGCGAGAGCTCGTCGTCTTGGGCAGGACGGCGGGCGCGCAGAGGAGGCGCAGGAGCGCGTGCGGGGAGATGACATGGAAGCGGCGTCGCCTTGCTGACAGGTCCGCGCGGCGTGCAGATGGAAACGCACTTTCAGGCACTTGCATGTGAAACCGACCGGGCGAGCAGTGCAAGCGTACGCCGTTGTCGACGTCCATCGTCGGGCATCGCAGGAAACGTGTCTGGGGAAGGAGCACTTCTCGGTTCCGTAGGCACGCAAATGTGGGGCCCCGCGGCCAGATAAGCTCGGTCAGGCGCACCAAAAAGACGGGGTTGACCCTGGTGAACCGTCCGCGGGACGAATTGTAGCAGCTCTGCAATGACCAACCTTCCTATCTCTGTTTTCTGTCTCACTCTTCATATCTGCATCTGCGGACTAGCCTCAAAAAAGTGCGAGGCGCGAGTAGCACGATGGCAGTAAACGTCATTCGTGTCCTGCGTTCCTCGGTCGAGTGAGTACTTCAAGCGGTTAGATAAGAAGCAGTTAGAGAGGGATTGACGTACTCGGTCTGGATCACGAACCCTTGCAATTTGGAATTGGCTGACATGGACTCAAATCGACCAGTTTGGAGGTTGGAAGTCAGCGTTGCAACTGAAACGGTGGCGGCGACTGGAACAGGGCGGGATTATGTAACCCAACGGAGCGCTGAGATTGGCTGCTGGCGCGCCTTCCGCCTTCTCTCTTCGATTCCTCCCATCCTCTCGCGGATCCTTTTGCACTCCACGCTCCATGACTGCGCAATATTCCGATATTTTGACGGCACAAGCTGGTGATTGCTCATTATACGATCGATTATGACGGCGTCGCAGACTAATGCTCTACGAACCACTCCGATAGCCCGCGTCGCCTGACCTACTCAGTGCCTCATGCCTTTCATCCACAAGATTTCGCCATGGTCCTGGCCATTGCTCGAATAGAGTATATATCCCGAACACGGTGGGTTTGTGATTGTTTCTCCAGACAGGGGACGACCGGCCGCCGAGTGCCGGACTGGACTACTCTGAGCTCAAGACTTGCACAGAACACGATCTTGTAAAATGCCGATTCAGTCTGCTGTCGGACCTTTAGCTATCCCGCGATAATCTTGATGGAACACTCGCAAATATTCTTCCCTCCGCAGCACCTTCGCCGGATCCGACGTCCGACCAGCACTCTCGGGACACAGCCGGCCCCGGTTCCATAATTCCAAGGAAGTACTCGTCTTCCAAGGCTCTTGTCTGGCTGAAACTTGCGGTGGTCTCTTTTGCATAACTCGAAAAGAGAGTTCGGCTGTGTCGTCTTCCGAATCTGGGGCAAGCTTATGACCCGAAGAGGACGGTGATCCCGAGTTGCTTATTCACAGACCTGATCGCCATAACGTACGTCTTTTTTGATTGGAATGAGCGACGTAGCTCAATCTTGATATTCTTGAACCCTGCATGTCAGCGTAGGCCTTTCCGCATGATGGACCGTGCTTCGATCGGGCGCATTTTGACAGGCGCAGCGCATCAAGATCTTCGGACTGATGGGGTCACCATCATAACCCATGCCGATTCCCTCTTACGGCCCCGGGGCAAGTAAGTTATGTATATACGCCATGACAAAGCTGCAGATGCGAACACAGAAACGAACATTGATGCTGACCCTGCCTCTGCACAACCGTGACCGCCCAAGCATCGTCTTTGCTGAAGTATCGACGACATAGCACGACCGCGGTCTTGGCAGGTCCTCTAGTGAGTTTTGTTTTCTAATGAGTTAGACGGATTGCATCTGGTATGCACTGGCTACATCAACAGCGCCGTGCGAGGTTTTGCACACCCTTCGACTTGATGCAGTCTTGGGCGAACGTCATCACGGGGAGCCAAAGAGAAGGCGGGGACGCGTGGACGTAAAGTGGGTCCCTGCTCTGACATCGTAAGGAATGGTACGAGTTTTTTCACAAAGCTTTGTGTCCGAAATGGTGCGTGCATGACTTACTTATATTCCGTTCTTCTGGCCTTCTCTCATCCGCGGTCAGATATTCAGACTGGAGGTCTTTTGGCAATGCTCCAGAATTGACTACTTGCCAGAGTTCTATAATCTATTTTGCAGCTGCGCCACGCAAATTTATCTATGCTGTACCTCGCATCGCTCCTTGTTCGGTGTCCCGCAAACTGTGACTCCCGCCGCCCGCGCGTCGTGCGGCGTACGACGCGACGCGACAATGCACGTGCTACTTCCAATTTATGACGTGCGAGATCGAGATCGAAATTCGCGTCGCCGTGTCGACGTGCCAACTTCCCCTTCACCGCTCCAAATCCTTGCTTCTTCAAGCGCATCTTTTGTGCAACAAGAAATCAAGGCAACCCTCACGTCAGTCAGCAAGTTCGGCGAGATATCCTATTGGAAATCCCGCGACAAAGGACGGAGATGAATACAAGAAAGGAATGTGACGGCTACGACCAAGCTAGTGCAACGGAGGAAAGGGACATCTACGACAAAGCAAGATTCCGGGTATACGCGCGATCCTTGCATCCGACTATATAAACGGCTTTTGGACGGGTCCCTGTGTCGGCATCAAAAATGTCAGCTCCACTTCGTCGTGCGGGTATGGGTGCGCTGGGATCCAACCCCAACGCACCCGCGCCTGCGACGAGGCCCGCCGACTCGTCCGATGGTATCCGTCTCCTCTTTCACCCATTCATACCCCGGACTGATTCCCGTATTAGATGTTATGCCGTGCGATCCCTGCGCCAAGACCTAGTATCGCGATGGTAAGCAATGCCTCTGTTGGACGGGGTGACGTGGGCGACTCACAGCGGGCGACCAGTTTCGCGCGCAGTCTGAGAGAGCGCCTGCATCGCGATGCACAGCTGTGCCAGGTCGGTGACGTTCCACATCATCGCACCAGCAAGCGGCATGGGCGTCGCCGGGAGCGACGCTGGCGATCTCAGTGCCGGGTGACTCAGGTTCACTATGTCCAGCCCCGCCACTTCGGTTTGCCTTCCCATTGGGCCTTGCCTCGCGGCCTGAATCGCCTAAAGGCCTTCCCCGCAGCCCGAGTTGAAGGACTTGGACGGGGTGGTTTGTCAAACCGGTGGAAGGATGGCGACGTTCAGCCTGATGCCAGTTAACAGATGGGCTCTTTCGCTATCGGCGATGATTATGTCCGCCATGACGCAAGATGTGACCTACATTCGAATGGTGAGCATGAATGTATGGGTGTGTATGTAAGAGGAGTCACT